>KZ807606.1:85932-115623 GCA_000696205.2 Oncopeltus fasciatus | reverse complement strand
CGTCTTGTACAAGAATTTAAGTGTAAATATATATATATATATATATATACATAAACAGTTAGTAGTCAGTAGCGATATATCAGCAAACTTTATTGATCAAGTTGTACAAATGTGTTATTAGGCGATAAGAAGAAAAAGAAAGAAGAAGAACTGGACCAAAATTGGCAGAGGGGAGGTAAGAAAAGGAGTCACTCATCCCCTACAAAAAACTGGATTAAAAAAAAAAATTCCAACTACACTCATCTTGCCATGCTACTAGCATTGATTAAATGGAGGTCCCAAATAAACTGAACATTTAATATTAGGTAAAAACTAAATATAAAAATGTAAATTAAAAGAATCAAAGGTATGTTAAAAGTTATTAGCAATTGGTCAGTTTAACACATTATTTAGAGGAATAAAGAAATTTCGTAAAGTAAAAGGAAGAAAATAAAGGAAAAAATAAGCAAAATTTAGAAAGAACAATACGATAACGTAGCCGAGATATGAGCAGCAGCAATTAATCATTAGATAAATTTTATTATTATATTTTATCATAAAAAAAATTACATGCGTAAAAATGTAGATAAAAATAAATTTAAAAAAATCAATCTAAAAAAAAAAAAACTTTAAAAAATATCTCATTTGACCTTAACGAGCAAGAGTGAAGGCCTAACTTAGTATGTACAATAATACGACAGTTTGCCAATCCACAAGAATATCAATGGGAGAAAAACTACAAGTTTAATAACGGTTACCATTTTATATTTATAATATTATTATTTATTTATGTATTTAAACATATTGAAGGAAATAAAACACGACAAAGAGCAACAGGTGACCAAGCCAATACCTTTAATTTTTTACTAATATCCTTAAAGATTTTCATTCGAAATCACTTGAAACTAAGCACCAAGGCGACATAGACGGGACCTATTTTAAAAATGATTTCAAACTAAAGTAAGCCTTAGTAAGATTGAGTTTCTTAGTAAGCTAAGTGTCTTCCAAAGTAGGAGAATCAACCACCATGCAGTTGTCGCCCAAAACGAAACCTTCAATTCAATCCAATTCAAAGTAGGAGAGAATTTGGAGGTTGGTGATATGTGGAAATCTTAAATAGCCATGAAATTTACTACGACAGCTTATCGCCGAATAAAATACTAAAGTTGTTTTTCCCTTAATTTAATGTTTTGATCACTCTCTTAGGATAATGATTTACATCACTAATGTTAAATGACATAAGCCAGGAAAGGAATACTCGTAAGCGTTACATGGGGTTATATAAAACGTAGGTGATAGTGAATGGCAATAACAACCCCAGGGAATTCACGCGCGCGTGAAAACTGAGATCAAGGTCGTGGCAGGGTTTGTCGAGACTGCGGCTGGCCACCACTTAACCCCGTGGTCCAGACATCAACAACAGCACCGAGAAAAAATAATTTCTTCTCCAAGATCTCCTCAAGGACGTGAAACCTGATAGTTGACTGATTACCATTGAAAAATAAAATTCTGCAATATCTTGATTATAAAAAAAAACAAAAAAAAAACTAAAAAACGTGTGGAATAACAAGGAAAAAAATAAGGGTAAATTTCGACCGATTCCATATATCTATTGTTTAAGGCGTGATATATAAAAATTGCGCTATCAAGATGGCAGTAGCGATAAAAAATAAAACAACATTAACGTATGTGGCATAAACTTCACAGTACTTTCTTATAACAAGCGCACTATTTCTGTTGCCTAATTTACATACGTATATTGAAGGAAGGCTCTATGCCGCCACGATTTCGAAATCATTATCAAAGGGCCAAATCTAAAGCTAAAAATACGGATCTTTTGGTTTAAAAAAATTGGTGCAATAAAAAAAACAAGAAAAAAAAAAAAACTATACTTCTATACAGGAAATGGGAGGCACCACGAACTTTTTCCTTTTTAAGATTAACGACTTTGGGCATACAAATTTTGGTTACATTTTGATATTTGGCGCAAATTTTTCCTTCATAATAAACTTTTATTATTATTTTCTTAACTTATTTAATATGTTTAAATATTGCAATCATATTGTTTAAAAAAATTGTTCTTTAGTATATGCACTCTGCCCATCCCATTACTTTTTCGCATTTACAATATCCAACTTTTGGCAGCTGGATGGCTTACAATGTAAGCCGAAACTTTGGCAGATAATTAATAAATACACTTTTTTTTATTGAATTTTTTTGGATCTACCTTGACCGAACCCCAACAAAAAAACAATAATAATCTCTACGGTCAAAAACTCACCATTTGAGGATAAATTAGTAGCATCCTAGCTCAGCTATTGATCAGTTAAGGTTGATGTTTGATACCTAAAATTGTCCCCCACAATACATGTTAACCATTAAAAAAATGGGTTTAATTAACGACTTTTAAAAAGAAGCCCAAATTTAGCTAAAACATAGAGATTTTCAAAAAGTCTTAGAAACAAATGGTGATCGAAGAAATGCGCGACTAAAATCTTTTTTATACCATGCAATGAGATTTCATTACAGATAATTCCTACAAGCAAGATATATATGCAGAGGAATCGTTGAAATTTCTCTTAAATTGTTTCAAAGGGGGTAGGGGATATTGCTGTAGAAAGAATTGTTCAATACTTTTCGAAATAGCATATTCCTTGAATATTCCTTCTGAGTGAAGCCAAGACAAAGGGGGATGGAGGAGGAGACAAAAGAAGGGGCGATATAATGGTTGGTCGTGCGTTCACTTGGCCATTGTTGACAGGAAGATAATATTGCGTGTTTTTTGTTTGACCTAATGGGGTGACCAAGAGCTGGAGGCGGTGAAGATGCAGGCGGCAAGCGCCTTCTCCGGGCTCATGTCTGACCTGGAAGAGGCTGGAATGATGCCGATATGTTTGCTGGCACTGAAGAGACTGTTCGCAAGTCCTCTCACTGCAAATCCCAGTAAGTCAGGCAAAGGCAGGATTAATGGAGAGGCTAATTGCAAGCAAGCGCTCACGTCCAACGATTGCAAGAAGCATAGGTATAGGTAAAAATTACAAAAGTAACCAGGGCAGGATTACTTCGGATCCTGCTTCCATTAAAATGGCCATTGTGCTTGATGCAATCTTCCCATATTATACTCACCCTTTCCGTATAATAAGTGCACAGGGTTTAGTAAACGTGAAATCTTAATTTATATCACATTTGTACAGTCTTTGAAGAGCAGTTGTAGAATCTATGTCGTAGACATCTGAAAGTCTCCACGAGTTTCTCATGGCAGTCCATAAGTTCTCACGTAAATAGCAACAAAAGGCCCCTGGATACCCTTTGCTAAATGCTACTACGAGGATGACATTCTTAATCGCAAGGGCAAGTCCGATGTATTCACTTTATGGATCCATTACTCTCAAGAATGCAGAGAAAATATGCCAAGCGACCACTAATTCAATGAATGTGCTAAAATTTTCTCACTAAATTTTCATGGCAACAGGCGAAATTGCTTGGTTGTGACCGGATCACCAGCGAACGAAATTGAATACTCAGTTGAAAAATTAATTCACTATCTAAGATCTTTAGATTCTAAGAGAAAGATTATAAACCCTTATACCAAAGAAAGGGAGGGGGAAATACTAAACATATAAATCTCTCACATAGGACATATATAAACTAACGTTCCACCCCCCGCCCCCACCACATCTTCCAAATATAAATAAAATAAAAATAAGCAAATAGCTAATTTGAAGGAGAAATGAAGAGAAGATTGTCGGGAATTCGGTCATGGTAGTTGAAGAATTAAAAACTAAATTTAAAAAAAAAAAGTTTATATTTTAGCCAACATTTCGGTCTGAATTTCAGGCCTTCATCATGGCTGAATATGAAAAAGAAACATAATACAGAAACATGGAAAAAAGAAAAATGGATGAAAATATAAAACTGTGTGTAATCAAATATATAAAATGGATAACATACCAAATAGGGCGGTGGGAAGAGAGAGGCTCATGCTCAACATTGTTTAGAAGTTTATATTATAGCCAACGTTTAGACCCGAATTTCAGGCCTTCATCAGGGCTGAATATGAAAAATAAACATACAAAATAATATAGTAACAAGTCTATATATGATAATCAAACAAAGTTGAGCACGAGTCACTCTTTCCCCATCGCCTTATTTGGTATGTTACACTTACGAAATTTTTAATAATTTTTATTTCCAATACGTCCAGTATCCATTTTATATATTTGATTACACAGATTTTTATATTTTCATTCAATTTTCTTTTTTTGATTATTATATATATACAGACATATTTCTGTATTATTTTGTATGTTTCTTTTTCATAATCAGCCATGATGAAGGCCTGAAATTCAGGCTGAAACGTTGGCTAAAATATAAATTTTTTAGTTTACAAATTAGTTTTTAATTCTTCAACTACAGTGACCGAATTCCCAACAATCCTCTCTTCATAAAACTTGACGGTCAACAATTCATTCCATATTGGAGGAGAAACTTTCTGATTTTGACGGTGAAAATGAGGGAGGTGAAGGTCATATAACATACCAAAATATATTTGTTTTTCCTTAAAACAACGTAGAAAATAAATGCTAGTAAATTGCGTCTTTACACTACAATTCAAAACAATAATAATAATAAAGATCTTAACGAAGTAAAATACCGGCTTCCACAATATCCTTCCTCGTCGGACTTCTCCATAAGCAAGCAATGGCCATTTAAAACAAGTTTAAATACTGATTTCGGATATTAAAAGCGCTTTGAGGAGAACTAAATGGGTGTTCATGAGAAGGAATCGAAGGAACTTTTCAGACCCACTGACGAGGATATAACTATGTTATTAACATGAATTTATTGATTTTTTTTATTAAAGCTAAAAATAATGATAAGTCCTGAACACACAATATAAAAGCGGACCTGTGTAGTAACAGGTGTTGTTGGGCTATTTTTAGTTAAAGCGTTTTACTTTCTGTGCCAAGTTCATTAATGGAACTATTCATGAGGGGCCAATACGTTAATTTTGCTGAATTATAACTGGTTGGGGGAGGGGGGGGGTAGACATCCCATTTACGTTTTCGACAAATATGAAAGCGAGGTTACATAACGCTGACGGTTGTATATGTGTTTCAAGTCTATACAGCGATAAGCAAATGCTCAGAAACAGAAACTAATTTTTCTTAATTAATAAACGAAGACGAAGTATTAGGACGGAGAATGCTTAAGTACAATAATTGAGGCGTTCCCGTTGAAAAGGAGGTAAGTGTCAAAAAATAGCAATATTAGTTTTTTCACAGAAAAGAATCTATGCTCCAAGGCCAATTTCCCTGAAAAAGAGGTAAGTTCCTAACTGTCTTGGTTTGGCTCCAAAAAATTCCAACAGATGGCACTCGGGGTACCGCAACCAGTTTTGGCTTTGAGAAGGAGGTAAGTGCTAACATCAACAGTAACTGTTGATGTTAGCACTTACCTCCTTTTCAACGGGAACGCCTCAATTGTACATAATGTTAAGCACAATAATTGTTCCAGAGATACTTAACATTGACTAGTCCAATTCATTCATTCATGAATACATGAAAATCTTAATATTATTAAATATTATTAAAGATAGAAAAAAAAATTACATCATATACAGGATAGAAGTATGCTTACGTATTTTAAAAAATGTTTTTCGATAAAAAATTAATTTTATGTTCATGCAGTATAGATAGATCTTTAAGAAAATAATATTGTTCAACAAATCTATTTTTTGAAATTTTTGATAACATCCTCTTCCAGGCAGTTTTATGACGTAGCCTTGTTGGCGAAAAGATCTATTTTGCTTATTCAACTGGTTTACATACATAAGAAATGAGTCAAGCAGGGGCAGCGCGAACTAAGCGAATTCCTCAGTATCGCAGTTGAAGAACAATTTCATTTGAACTTTTCACGTCCTGTGATACTCTACACCTATAGAAAGTATTTTACAAAAATATATATAAACAAAATTGGTTTGAAATGGAGGGGTTTTCGACCTCAGATATTATTATTATTAGATGTTTGTTTTTGTTGGGGTTCGGTCAAGGTAGAACTAAAAAAATAGAAATTTTAAAAAATGTGTATTTTAAAAATTATCTGCTTACATTCATGACTGAATGAAAATGTGATCTTAGGGACACGACGTAACCCTCTCGTCTTCATGATAGCCCTGAAGATGGCTTACAAAGTAAGCCGAAACGCAGGCAGATAATTTAAAGATACATACTTTTTATATGACCGAACCCTAACAAAAAAAAAAAAATCTAATAAAATTGGGTTATGTTTCATTGATCTAATCTAAATACTGCAGCGAAAAAAATATTTACTCGCAATTGAAATTTCAGGTGATCACCACACACCGATTCGTTCAAATTCGCCCAACAACGAACGCACTCTTTCATTCTACATCGAATAGCTATATGCCAAATTTCATTAAGAAAAAAACTAATTGCAGAATCGAGGCCTTAAACTTATAAATTTACAGTTTAAAGTAAATCCCCACTCATACAGTTTTCGTATACATATGCCTTAATAATAAAAAAACAGGAACACATTTTGATCCTAAGTTACAGCAAAAACACATGTTGAAAACGCCATTTTGCCAGACGGTTATTTAGTCCTAAGCGAATAAATTAATACTCAAATATTTGTCTAATTGCAATATTCAAGTTTTACTATGAAAAACAATATTCTGCGATAATAGTCAAAATTATCGTTCTAGGCCGTTAATTTAAATAATTTATGCAGGGAAAACTTCCTCGTTCAGTTTCCCCTTGGACATTTCTTTGTCACTTAAAATGTAAACTATTTCCTTTTAAAGAGTTATTAGCTACATAATGTTCCACTGTGCAATAGGCTTACACAAAAACTTTAATGGTTACTTTTTCGCACGCTTAGATGAATAAATAAGGGAGGACTTATCATTTCGATCTGGATTTTTTCTTTTTTTTTAGCCATTTACAATACCATATGATTAAGAGTAATCTCGCCCAGAGTGATTCTTCACTTTTAGAAAGAATCCCAATGAATTACGACAGAACTGTCTAAACAAGGAGTGGATGGAAATAATTTAGAATAAAATAGAAAAACAATAGCTATTAGTAATTAAGTAGGAGTGAGATCGATGGGCCCCTTCTACCTACACACTGATGTTAACTCAATTATTTTATTGTTGTTTTTAATTTTTTTTTCTATATTAATTTCTTTATGTCATCAATTTACAAGATGTTAATAACATAATGTAATAAATAAAGATTAATCAAATAAGAAGTAAGTCCGAAGGAATTGTATTATAAAAAATCCAAATATTTTTCAATCAGATTCTCAAAGAATGACTGATTCCTGATTGAGGAAATATGTATTCATGTCATTCTGTATCTTATTGAGCAGTGTTGTTTAGAACTTGAAGACTAACTTCACTCCTTAAAATAGAAGTAGCTATTTTTGTTCTGCTGATTAAGAATTTTTTTTCTTTCGCCAAGAGGGAGGTGACTGACTGTCATTGAATCAAAGAAAGGAAACGACCAGCAGAAAAGTAAAAGTTAATGTTATTAAAATTACATTTATAAAGACATGAAGGAGCTAATTGGCCGTGAGGTGCATGATAACAACAATATTTGAGGATCGGTCAGAAAATAATTTTTTTTTAATCTCTTTTATGCAAAAATTAAAGATAATTTTAAAGCCAACGTTTCGGCTTGCAGTGGTAACTCCCAACCGCGATTATAAGCCCAAAAGATGGCTTGCGTTGCAAGTCGTAATGTTGACCTTAAAGAATAAATTAAAACACTTTGATTTTAGCCAATAAATAGGCCAAAATGCATTTTCAGTATTATGTTTATTTTTTTCAATTTTCTCTGGATTTTTTTTCCCTTAACTTTCATAGTTTCCGAGTACAAAGAAATTACTATCTACCTCCACATGACAACTATTCCCTTTTACAATACATTATACATCACCACAACCTACAGAAGTGGACTCCCGGGTGACGTCCCGGACCGCTTCTTTAAAACAACTCCCTGGCGTTAGTAACCAAAGTTGACACACCATTAATAATAATGATTTTTTTTTTTAAATCCTGTTAATATTTTCATTTTTTTTTTCCAGGGACATCTTCCTTCTTGACCCTCAACTATCGATGTATTGTTATATATTAATAAAGCCCTATATTTTGATGGAATGTTTCATTCATTTGAAATGCAGGTCAATCAGAATACATTATGTTACAGTACAACTAGTATATGAATGAATTTCTAATAATCAAAAATAACAAAAGGCCGAAACTTAACTATCGAATACGGTAGGAGGGGGTGAGATCTACAAAATTGAAGCCATAACTGCATACGAATTCCGTGTATTGACTCTCAACTCCAACACAGTCTTAGCCTTCCATTCAACCACTTAGGGTCATGGAGGGAGGGGCTATCTACAGGTTGCCATCCCATTTTAAACACCCATGGCTCAGGACAAGCTTCTATATTTTAAATAAAAGATTGCCCTGGGCGGGATTCGAACCCGCAGCGGCAGAATTGCGAGACCCGAACGGATCCCATGAGCTACCCCGGAGCCCCAGAACAACACAGTCCTTAAAATCAAGTTTTCATCCGTACTGCAGTAGTACTGAGCTGCGCTAGAAGTTTTTTTTTTTTACAGGCGGATTCAGAAGAGAGTGCACACTGATGACAAAACAAACAAAAAAACAACAACAAAAGCACGCCATTATTAATGAAAACTGAGACAATTATTCGGCAGTTTAAAAAGTCTTTCTGTTTTAACTCTTAGTAACCCCCCCTCCACCTAGAAAATTCCCTTTCGTAGGAGCTGAGTAATCTAAGAATATTTCAGATGTCAAAAGGTACATAGATGAGAGCAAATAAGGAAATGTTATTTACAAAGCGGGGAGAACAATGAATTTAAATAAAAATGATGTCCATTAAAAGTTTGGCCTTGGACAAGCCGACCAAGGAGACTGAGGGAAGCTAACACTCATTGTATTTGCATTCATTTCCTCCTTAATATCCGTTTTTTTTTTTTTTTTTCAAACGTTATGCAACATAATCGTTAGAAAAATGCATTTTATACCAATTAAGTTTTTTAAAATCTTTCTTTACTTAAATAAAACTGTATAACGATTATAAATTTTCGTCTCTCACTTAACCCTCTCCCTTTTTCTTATTCGATTTTAACCAAAATTGAATTACTTAATTAGAAATTTACTTAATAATTTAACTGCCTAAAGGACGTCTAATGAAAATACTAAATTCCGAATTGGGTTTTAATATTTTAAAATAAGGGGGTTTGCGCCAACATTCATATTCATATAAATATCATTCTTGATTCCATTTTTCGAAAATTATTTTAGAATATAAAAGTTATAAAATTATATTTTACACATATTATATAAGTGTAACACTTATACTCTGTAAAATTTTTCCCAACTTAAATTAAAAAGAAGAAATTACAATAATAAAATTAGGTCTACCTCTAAGCCTCTCCACTCACTCATCACATATAAACCACAAAAGAATAATTAAAAAATGCAATTAAATGATTAAATAGCGAACTTGTTTTCTAAATTTTAAAAATTAGAGATCACATTCTTAATATGCTTTTTATTTCTGTTTCAATGGTTATAAACTAAACTCTTTAAAAATGTTATAAAATTACAATTTAAACCGAATTAGTTATAAAACACAAAAAAAACAAAATATTAAATTTTCATCTCCTCCTAAACCAGCGAATAACAAAATCACACAACAGTTTATAAAAATAAGCTTTATTACCGAATTTGTTTTATTATTCTAAAGAACCGTACAGACATATATATATATATATATATATATATATATATATATATAGAGAGAGAGAGAGAGAGAGAGAGAGAGAGAGAGTGAGAGAGGCCACTCATTGACGAAAAGCGAGAAGTCTCTCCGAAAATTTTAAACACTGTAATTTTTCCTATTTGTGTGTTGACTACACTCTTTCTTCCTCATTTTTGTATTATGTGTGCCTGTGTGTCTTGTAATTTTTAACTTAACATAATATATATAGCTTCTGCAATGTACTATCGGTGAAGATCCGTTGAAATTCTTCAAAATGGCATCATAGTACCAACGTGAATAGCTTGATTTCCGTATGTGATGTCAGACGAAATGAAAGTTTCACGAATATATGGGCCCTTGTCCAGCTGATAGTAGCCCCCGATAACTCTCATTGATTTTGATTTGTTATGAAATTTAATTTTAAACCCATGTAAGAAAAATAAAATTTTGTATTTTTTTTATTTTTTTTTTGAAAATAGAGTAATGAGAAAATCTAACCTTGTGGGTGCTGCGACCATCTATGGCAACGATGAAACCCACTCCACAGGCCTCCTTCTCAAGTGCCGGGTCGTACAGACCGGTCTTCCCAGGCGAAGACCACTCCTCTGCCATCTGGAGAATACGAAACAACTTACTACTGTATTACATACTAAATATNATATGTCCTGTTCCACTCCAACCTATTATAGTGCGCAGAGTCAGATAATTGACATTATTCATGCAAATGATATTATTTATTTTATTTTATTTTTTTAATCCCAGAAAAGGCTGAAGAAATAATTGTTCAGGTAATCTTCAAATTTAAATAAAAGTCTAATACATATCATTCGATGTTTCAAGTCAAATTTTAACATTCACTAGCTTTATTTTAACTAATTTTAAAGTTTTGCAGCCGTGTATTATGACAGTATGATGTGGTTTGGTAGGGGAAACGAGCCTATCTTTGAACAACTCAAAAGATGTTCACTATCAACAGTTTTTTGTTGCATATCTTTCCACTAAATACCTGTGGCCTTCCAACACTCATCTGATATGAACTGTAACCTGGAGTAATTCTGAAATTAGAACTTATGTATTTCCTGCAATGATAACAATTTTATCTTGGTCTCTTTGGAAACTAATAATCGCCATTAACATCCTTAAACGAAATTGTATGCCCTTTGTTATTAAAATATATTATAAAGAAAATTTATTTTTCAATTCATAAGCATAAACATAAATATTTTAAAGAAATAATGTAATATAAAATAACTGTGAAATAATTAAATCACAAAAATGAAGCCCTAAACCTAAAAAAANTTTCTGTCCCCCTGTCTCAATTGCACTCATACACATACACACGTACGAACTTTACATTTATACGTGGTGCTCGGGTATTCATTTGCAGATTTTTCTTAAACAGTACATTTTATTTTCAGAAATATTAATAATATTTTTAAACATATATTATAACATTCCCTTACTTTGTTTTTGCCTAAGAAATATAGTTATAGTCCTGATTATGTGTCGATTAAAGACTGTTTAGCAAAATTGTTTGTAATTTAGAGTTGATCATGTCTTGCATGCGATTAGTTTTAATACTTTAAAAGAAAAGTATTTATGATTTGCAAAGAAGTATGAATATTAATAAATACACAGAATTCAAATGAAAATAAAACAACAACATATATTTAAAATAACCTCAAGCTAAGGAAAAGGAGATAAGGAAGGGAGATCGGAAAATATAAGCCAGGAGTAAACGGCCAGAGTATGCGACGTTCTTCTATGAGTTAAGTAAAGTCAGATCACTTGAAGATGTTTAAATTCTTATTCTAACGACAACTCCACCGGTGGTTATCAACAATGCCAGCTAAGACAATGAGAGTCATCCTAGGGCACAACGGGTGGCTAATCGCATGCAAGCCATTATCAACTGTAATTTACAAACAATTTTGCTAAACGGTCATTAATCGACACATAATCAGGACTATCACTATATTTCTTAGACAAAAACGAAGTAGGGGAATGAAATGTCAGCGTATTTTATTGAAAAAATGAAGTAAACAGTCCACTTCCAAAGAATTTTTTGCCAACACATAGCTAACTCAATTTTGGTCGAAATTTCGAGGTTTCTACGGGTTAGGTTTGGTGCAAATTATGTTATTTAAATGAACTAATTGCAGCGCACTAGAGCATCATAACATCACGTGAACAACGCCAACAAGGACGATAGATCTCAATGGGCAATGCATTTGCCTTCAATTACACTTACATAACACAAACTCTGTTGCCATTCAAAACAAGTAAACAAAATGATTTAATACTCATTCAATTTACAGTGGATACTTATTACCAATTACTCAGCGCACAATAGAGAGTCAAAGTCCAATAAGGTGGTCAAATAATCCTTATTTCATATACTTAGCCACCCCCCCCCCCTCAGTTATATTCCATTTCTGAATATCTTATATATTCCCCATCGGGCACTTTGAAATAAATCTATCTATTGTAGTAGTATATGGATTACTGAAGAAAATGAAATTCCTGACTAATATGGAATTTAACAAAATATACGACACTCCATAGTATAATCTAATGGAGCTCGTAAAAGTGAAGGAGAAATCAAATTTTAAGTTCACTATGGCAACAATTTGATTTGCCTCATATATAAAAAGAGAGATATGTCCTGTTCCACTCCAACCTATTATAGTGCGCAGAGTCAGATAATTGACATTATTCATGCAAATGATATTATTTATTTTATTTTATTTTTTTAATCCCAGAAAAGGCTGAAGAAATAATTGTTCAGGTAATCTTCAAATTTAAATAAAAGTCTAGCTCCACATTAACACTTTTATAAATATTAATTTGGTTAAGGTTCTTGTTGATCCCTTAATTTTATCCAAATAAGGTGTGTGTCTACAGCTAGCTTAGTATTTTGGGATTGAAACTTAAAATTTCATTTATGAATATTTTATTTGGTTGTGGTTTTTTATCCCACGCAAATTTTAAACAATTAATGAGAGGAAATAGAATAAAAAAATCTATCTGTCCCAGCCAGGATCTCCTGCTTTCCGGGCCGGTATGATTCCATTACACAACCGGGACGAGCTAGATAACTTATTAATATCCCAACACACTAGCGAGAGCCTAACCCACGAGAAAGACGAATACATCGTCTTATGCTCGAAGGAGCTGACATTGTCTAGCTATTTGTCGACTCTCGTTATT
The DNA here is from genome assembly GCA_000696205.2 of Oncopeltus fasciatus. Classification (NCBI taxonomy): domain Eukaryota; kingdom Metazoa; phylum Arthropoda; class Insecta; order Hemiptera; family Lygaeidae; genus Oncopeltus; species Oncopeltus fasciatus. Next base: position 102,607 of record KZ807606.1, on the reverse strand, counting down.
TACTTTTGTAATTTTTGTTTATAAATATTAATTTGGTTGTGGTTTATTATCCCACTTAAATTTTAAACAATTAATGAGAGGGAATAGAATTTAAAAAATCTATCTGTCCCAGCCAGGACTCGAACCTAGATCTCCAATTGTAATGGAAACATTCCGGCCCGGCAAGCAGGAGATCCAGGTTCGAGTCCTGGCTGGGACAGATAGATTTTTTTAATCTTATTCCTTTTCATTAATTGATTATTACTTTTATTATTTGAGGCCTTTTGATGTCACATCATCTTCATTGCATCAACTCGGGCTTCTTCCACCGACTCTGTGGTTTCGAATAATAAAAATATTTATGTGGAGCTAGACTTATATTTAAAGTTAAGTATTACATAAAAAATCACCTCCAGCTTAATAAGCATAAAACAATAATCACAAAACAATAATAAAAGTAACATATGAGCATTCGACTACGGAAAATCAGACAAGTGGTAAAGGACATATGAGGGAACTTGAGCAAACTCAACTTAAATGAAGAACAAATTCAATCTAAAATTAAACATATGTCGAAATGTTAAATACCAAAGATGATACAAGAGTTAAATTTATTCCCAGTAATATCATCGATTAATCCTAGAAAATTTCCATAGTTACCTCAGAGATCAAGAAATCTAAGACGCTCAGATAGAGTGATAAATGATAAATTAAGTCAGAAGTGTGACAAACGGGACGATAAGACAGGACAGGACACACACACGCAAATCAAGGAATTAGGCAAGGGCGTGTTGCAAGGTACCACACCCTGGCCAATCTTTTTGTTCTCATAATGGCATAACAGCCCCCTTAGCTTTCCTTGATTAAAACAGGAAAAATGGAATACCAGCGGTACGGATATGGTATTTCTCAGGAACTATTGGCAATTGCATAAACGACATATGATACATACATAATCAGCATACATATCGAGCATCAGATGAAATTCAATCTCCCCAAAAAGTACATAAAATCATTATCTTTAAAATTAGTTTAAATTAGCTAGCAATTTGTAAACAAATCAAAGTTACAACGGATATAAATATGATTAAATAATTAATTTCATGGATTGAAAAAGCTGAATGGAGAGAAAAATTAATAGTTATACGCAAAAAATAATTTTCATAAGAACTATTTTACTAAATCAATGTATTTACGGTGCAAACACATACATGCACGGGAAAAAAAGCACAATTCAAAGAAACAATAAATTAAAATCACCAATTTACTACAAATTCAGGAGTTGTTTATAATTTCGATGATGCAGAAGTTGCATTCACGATTTCTCCTTAAGTAAGTCAAATTGTCATTACAAAGTAAATATGATGAAATTTTCTACCTGTGGCAAATGTCAACAAGAGGTGATCAACGATCCACAAGACTGAGATAAGCTAGTAATCTTATCTAGCTCACATCATATGAAGGAAATTGCACATTAAGAAAACAAGGTACAATCGAGTGCCTTCTCATTACGTGAAAATGTTCAACACACGGGAGTAGATTGGACCGAGGGAATTTCCACGACACTTTTACAGAAATACCTTGAACTTAAATTATGTCAGTATTTAATTGCGTTATTAATCGCAAAGAAAGGATTGTTTTTTCTGACAAGTTAAAGGATCACTGTAAGTAACAGAAACTCTCTAGGCTTTATTAAAACCATTAGCTAATTTATCCTTTCTTTTTAACAAATCTTTAGCAAATTCGATTTCGAGCGGTGGTGTAAAATTTTTAATCTCTCTCTCTCTATATATATATATATATCACAATCAAGAACAGGTCGGATAGAAAGTGCAGTGCACACACAGAAAGAGAAAATATCGCAAGGAGTAAAATTTTCGGGGATCTCTCGCCCTTCGTCAGTTAGAATTGAAGAGATACTAGGATATCCGACCTGTTCTCGATTGCTACATATCGCAGCCGCGAGTGCTTTATTTTCTCTCTCTCTCTCTCTCTCTCTCTCTCTCTCTCTCTCTCTAAATATATATACATATTTATTTAAATCTTCATTTAAAGAGATTTCTCCTTTTTGAAAACAGCTCTCTTCTCGCCCTCATAATAACTATGTAAACATCGCGGAATGTACAACATTTAGAAAGAAATTGTGTCTTATAGGAACGCTTTCGACCGAACCCATAAACGTCTAAAATTGTATAAAAAAAATTGTTTGTGCCTTTTATTTTTGTGAGTTTTTCTTAAGGAATATTTGGATATTTTCTCCGATCCAACCTACAAGTCTCAAGAAATTATAAAAAGAAATAATAAATACACAAAAAGAAATGTATTAAATATAAAGGTATAAAATGGCATTTTTAAATAATTCAAGACCAAAAATATTTTGTCAAACAGACACATTAAGGATGATCTTAAACAAAGTAAATTTGAGAATCGATAGCGTCAGTACTTATAAATGTATGAACTATTTTTGATATTTGGGATTCTTTTTGCAAATTTTAAACAGATCCTCAAGGACATTAACTTTAACGGTTTTATGTATGTTTTTGAGGCTACATCAGTAGTTTATTGTCATTTATACTCGCCTTTGGGAAACATGGTAAATATACTTAGTTCACACAGCCTCTGCGTTTTTTTTGTCGTTCCTTCGGGTTATTAGGAAATCAAGAGAGAATACAAGAGAGGGGTTTACATGAAATATAAAGTTCATATAACTTTCATGACCGACTTTTTGAATTTAGAAGACTATAGAATTTTTAACTATTTTCTTAGCGAAAGTTACTGAAAAACTGCACAGAATAAATAGCTTTAGGCTTATTTTAAATTCTTAAATTTTTTATTCACATATTATCAAATTCATAACAACCAGATAGATCACAACTAAAGTTACCTACATATTTCAAGACAAGGTCTTTCTGTTTTTTAGCTGTTTATATACATAATTTTCAAATATTCCCAAATAAAAAAATCAATGAAAACTCTTTAAAGAAAAAAAAAAATGTTTCTAAGCAACGTATCAGGTGGGCAATCACACTCAAAAAAGAACGAGTAGAACTTAGCTTAAAAAAAAAAAAAAGGTCATGAATGAAAGGCCTTATACAAGAATCATTTATAATACGCGATAAGTTTACAAAAATTACTTGAAACTGAATAATGTTATTTACGTTATTAGTTATGTTAACCTGTGATTTAAAATTATTTTTAAATGAGCTCTTAACTTTTGTTAAGCGAAGACATTGAACGCTACTCAGACCAAGGTTAACATAATGTTATGTAAAATTCATCACTTGAAAATTCGAAGCTCAATTTGTGCCAAACGGCTAATTGCAAATAGAGAGAAAAAAATATGAATCCAAAATCTCTTCAAATTATTATAACCTATAATAACCGAACAACAAAGACATATTAAATGTATGAAATGCTTTATTGATAAGCTCCTGTTTTGGAGCGGAAATAATCACTTGAGATAGCTACTGTGAGTGGCTAAGATTATTCGAAAGGTTAGTTCTATTAGTAAATACTAAATTTAAAGAGAAAACATCTTAAGATAAAAGATAATAGATATAATACACTGTAAACCACTTTTATTTTAATTGAAAGGTCACTTCATTCATATATTTTTTACCTCCTTCATGAAAGACTTGAGGCATAGCTTTTAACCTACTCTGCCAATAGCCCGTTCAAGGACATTTGACTAAATTATCTCAAAAGTTTCTAATTAAATAACTAAATAATTTAATGTATTATTAATAAATATGCACTATCCAATAATAGTGCTTAACATAGAATTATAGAAATTTAATAAAACTGTTGGAAACATGTATGGTTGGAAATCATCTATTCTAGAAATTGATTATTTGGCTACATGATGACAAACATATACCATGGTTACGTTTATCACTATTTAAACTTCTCTTTGACGTTTTAAATTTCTCTTAATTTGTTTTTTATTAAATAATTTACGAATATTTATATAAACCAATATTTAAAAAAAAAATTAGTTAATATGTAATTAAATTGTTTATAACTTATTATAAACAATTACTACTAATAATTTTTATATGTGAATAAGAGAAAAGAACATAAAACAAGGTGTATCAGAAAACAATAACACAGTTGTCAATTAAAATTAAATATATGACATAAGACATAAAATATATAGTTACACATTTATAAGCAATAATATTTGAATTAAAAAGTCGATATAACGACAAATAACCACAAATAATAGTAATGATTTGAAATAATAAAGTAAAAAAAAAGTTATAAGGTTATACATAAAATGGATGTGAATATCGGGCACTTATTTCGTTTATGGTTTAATAGATTTCTGGATAAACTTTGTAATTTCCATAAGTGAATTACCCATCAGTATGTGAGAATCCACCGGACACTATCCAGATTTAAGTAGGTAGTTGGTCACGTCGCATACACATGGCGACATACCGATTTCAGGTATGCTGTGTTAAGTCACAGGGGCAGTTGGGGTTATTCTATTTTTGTCCAGGTAAAAATAACTTTTTAGTGATCCATGACTGGTTATAGATAGAGGCAGAAGTCTGTCCAGGTGTCTGGATCTGTTCTGTTGAAAAACACGCCTGTGGATCTGCCTTAAATCAACCATTGTCATCTAAAGGGTATTCACCATTAAATAATTGCATAAAATATAGTTTAGCCTTTATCTTATCAAAAACAAAACTTCAAAAAAATTCGGAGTATAATTATTATTAAAGCTCAATTAAAGTATTTAGTAGGAAATACATGACCTTGTCGAAGGTAAAAATAAATTTATTTATCAGTTTGGACATCCGTAAATCCCAAGGAAGCAATGTAATTACGGCAATCCGATATATTTATATAACTAATTAAAAACATTAGCTAATCATAATTTACTTTTCATTTTTTTTTAATTTGTTTTAATTTTACTTCAAAAAAATTCCCCATTCATGTAAATTGTGGAGCACAGTGATTAGAGCACTGGACTCCTAACCCCGGTTCTATGCTCAAAGTGTACAAAATGCCTTTTGCCTTTATGAGTTCCAGTTTACAATGAACCATCCGGGTCCTGGTGTGCTCCGGGGAAGATCTAATAGGTTGCATATTTCATTGTATGGGGAAAAAAAATGAAGCGGCTAGAACTGGGTGCTGATCACACACTTCCCTAGTGTGCCGTGGGTAACGAATGAAAAGAACAAAGTGTTTCAAATGGAGAGTTTTTTGACCGTAGATATTATAATTAGATTTTTTTCAGTTGGGGTTCGATCCAAAAAATTCAATTTAAAAAAAGTGTATTTTTTTTATTATCTGCCAACCTTTTGGATTACATTGTAAGCCATTTTCAGGTATATCATGAAGGTGAGAGGGGACGTCGTGTCCCTAAGATCGAATTTTCATGACTGATGAAGTACCAGTCATGAAAGTGGGATCCTGGTGACAACACGCCTCGTCTCGCCTTCATGAAGATTGCTTACAATGTAAGCCGAAAAAAATGTGGGCCTCTATTGTTTCTTCTATAACTGGCTTTAATTTTTTTTTTTTTTTTTTATTTAGGATCTTTAAAGTGGAATATTATTATAGAGTGCATGAGCACATCAATAGTTAATGTTTAGAATATAGGAGAAAGGAATTATGAAAAAGTATTTAATGAAGAAGTACTGACACTTTTAGTCGTTCAGTTCGGCCAGGATTTCCAGGCATTAATTAAATTCTAGTGAAATTTTCATATATGATATGTTTTAGCAGATTTCCTTTGGGGAAAATAACGCGACTTAAAAAAAAAAAAAAAAATTTGAACTAATCTCATTGCAGAGGCTAAAAATGAGGCCCGTTAAAAAACGGCTTTATATGCACATCTATATCGTTACACCAAAGAGTGAATCATTAAAGATAATAGTAAGAGTCCGTCAAGCAGGATTTGAGTCACAAATACAGCCATGTAGATTTGTCCCAGGAGACAACACGGCCCCTCTCGCTATTACGAAGATGGCTTACAATTTCCTGACTGGTACTTCATCAGTCATGAAAATTTGATCTTAGGGACACAACGTCCCCTCTCACCTTCATGATAGCCCTGATGATGGCTTACAGTGTAAGCCAAAACGTCGGCAGATAATTAAAAAATACATATTTTTTTAAATTGTATTTTTTGATCAAGCTTGAACCTACCACAATAAATCCTCCACTAATAATCTCTAGAGTGAAAAACTCTCCAATTTAACTTCATTCACAATATATCTCTTTATTTCGTCATAAACAGGAAGCTGCATACCATCTACGTATATACCTACTCACACCTGCATTTGGCGTTTTACCCTTTTATTTATTAGGTAAATTATCTAAAGGGTTATTATTTCTACCACCAATGAATATAGAACTCTCATACCTTCTATTCTCCGTCTTCATTGGTTTCTGCAGAAGATGGTTTGCAGAAACCAATGAAGACGGAGAATATAAGGTATGAGAGTTTTATTTATTCTTTATAAAGAATCAACCACTGAAATAATCATACTGTATTCTCATATACTTTGACAACAAATACAAACACATCCTGAGTTAGATGAAAGCTGATTGTGATGTATAAGTGTAATAGCAGAGGGGGAAAGAGATTCTTATGGAACTGTAGCAATGGGGAACCGGTCTGAGAAAAGCTCTGGGAAGAGGGAGGGTCAGTGCCCTGGAGATCCGCTAGCTTATTCCCTAAGGGTGGGGGATGCAAGTTTCTGGAGGATCCACTTATGGGACAGCATTCTGATGCCTATAAGTAGCACAGCCGGCCAATATATCTATCTTGGCAATATAAAGACGCTGCACGACATTTGGGAGAAAATGTGAAACGTTTCGGCAATTGTCATGTAAGAGGAGAAAATGTAATTTTAAGTTTCAATCCCAAAATACTAAGCTATCTATAGACACACACGGATCGATTTAATAGTCATAATACCTTCCTTATATGGATAAAAATAAGGGATCAACAAGAAAAATTGTAAGTTCTAAAATAATATTCAACTTACTGAGGAATAGGAGGGAGGAAGAAAGAGCGTGGCCTACGGATCGAGGAGGGGGTATGTATTCCAGATCTGAGAACGTTGGCACGTTGGGTGATGCAGGAAGTGCCGGCCTGATGGGGACAACTCGGAGGGGTATTAAGATACTGGGGACACTATACCTAATTGAAGTTAGTTCGAGCTTGAATCAATGGGAAGCCTCTTTTTTGAGATAAAGCAAAGATTGCTGGTAGAATAGGAACCTTCCGGACGAGAAACGCAAGATGATAAACCAGAATGACAGAGGCAACAGTCTCAAAAGAATAAGTTAGTGATAAGGAAGCTTTGAAATTATAGAAAATAAAAATACGAGAAGGATGGGGAGAAAGAGAGAGAAAAGAATAAGGAGGAGAAGGAGAATAGGAAGTTAGACTATTCATTCTCGGAAGATATGCGAAGAGTCTTTTTCTTAGAGAGAAATGAGATGAAGAAGAAAAAACGACACCAAACACCAGATGAGTGTTCCAAGAGAAAATTGAATGAAGGTAACGGAGAAGGTCTGGAGTAATTCAGAGAGTTCTCGTTAGCTAATACCATCAGAGGAGATAAAGGACCAAGAAGGAAACAACAGAGGCGATTTTATAAAACGTTTTTGGAAAAATACGTATTTATAGTCATTCGTGATCCGAAGATGCCACCCATAAGACAATGGAGATAGTATATATAGATCGGGAATAAAGACTGAATTCGATGCATGGTGGTATCAGGAGGGTTTTTCTAGGGAAGGCGAGACTGTACCAGTTATTTTCCAGCCAAAAAGCAGGACAACAGTAGGATTCCACAACTGTTAGTGGATCAGAATCCAGAGCTGGAGATGATGGTGATGGAGAAGGTACTCCTCTATCTTGGGTGGCAAGAGGACTAATGTCCCACTGTCCTCCTGGTTTCATTTGAAGCAATGAAGGTATAGATTCAGTTGGAAATGAGGCCTTACTAAGAACTTTAGGAATTCGGAAAGGTCTAGAAAAGAAGAAAATAATATCGGAGAAGAGTGAGATACAAATAAATTAAATGGTTATTTTAATACATATGAATTTCAAAGAAGCAGATAAGTAGCTGTATAAGGATGGCTTGAGTATAGCCCTCATCTGGAGCCATACAATTTAAAAGAAGGTGTATGCTACGACAGGTGAAGGAATAACCGGCTACAAAGCAAAAGATAAAAATAGATATGAAGAATTCGATAAAACGGAGAGGACGAAGGAACAAGAGAAAGAATCAGGATTGCAGACAAACATATAAAAGTCTTTGGTAATGACGAGTTCGAAAATGAAGGAAGTGGAAAAAGTAGGAGTAAAAGCTTTGTATCAAAAGTGCGAAATTACATAAAATTGAGTAAAGGAAGGAAGGCTAATACAGGTTCGGGTAGTAGAATATGGAGTTCGCAAAGAAAATAAAAATCAAAGATGAGCTGTTTATAAAATTAATCATTTTGGCCGATGGTAGGTAAGATCGGAGAAAATACCGAAAGGAATATGCTGAGAGAACAATTTCAATAGTTTCATCCAATCGGAGTCCTATGAAAATATAAACATTGACAACACAGTTTCCACGAGGATGGCAACAGTAGGAAAGCTGCGCTGATTCCCACTAGAACCTGTCTGTCCACTTTCATACACTGAACTGATATATTTAGGAGGCCAGTAATAACACTCCATAGCCGAGATCTATTTCCGATAATACGGCCGACAATGTATGCAATGAGTGATTAGTGGCCCTGATTTGTATGTAAGCATTGTCAGCCACAATTTTTGGGAAATAATTCTAGCAAGGTGCATTTTTATTGCCCGTGTTTTTGAACCTTTACTGGGAACACAAAAATAAATCCTATAAACCAATCAAATATTAAGTTCATATTTAGTTCATAATACTGCAGGAGGGCTGTCCAGTTAAAGATATTCAAGCCGGTGCCTGAATTTCCAATAAATGATTTTTAAAAGTTTTTAAAGAAAATAGAAATCCAAAATTTGGCATCTTGGAAGTTCAGCAAGCCTCCTTTTAGCAAATAATAGAAGAAAAAAAAAAGGTACAAACAAACGAAAAAATACTATATACTTATCATATACATTTCAGAATCACCAGGAAGAATTAAAAATTATCTTTAGAATTAGAAACATTAAGTGTTGAAATATGAATGTTATCATAACCACATAGCTCATAAACGCACAATTAAAAAATAAAATCGATATGATAAGAGAATTAACAAAAATAAGTCATAAGAATTTTATTACCAAAACCTATAGTTTGAAGGTTGTCTTTATCAATTAAAGAGAGGCTTCCTTTGATATTATCACTACATTTTCAAAATATTGAAAGTTATAAATTCAGTTATATCACTTACGACACAATTTTAGTCAAGGAGCGGTTTAAAGAGAAATATACCAAATAAAAAAAAGAGAACAAAGGTTGACACGCCATTAAAAAAGAACCAAAACAAAACAATATATACGAATGAAACTAGAAAGTAGTTTATAGATCGAATTGTTACGAATCTGAATTTATCAGCGCTAGTACAGTTAATCAGTGAGCTAAGATTTTATCACAAGATGAGAAATGTCTGTGAAAAACAAAATAATGCAAATTGCCATTTGACCTCTGAAAATTAAACATTAGAGATTCACAGTTCGTAATAATAATATCTGCTGCATGAGAAAAAAAAAAATTGTTATCATCATACTCTAAGGGACCAGGATCCTCAACAACTTACATTTTTTTTTCTTAGTTACATAAAAAAATAATTTAATCCTGCACGGTTGTTTATTCGAAATCCACGGCACACTACAGTTTGGTCACTCCCACATTCCGAACAAGGAAAAAGTTCACCCAATTAGGGCTTTTATTAGTGTAAATACATTTGACAATAAATGATATACATAAATATATTTATATTTTCACATATAGTTTCAATAACCTGTGCATAATTATATATTATTATTATTACATAATATCCTTAGAAGGATAATTAATTTGTACATACGAAGTCGAATAACATCTGTGAGTAAACATGTTCAAAGTATATCTTTTTGCACAATAGGATTTTTGTAATTACAATTTGATTTTTAATAAGTCATACTTATAGTTGAATTATTGCCCACAAGAGCTAATTTTAAGGGTGTTAATTTTCAAACTCATTCCAGTTCTTCACCTTGTAGAATGGTTAGAGCCTTACCCCTTGTGGGGGTAAGGCTCTAACCACTTTAATTAATTTTTTTTAACATTTTCATTATTGTGTAACTATTGCAAATATATAGCATAACATAAATGAAGAAAAATTAAATTTTACTTCTATTTTATTCCATTTTTCTTTTTCAAAATACTAACAATAACTAATATATTGATAATAATTATATTTAGTTATCCTGTCAACTGCTACAACCCCTCTTTCCAATTCAAAAACAGAGCCGTTTAACGATTTACACAACTGCGCCTAAGTATCAAATTTTATATTATACTTTACGAGTGGTTCCCAACCATTTTTTTATTATACAATCTTAAATCGCATCAATAATGAGTGTGTTTAATAACGATTATTTTTTTCACTAAGAGGTAGGATCGGAGAAAATGTTGAAAAAATAGCAAAAATCTCTTAAGAGAACAATCTCAATCTCAATTCCATGAAAATTTGCTAATAAACATAGCAAATAGGAAGAATTCGTGAACGGCTAAGCTCTCTCTCTGAAACTAGCTAATTTTTAGAGTCGTTACGGCTTATTAAAGAGAATGCCGAAAGAAACGTGAATAAAGAATTTTACTTATCAATTTCAATAGTTTTGGATGCACTAGCGCCTATAACACATGCGCAAGGGTACACTACAGGATGTGTTTTATCAATAAGTTTTAGTTTTTTCAGCGCAGACGTCAAAAACTGAAGGTATTTTTCAAATGGCGTCATGAAACCAACGATAACAGATTGATTACCAAAAGAGAAATTAACAAAATAAAACAGTGAGAAGCGTTCATACACCTACACAAATTTATTTGATTTGGGACTATGCAACAGCTGCTAGTTGAATAATAAATTTAAAGAACTAATTAATGTCAATGCATGTAAATTAAGCGACGCAAGACGAAATCTTGTAACAAATAGTCATAATATCCACCTGTTATCAATCAGAGATAACTAGGGGTGGCGAAGTGAGAGATATAGGGGGGGAGGTGGGGAGAGAGAGAGTATGATAAGAAATCTAGTCAATGGTCTGAGTCTGATAAAGATGGACAAAGCCTTCTTTTTATTTGCTCAGATATCTGCTTTGTTCGACTTATGAATGAAAAAAGGAAAGCTTTTTATATTCAATACGATAGAACTGGAAGTGCAAATTTCAGAGGACTCTTCTCTCCCTCTTCTCGTATGTGCTAATTCGCTCTTTAAATAAGTCTTGTTTATTTTCTAAGCATTAAGCCTTTCAGATCTCATAAAAATAAAAGAAATACTTGCACTGTTGCAGTATTCGTAGACTATAAATGTAAAAACTATAACTGTAGACAATAAAAACACAGTTAATAAGAGTTGTATCAACATAATTTTATTTTTTTAGGCTTGTAGATTTTCTTCTTTTTTTTTTCTTATGCCAAAGAATAAAAATTAAATCTACAAAGAAAGAAAGTTAAAGATATTACTATATCAGCATCATGTCAGGGCAGCGGGTGATATGAAAAGAAAATTATTTTTCAATTTAGATAAAGAAATAGTAATACTCCGTGACTTTTTTTTAATATTAAATTGAAGGTAAAGGGTTGCAACAAATAGAAAATTTCAGAAAATAAAACCATAAGTCTCGTAAAGTAATCTAATAAATAAAAAAAAAAATTCTTAAAACACATAATGCACAGTACTTTGACCAAAATCGAATGATACATTTAATATATTTTGCTGGAGAGAGTGTACTCATTACATTTGTTTATAGTCCAGATAAAATCTTTCATTACATTCAACAGGTTATTTCCATTGAGATAGGACGGAGAGAAAAACTCATACCAGTTTTCGATGGGGAGTTTAAAATCATTTTAAAAACCGAATAAAAATTTGAAATTAGAAAAATACATTTCACTTGCGCCTAAATAACTAAAAAATATAATAGCTACTCCGATTATATATTCTTCAAGTGAGCCGAGAAAAACTACTACTTCCATAAAAAGAACCAATATTTCTGATGAATTTTGAGCTCAAATTTAAAAATAAGTCAGCAAAACTTAAATTCATCAGTATATGAATAATGAATCAATGCAAAAAGTTTATAGAGTTTTTTTTATTTTATTTTTTTTTTATTTTTTTTTTCACTCTATAGGCTTATAGACTTGCGGTCATTACTTATGCCCTTATCTCCATTAACAGATAATGTTTATAATGTTTTCATCATAAAATGAAAGTGGAAGGAAAAAAAAAATTACTTTCTAAGTAGATGTAAAAATGACAACTAACATGTTAAAGAAAGGTTGTTACAACATTCAAAATCCGTTTAAGATAATTAAAATGTTTGGTCATAGCTGTAATATCAATGTACTATACAAATTAAAAAAAAAACGATTAGCTTATATAACATGCATTAGAGGATAAACTTCATAAAATAAAAAAAATGAGCTATAAAAATTAAACTTGCATTTGCTGATAATAGGGCTTCAAGATATGGGATTTTTTCTGAAAATAATATTGTTAAACAAAAACTACTTCTAATCTTTGGATATTAAGAAAATTTAATAATAAATAAAAAGTTATGATTTTTTTATAAACTTTTATTTATTTATTACATTCTGTTAAATAAAAAACATTTTGTAATTTGATTACAATGAAATTAAAAATGACATTCAATGTCTATTGCATGAGGAGAAAAGGTGACCAATGACACCACTCTCAAATTATAATATTTAAAAATAAATACAAAAATAAAACACTATTCACCTCAATAATTTTTAAATTTTCCTGTACAAAAAGGCCGGAAAAGAGAAGGACCTAAATTATAAATTGAAGTTGAAAGCAACATATATATTTAGCAGAGTTGTCAGCCTACAAGCCAAGGCGAGAGATAAGATAAACACGAAGATTAACACCTGCTGAAAGCATTACCAAAGAGTTAGTATCCGCTTATGACAGCTATAACAGCCAATAACTGTCACTAAGTACTCGCCTACTGAGCTAGTACTTGTGTATTGCGGGTCATCTTTAAGTGCGGCCTCACATTTGCGTCTGGGTGGGGGGACACATTATTTAAATTAATTGTATGAAACAGGATAAAAGATGATTTCTGCGGCAATCACTCGAGACCCGTAATCAATTTGCCACATCAAATATCAACGATGTTTTGCAAACAAAAAATAATTTGAAGTGGCATAATATTGATTATAGGCATAAAATTAAGTATGTCAAAAAGCTGTTAGTGAGATGCATGTCCTTGACGAAAGGTCCAAGGATAGCATAAAACACTGCTATATAAAATGGTTTCTACTTCAAGGAATAACAAATAACACTGAATAGATTTCAATGAAATTAGGCGGTGCATTAGAGAGATAAGAATTCTCTAAAAATTATTAGTTAAAAAAAAAATTAATTGTGAAATATCGAAAAATATCAAACCGGAATAATACTATACACACGGATTAATAACTTACAGTCTCTAAAAAATTCTACACTCCTACTAGGCGTACTAGAATTTCGATATGAAATACAGATTCTGGATTTTGAAAATATATCATCCACATAAGGAGAGTTAGTTGACCGTAGATATTATTCTTAGATGATTTTAGTTGGGGTTCGGTCAAGGTAGATCCAAAAAAACACTAATTTAAAAAATGTATTTTTTTAATGAAGGATTATCTGCCAACGTTTCGGCTTACATTGTAAGCCTTCTTCAAGTCTATCATGAAGATGAGAGAGGACGTCCTGTCCTTAAGTTCACATTTCCGTAACTGAGATGGCTTACAATGTAAGCCGAAACGTTGGCAGATAATCCTTTATTAAAAAAATAATTTTTTAAAGTTGTGTTTTTTTGGATCTACCTTGACCGAACCCCAATAAAATCATCTAAGAATATCATCCAAATATTTCGATTTGAAATTTTTAAACTCCACTTTTCCATCTCGATACCAACAAATCGGGGTCTGTAGAAAAAGCTGAATTTTTGCGAAACCTTCAGAGGTTTAATCTCTAGAACGATTCTAACAAAGAAATTGAGTGCCTTTCATTCTTCCAGGATTGTCGAGGATCCCCTGTATCCCAGGCAGTTAAAATGTATTCGGTGGGCGAAAACTTAAAGCACACTTAGAGAAAAATATAATTTTGTATACAATAGAAAAGTAAATTTTCTATTGTTTGGTATTATAGTATACGGGTGAGGTAATTAATTATTAAATAGAAACCCAGATTTTTTTTTAATGGACAAATTTAATATGTAAATATGTGAAACCCGTTATAAAAATAATAAAATGACAATTGCATGAGAAGAGAAGGTGACCAGTGACACCACTCTCAAATAAAATACAAACTATGTCCCCAGGAGGTCACAGGGCCATCTTCGTTTGAGTCGACAGGGAGGTTTGTAGGGGTTGGAGTTGGAGGACATGGTCTGTGCTAGTGGATTAGAATGGTAGGGCAGTTTACTGTGGAAAACGGCAAAGCGGAATGAAATTTGATCTTCAACGAAAACGTTGGTGAAATCATGGTGAAGAGAGGAATTGGATACGTATTAGGGAAAATTACAGATTATTCTGAGGGTTTTATATTAAAAAGACTGTATTCTTTGGATACATTAACAAAATTATGAATAATGTGAAATAATGAACTATTGTAGTTAAATTAGCTTTGTGCCAACAAATTGAATGAACTTGTATTAACAGATCTAAAACTAATAGAATTTTGTGCCTAAACTATTGTCAAATTTTACAATCTCCCTTTCCCCCACCACCACCACGAAAAAAAATGGCCTGAAAAAACCCTACGTCAAAGACACGTTCTTACACTCTCTCTGCGAACCCTCCCTCTCTAAGGAGCCTCTTGACTTCAGACACTTCCTAAGGAAACCCCCCCCCCCCCCAACACTCAAAATCTATACTGATGGGGGATTTTAAGTGGGAGTAATAATATAAAAATATTTATGTAACTTATATATATTTTCCAATACGTGCTCTAGTGTTCGCAATTACTAAAATACACTACACAAAGTCAGTATTTAAGCTTATTATTAAAGACCTGTGAGGGGAGGGAGAACAAACTGAAAATTCATCAATATCTTCACCAATTTCAGAGCTAAGAAACACCATATAGATCATAATCGGAGTGAAATTTAATTTTTGCATAACATTATAACGAATATTATTGTTATTAATATTTACTTCTAGAGTTGAGAAAGAGCCTTGAGAAATGGAGAAAAGAAATACGAAATTTAGGTTTTTATTGTAAATCGTCGAATAAATTTATTTTTGCGTGCTATTGGATGGGAGGAGGATAAGTAGAAGACCAAAACTTATTAGTTTGTTATAATTAGCGTCAGGAGAATTAATATTTAATTTCCTTACAATTATACAATAAATCATTTTTACAAAAAGGAGAATTTAAGAGCGTAACTGCGATCGGTTTCACAACTCTACCGAGCATTCTTGCATCCGCCTAAAAATGACCTTACCTATTAGTGTTATTTTGCCTTTAAGTGTAAATAACTTATTTAATGATCAAATAAGTTATTTACACTTATTTAAACACATTTGTTATGAAGAAAAAAGAAAACCTACTTAGTTTACGGTGATCCAGCATGACGGTCTTAAAGTAAGTAGCTGGATTAAGTTCGATAATATTTATTTAAATTAATAAAAAATTACATGAACTACATATCTAGAAATATCTATATAGAAAATAGACGTACGGTACGAATTGTGATAACTTCAAATCTCGCCAATAAGATGATCTTATCTTATAAGAACCAGTCCGACCTATTTAAGTCAAAAGCCAACGGTACAGTTTGTTCAGTTCCATCAACAGGCCATACAGGCTCAGAGGTGTTAGGGATGTATTTATTCTCTAACCGCGGCACACATTCGAAGAATGGTCGGGAAGAAGGGCTGGATGTTCCACGGGAGCAAATCAGGAATGACCTCTGGGTCATTGCAAAAAGAAGCACATAAGGGAAAGAACCAACTGTGCACTGTGACCTCTCACAGGATCAATGCTTACTGTGGGATCTGACCCCGGGGCCTCTGTCTCTGGAGGCCACAACCTTCACCACCACCGTGCCCCTACATTTTACTGAATACATTAATATCCAAGTGTCCCTATTTGCAAGCTTCCACTCGGTAGACCCATAAATCAGCCGGAATAAGTCCCACTCATTTCGACAGCAAGCCAAACAATACTCATCAAAGAGACACTCGCTGTCACAAAGCAGAGACGAACATTCAGAATTTGCGCAATACGTAAGAGGACAATTGGGAATGCTTGTCACGCCACTTTGTTAGCACACCAAGAGCCTGAGAGGAATAATGATGTCGGCAAGTTGTAATTCTGTGAATGGCGTTTTGATAAGACAATTTCCCAAGTCCAACAGCTAACGCTGAAGGGGAAACAAATAATTAATATTAAGTGACCGTCACTCAACTAAAAGTTTTTATTAAATAAAAGTTAGTATGAACTATAAATCAAATTATGAATAAAATTTGTCTATATATATATATAAAGT
>KZ807606.1:65112-85562 GCA_000696205.2 Oncopeltus fasciatus | reverse complement strand
ATAAATAAAAATACCCTATGTTTAAAAAAAAAATTTTTTTTTAATTTCTTGATGAAATTTGTGCCATAAACCGTCATAAATCACTATAAACCATCAAATCATTATAGAACTAGAATATAGTGGGGGGGGGGAGATTAGAAATACTAAACCGGACAAACATTTAAAAACAAAATTCGCTTCTACACACCTCAAAAGAGGTAATTCAACGAAACTGCATAAAAAACCATCACTAACTGTAACAATCATTATTATGCAGATTAATTAGAATGTCTTAATAAAAAAAATGTCAATCAATATTTAAAATTTTATTGCAGTAGGGTAGCTATGGATCAAATAAAATAGCCGCTACTTGAAAATTTCATATTTGTAATTATCCGGCAAAATTCCGCTTTCCAAAACTCTTTTTACAGAATAACCGTGCGAGATGCGGAACAAGTAGGAGAACCTTAAAATGTAAAAAAATGTATTTCTACAGCCCTGGAGATGGCATACAATGTAAGCCGAAAAGTTGGCAGATAATCCTTTATTAAAAAATACATTTTTCAAAATTGTGTTTTTTGGGTCTACCTTGATCGAACCCTAACTAAAATCATCTTAGAGTAGCTTAAAATGTAAAGCTTGATGCATTTGCCAAATGGCATTAACTACAGTTAGATAGGTGTAACTAATTGGCTATTGAAGAATTAGAAACCCTCATTAAATCCCCATAGAATTAATACGTATATCATCCAATGGCTGTATTGAGCCAAAAATCAAATGTTTTTATAAGGTGATAAGACCCCCGAATTGTGCTTAGGCGCGGATGTGTCTGCAATCAGCAGTCGAAACACGTCTGTCATGACTGGGCCGTAAAAATTATTTTCAGTTTCGCTCTACGAGTATAAAATATTCCAGAAAAAACGCGTGGTACGTCGTCAGATTTATTCCGCCACCTTACAATGAACTCAACTTGTACAACATTATATTTTATGAAAGAGAGAGGGTTTAAAATACAAAATTCAAACATTCTAGTTGGTATTAAATATAGGTTTAAAAAATAAAATACACTCAAAATATATATTTTAGATCTAATATCTTGAGAAAAGTGTTTACTTTAAAAATAAAAATAAATACTCCTTAAAAAAATATCTGACGTAACAAGATAAGTTTAGCAAGTCATTCTTGGTTGAAAAAATTCTTGAAGAGTATTGATTAAGGTTTTCCTAAGGTAATCATTCCATATTGATGTTACTTATAAGCGCATTTTAAAATTTACTTCCAATAATTAATTATAAATATAGTTCCACTCCAAATTATATATATATNTAGCATATATATATATATATATATATATATATATATATGTACACACACATAATGCCTTCGTATATATAAGATGAATTAGATATTTAAGTTTGTTATGCAAATTTTCATTTTTGTTTGAAATTAGATGAGTGGAAGGGGACGCATTGAGAGAGAATGCGCAAATTGAACAATTATTATTATCATGGTTGTTAGCACAATGGAAAAATGCATTAAAAGTAAGAAGTGCAAAATTAATTTTTTTATGATTTAAGTCATACATTGTCTCACACATGGCTCACATAAGAAAGCGCTACTCTTACCCCATCCCCTTCACAATTGCCTAAAGCCAGCCTAAAGAAACATGGGGATTCTGCTTAGGTTTCTCATCTATTTAATTAATAAAACATATTAGACAGAAAAGGGCAGAGAAATTGCATGCGAATTGAAGTAAGTTGGATAATTGAATGGATTAAAAAGAGAAGAGTAAGAAGCGACAAAGAAAGTTAGCGACGAAAATAGATACTGGCACGTATTGCAAGTTAGCATGCAACACAATGGCAGGCGCATCTGGGTCAGTCGATAGTCTTTGCTTGATCTTACTGACAAAGAATAATGTTGTTCTATTCATGAAAGTTAATGGCTAAAGCACAGGACCTTGCTAGCACACATACAAGACTGGGCTTAGTCAATCTAAGAAAGATAAATAAGATAATGGATTTCTTCCGAAATTTCGAAATGGTATATGAAAGAAAAAAATGTGCCTCTTGTCATTCGAAAGAAACATACAATATATTGCAGAAATTATTTTAATTTGTTTAACTGCTTAATGCACGTCGCAATTATATACTAGGATCTGTTAATTCGTAATTATATGTTGTCGATTGTATCGTTTTTAGTCAGCTGACTTTTGTAAAATAGTAAGTGATAGCTATTATTAGATGATTTTAGTTGAGGTTCGGTCATAAGTTATACCGGGTACCGGGTACTTATACCAGGTACTTATGACCGAACCCCAACTAAAATCATCTAATAATAATATCTACGGTCAAAAAACTCTCTTACTCTTTTGAGTAAGTGAATCATTGTGTAAAGTTTTATTGTTATTTAACGTTTATTTGGTTTATAAAAATCAACTTTTTTAATCGAGTTAACAAAATTCTGCATTCCAAAAAATTTGGCGTTTCACTTTTCAAGACACATATAATTCTAAAATCGAATTTAAAAAAATTTCTGTCCTTAAACCGAAAGCGAATTATTATATTTATTTTGGAAATGACCGGTGAAATTCCGGACTGTTTTCTATTCCTTACGAAAGTGTGTGTGTAATTAGACATAA
The DNA here is from genome assembly GCA_000696205.2 of Oncopeltus fasciatus. Lineage (NCBI taxonomy): Eukaryota > Metazoa > Arthropoda > Insecta > Hemiptera > Lygaeidae > Oncopeltus > Oncopeltus fasciatus. Next base: position 82,942 of record KZ807606.1, on the reverse strand, counting down.
GAATGATCCAATAAATTGAAGGGACTTGATTTAAGCGACAAATATTTAATAATTAATGTTTTTTGTTGGTAGATCCCAAAAAAAATACAAATTTAATAAATGTGTATTTTATAAATTTGTATTTTTTTGGATCTACCTAGACCGAACCCCAACAAAAAACATCTAGTAATAATATCTACGGTCAAAAGAAACATATGGACAAATATTTAAATTTCCTCTAACAATCAAATGGTCACACCGATCGATCAGGTGTTTGAAAAATTTTGTAATTCGCGGAGCTAAAAAAATCACTTATCTTAGTTTTTATCACATTCTCTAATATTAAAGGTAATCTCAAGATAAACGGTAATTTTTACCAGTAAAAAGATTATTATTGTTGGACACTGTCTAGGTAAATGTAAAACTCTAACAAAAATGTTTTTCACTCATAACTAGCTATCCGGCTAAAATATAAAAATTATTCACCAAAAATACTTAAGTGTGATTTTAATGGAATTTGAAATTTAAGTTATGCCTGCACCTTCTAACTTGTTCATATGAACAAGGTCAATTGATTCTATGGTTATTAAATTAAGGATTACAATTTTAAAAGTTGTAATAGTTTTCAACGGTATCTCTATTACTTGTACCAAATAGTATATGATTGTAAAATCCAAATCGTTGAATTATTGTGTGTTAAATTAATATGAATATGTATGTTAAATTAATTATTTATTAAATTTCTTTTGTTTACTTCATATGTGTGAAACAACTTAGGCTGAGGTCAATGGAAGGGAGCAGTTTTATTTTAGGTTCATGGCAAATGTTTCAACAAACATCCCTCAATCATCACTCATTGATATCCCATTCAATGCCCTTAGCTTACCTTGAGCTGGTGGGCTGATTTGTGAAGTAATTTTATTTTCATTTCAAATAACACTCCATTCAGATATAATTCATCTTCCGTCCGGCTCTTGGTTGAATCTGACTCAACAAAAACATCTTGTCCACCATAATAAATCTTACAGTGCTACTAGACTGATAGAAAGCCTCAAGAAGATGTATTTACATCGAGGATATTATTAGACTCGTTAAGAGCCGACAGATTATTTTATTATATGAATACATTTTTAAAAAGTAAGCCAAAATTTTTCATGCTCTTATTAAACAAGCAAACTTTGATTACTGTACACATAAATAATAAAAATATGATTGATACAATTAAAAGAAAAAAAATTTATATAAAATAAATATTTTTTAGTGAATGCAATTTTTTTTTCTTCATTTTTGATTTTAAGTACATGGATTTTGATTATTTATGAAAATGTTATAAAATGTTCTTGCCCTATTTGACCGGTCTCATTCAAATGGTCCGTCAGCACCATTTAAGGCAAATACATTTTTTCCCAGCATCGAGAACAGATGAAGGCGAGAGCGCCCTATGTCAAAAAAAATTATTCATTATTTGATTAATTTAATTACAGTATGTCGTTACTGATCCTCAATAAATGCAGTTTTGCCTATGGTCTAGCTTTTAACGTATCATTTTCTCCATAATTGACAAATCATAAAATGAAAAAAAAAAATTATTTACTAATAATCATACAAGTTTTTTCTCGCTGGTTTTCCTTAAAGAAAAAAAAACCCAAGAGGGGCTAAAAGTGAGTAGGAGTAGAAAATTAATAGAAAAAGACAATAAAAAAAACCCAAAAATATCACTGAGAAGAATTGATTAAAGGGGGGGGGGGGATTGATTCGTTTAACAGCCATAGCTGTGAAGGAAGGAATAAAAATCGGGGACGTAATGAAGAAAACATCAAAGAGCTTTTCACGATAAAATTGCTTTTACTTTCATTCCCAACACTTTTTTTTTTCCCCTTCCATTGTGTTGAGATAAAGACTTCCATCGTGATTAGCGTAGTCATCAGCAGATTTACCAAAGAAAATCGAGCTGTTTCATCATAATTTATCCTCGGTCGTGACAAATACATGAAAGCCAGATTTGAAAAGCCAAAAAAAAAAAATATATATATTCATTTTTCGAGAATCGCAAAGCATAATTACGATCAGTATGTGATGGATGAAACTGTATNTAAAGAAATTCTGAGGTCTATAGCGCCTTCAAGGTGGGATTTGAACCTATCCCAATCAACTTGGCCATTAACCAGTGACGGAGGAGTCGGTTTTGGGATGGGTTGTAGTGACATGGTCAGGAGTACGGGACTGTGATCAGAAGAAAGGTCGTTGAGTGTGCTGGTAAAGGATTGGAGTGGATGTAGGCTTTTGCAGACAAAAAAGTCAATGAGATCTGGTACTCGATTGCCATCTGCTGGCACAAAAGATATTTAAAAAATTAAAATAAAAAAGTAAAATTAATTCATAAGATACTGATAAGGTAGTGTACAATAAGAGGATTTAATAAATAAATAAAGATTCCAAGGTTTTTCGGAGATGTAATGAATACTCTTGCAAAGTTTTCTGAAAACTGACAATGATTAAATACGTATAATATTCGATCATCAAGTTAGAATTTAAGAAAACCTAAATTATTTACAATATGGAATATTTTTTGAAATATTTTTTGAAATATTTTTTGAAATATTTTTAAGCTACATCTTTTATATGCTAATATAATACAAGTACTTCAAATACCGGAAGGATCAATGTAATTCAGAGATCTTCAGCAGTTTGGCTAGTGATCACAAAAAGAGGGTACGAGTCCTGCCAAGGCCTAAGCATTTTATTTATAATAATAATTGTAAATTACATTACAGGGATCTCACTTATTTTTAGGTTTATGTAGCTTATGCTTATTACTTACTTATTTCTTGTCATATACTTTTTATATACTCGCAGTATCTGTGTTTGTGCATTTAATTTAATAACAGACCACAGTTTTGGCTATATCTGTTAAAACTCTGAAAAGAGCGCTGGAGTTGCACCCTAAAAGAGAACTACTCGACGGTTCTGTGAGATTTACAGTTCGCCTTTCAAACAGATTGTTATTTATAATAATAATATCCGTAATATTACGAATGCAAACAATAGCGATGATAATGATGTACAAATGGAGAGTTTTTGACCGTGGAGATTAGTATAGTACAGATGCAACTAAATATTCCACCCACTAGACTGAAAGAACTTTTTGTAGTAAACATTTCAGGTAATCCCTCACTCCTACTGGACGGATTTTGCTCAGTAAGGAACTTTTGCCTTTTGTAAGGAACTTTGTCTTTTGTTTTTAAGCTACCTGCATATTTTCAGTAACAATAGTCATCAACGCTCCACCCAAATATCTATAAATGTTATTGTCACTTTTATCAGTCCTGTCAAGGAGATAGGAACGGGGAAAAAAACCTGTCATGGGAACAACTCAATAGCCACATTTGTTTGGTATTCGCTAATTCCTGTATGAGAATTCTCATAGGAATGAGGCTAGCTTAACACCATAACCATTGCTGCATTCCAACAGTCTGGTTTTTTTTTCCCTGGGGTATTAGTAGTAGATAATTTGTTGAGGTTCAGTCAAGGTTGATTAAAAATAAAAAAAATAGACTTTAAAGTAACGTATTTCTTTATTATATGCCAATGTTTCGGCTTACATTGTAAGCCAACTTCAGAGCTATTATGAAAGCGACAAAAAGGACTTGTTGTCACCTGGATCAAATCTTCATGACTGTGGTTACAAAGCAAGTAGATACAATCCTTGACCGAACCCCAACAAATTCTCTACTAGAAATGATGTAGATTCCAGCCTAACGGGCTCTATTCCAAGAAGTCATAGGAAACTTGGTGTTCGAAAGAGCAGGACTGTGTCTTTGCCAGGTCGACTGTTTTTGGAGTTCATTCAAAGAAATAGGTCTGAGAGCTTTTTTACTCGCACGACAGATGTTAGTGGCTTGTAAGATGCCATCAGGCCAACCGTACTGTACTAGATGCAAGGAATACAGAAACAGCCCTATAAGTCTTCAAGTAACCCCAAGCCCCCTGACTTTTTTTTTTTTTTTTTTTTTTTTTTGCGTGTTAGCCTTCCGTTCAACCACTTAGGGTCAATGGAGGAAGGGGCTATCTACAGGTTGCCACCCTATTTTAAACACCCATGGCTCAGGACAAGCTTCTATATTATAAATAAAAGATTGACCTGGGCGGGATTTGAACCCGCGGCGTCAGGATTGCGAGACCCGTACGGATCCCCTGAGCTAGCCTGGCGCCCCAGTCCCCTGACTTAAAGTCTCTGTTTTCAAGGAGTTCCATTCAGTTTGGCTTCTCGCTACACTGCCCATCCATGCCTTGTAAGTTAGATGTTAGTATCCGTTTCAATTTATCCTGACATTATGTATTAGATGGATAGTTGAATCCTTTTGAAAATCGGCAGAAACACGTTAAATGGTCCAATGAATACAGTTAAAATTTTTTTCTTCTTCATATTTTTCAACCACTAGGGTCATTATTGCCTTAATGCGGGTGAGAAATGGCAATTCCTACACCGTAATGGAGGGAAGGGGACGGCAGAAGAGCAGAGGGAGAACCCAAAGAGGGGCAGCCCGAAGAGCACTGGCACCGGCAGCGGCACCACTCCGATAGCTCTCCCGTGGTCATTATTGCAGGCTTTTGTGCAAGCTCTCGGAGGATACAGTTATAATTAAAGTAGTTTATTTTTTATTGATTTGAACAGAAATAAACAAGTAGCGTTAGCCACCAATATCGATTATTTGTTATCGCCTATGGCAATGCTTAGAATATTGAATGAGCATCTTCTTATTACATAAAAACCAAAAGTAAAATCTGGCGCCTCGTCTGTTTAAAGATGAGGTCAATGTTGTGGTTGAAGTGAGGCAGATATCGTCCATTAGTCTTATCCTACATTTTTTATTGATTGAGGAAAACAAGTTACCCAATTGTGTTATCCTAATACTGCACCAAAAGTAAATAGATCTTCCCAATTTTAAAATGTCAATGATATTTTACTCAAATACATGGCAAATGCCAAAAAACACATTCTACATACTCAAAATTAAAAGCATTCATGTTAGATGATTTGTAAGAATAACAAATTTTGCATTTTTCTAAATATTAATAATATCAATATTACATTCCCTTCCCAAAAAAATGTTTGGTTTAAAATTTATTTTTAAAAGAATGAAATATATCTTCGTCATTATTAACTTCTGCATGTGAGTTTAAGCGTGTAATACAACTAAATCTTAATTAGTTAAAGTAATTTAATATTAATTTTAGTTATATTTTAATAAAATAATGATTCATCAGTTTTATTCATTCTGTTGACTGAAAAATATGTGTAAAAACTTGTTTAAAAATAAAATAAAAAACTAACATTTTTTATATTCGGAATATACATCGTTTCGTAATAAGAACAGTTCCAAAAATGTAATATAAATTCTATTCTACCTTATATAACAAGAGGCTGTTTAGAAGACATTCAATTACAAAACAAGGTCAAAAAAATTCGTCGTTCACCTATTTATGAGAAGGTAAATATTACACTTAGAGTCTCTTAACAAAAACAAATATTTCTTATTTTTTTAAAATATATATTGCGCATCAAGTGCTAGTGGTCATTAACGCTAACACATAATTATTAATTACATTTCAGATTTCCTCCAAGTAAATATCTGCAAATATAAATAACTCGTACTTAATGGCGGTCAGATAAACCTGTAAACTTTCTAAACAAAAAAAGACACGTCTTTCCTCCATAACCAATCCTCTACCCAGCAACCCGTTCGATTTCAATCAAAAAAATAATTCGTAAACAGGTAGCAATGGAATGCATAAATATCAAATTTCATTTCTATACTTCATATGAGGGACCACCAAACCGCCGAAGTTACATTCTGAAATATTTGCCTTAATAAGCGTTATTAATAAAAATGTTACATAATGTAAGTGTTGGTAAATTGGATTAAAAAAAAAAATATTTTATCTAATTTTTTTCATAGAACTCAAGCTATATCTAAGGTATTAAAGATTTTTCATCTTGATGTATATCTAAGCCTCCCTTCTCTACCCACTCCACTATCTAACCGATTTCAGCCAGTAATGAATTTAAATTTTTAAAGAATTATATATAGATCTATTATAGAATACAGAATACGTCATGAGTTGAAGTTCGGTCAGTTTATAAAATAGGTTTTACATAATAAAAACAAATTTTAATACATATAAACATTGATTTCCTCATAAACCATTCGGTCAATTATCCTGTTATCGTCTTTAAATGCTTAAATTTCAATAAATACATGACTTTCCAGTAACTGAAAAAGCCCGCATACAGTAAGACTACCAAAGTCTTAAATGAATTACATCCTAAATATTGAAATTTTAATTACTTCGGACTTATTGAAAAACCTCGATTTTGAGAAAAACACTGAACTCTTAATGGCGCATTGATAACGTATAACTAAGATAGTATGGTACTTGTGGGATATAGAAGTTCTAAAAAGAAATCATGGGGGCTGGTCATGAGCTATGGTGGGTGCACTACACAATGTATAAGAATAGGTTTGGTTAATAGGAAGCATTAGAGACGTTCAGAAGAGGATATCCTACGCCCCAATTTAATAATATAATGTACCCATCCCCCCCCCCTTCAAATGAAAGACTCCTCCTCCCCATGACACAGGCTTACTGTATGGGGCTGTCTTTTATTTACACACATTTCATATTAAATTGAATAAACTCAGAGAAACGCACTGGTTAATAATGTCAAACAAATATTCAATCTATAGAACATAAATCACAAACATCCAGAACATATGACACCCTGGAAATCACGACCAACAGTTCAACCTGTTTACGTTGGTATTCTTACATAATATACAAGTAATACTTTTCTGCAAGCTCTGCAGCATCAGTAATTTTTTAAATAAAGAAGCCAAATTCGGTTAATAAGCTTTTTTAAACACTTTAAAAGCCATTGTTAGGAGTTCGTTAATAGCTAAAATATATGTGTGTGTGTTTATATATGTATATATATATATATAACGAAATCTATTTTGGGATTAATGGGAGTATCAGTAAAAAGTAACGGTGACATTTTCGAAGGGCTCATCATGGAACCAATGTGAATACTTAAACTTTCTTTAGGCACATCTGATAATATGGATGTTGCATGCAGCGATTCGTAATGTATTTACCTACCCTTGATAGAANCCAAAAAACACAAATTAAAAAAATGTATTTTTTAATATAGGATTATCTGCCAACTTTTCGGCTTACATTGCAAACCATCTTCAGGGCTATCATGAAGATGAGAGAGGACGTCCTGTCCCTAAGTTCAAATTTCCATGACTGGAATTACATTACAATTACGTTTTTTTAAATTTGTGTTTTTTGGATCTACCTTGACCGAACCCCAACTAAAATCATCTAAGAAAAAAAAAACATAAATAGAACGTATAGGTTGAACACTTTTTCCTTCTATGATGAACTGTCCAGACCAAGCCTAAGTAAAGTAATAATTTACGCTCATTGCCTTCTCTAAGCTTTTAAAGCGCAGTTTAAGACAAGCCATTTATTCTGATCAGGCCATCTCTCTAAAGAGAAAATGAAAAATCTGTTCACTCCCCACTGCTCCGGTGTGACGGCTTTTTTCTCCTTTGATAAAATCACATTTATAAAATCGCGGGAATGGATTATAATACAGATTTTACCAAACTAATCTAATAACAAACGACAATAAGGAGGTTTTTGAAAAAACACTTGTCCAGGAAGAGAACGGAACTTACCCGGGTGTCAGAACGGAACGGATCATTTAGGCTGCGCCAACCGCCGTGAGCACCAGTTTTGCACATATTTTTAGAAAAAAAACTAAATCGAAGAAAAATATTTTACTTATATTCTTCATTCCCAGGACAATTCCAATCCACAGGTTAAATATTCCATTGATATCTAAATAAAATAGTAATTAATCTAATAGCTATTAATAAATCATAATTCCTATTTTTTTTTTTTTTTAAAGGCATATCAACCATATAGGTCATGGATGCCTCAAATATAATAGATAATAATTCCCTAGAGGTATGTAAATCGTTAAAGTAGCCGCCGCAAGGAGACGAGCCCGGCGCGACGTACGGGAACCCGCCGTAATTCCTATATTTAAACAGGGTAATTCAAAATTTCTCATAGACTTAACTATCGACCAGACATAAGAAACATATTTCACTAAATAAAGATCACTGAGCATATAATTCTTTTTTTATATTCACACACACACACACACAAGAAGGATGATATGTAACTTTTATGGCTATTTTTAGCACTCCTAGAAATAGGACTATGTATTTGTTTAAAATATAAACCGTTAACGGGCAAATATATTGCTTACAGAATAGTATTAAGCTGCTTATTTATCGTGTATGCTGTTTTATCGAACGAAGGGGAGTTAGCGTGAGAGCTCTCTAGCCTGACGTAAAAACGAAGGAGTATGTTTACAACATGCATGCATATTAGCAACTATTAGGGTGTTACTGGTCTAATCGATAGTCTGTTCAATTGGTCTAACGATATTTGTGTTCAATATGTATATCGATAATTTTAGAAGCCAAAACTGTTTTAAGATAAGATAAATTCACTCGTAAATAAAACCATTCATTGATCAACTCCCAAAAGTAATTTACACAACTAATCCTCTTAGAAATTTTCTTTTTCATTTTTCTAATCCATATTCCCTAACAAAAACTATTTGAAATAGCAAGGAGACATGCTTAAGGTGGTAGAAGGTTATTGAAAGGTAGTTTAATGGAAATTGTTCACGTAGGCTTAATAATAATTTAATTAATAATAATTAATAAATTCACCTTAGGTAAATACTTAATGGAAATTGTTAATGCCGGTTTGCAACTTTATTTTGCACACTTTTGGAACATGGTTTTCTAAATGTCTAAAATTATTGGAATGGACTAATAAATGAAAAAACAATAACGTATAAGAGTATGTAAATTTTCATTTTCTGGTAACGACTTATACTGTAAGGATGCAACTTTAGAAATGGCGAAACATTCACCTCGATCCAATTTTTAAACAATTTTAAAGATGAATGCGCGCACAAATACTCATTACAGATAAATACCTCCGTTCTCCCCCCCTCCCACTCACCCCTTAGAATTTTAGAATATTATGTGCAGATAAGACGCATGGAATTGTTAAAACTGGAAATGGCATTTTTCAATCGACGGCTTATTTTTCTATTTCCCCAATTCAAGGAGATTCATCCCCCAACAGATTTAGGTGCACCTCAAAGATATCCCGCAGGAGAAGCACTGATTGGTTGATTTAGACCAATCAGTGGGGTGCGGATGCGGGAACGCTGGATAGGATCGCCTTTGGAGCGATGGTCGAACGGGAGAAGGCCTGACTACGAAAGCGACGAAATCGCTGAGAAGGCTTTGACAAAGATAAAACCTCTCATGAACTCAGGATTCGAACCCGCACTCTACCAACATGAAATCAGTGTTGCCTCGATGCTTGTTTCAAGAGCTCCCACAGTAGCAGCTGGTAATACGAGAGGTCAAGGTCAAGTATCAGATTTGTTTCAAGGCACTCACTATCTCCATGTAGAAGATAATAACGCTTTTCATTTCCAACGAGCAATGTAAATGTTACACATGTTTTTTACTGCAGCATATCTCTCACGGAAATTTAAAAAAAAAAATAAAAGACCGACACGCAGGGGCTACGCAATTAAGCACATTATCCGTGTTTCATTAAAGACCGATATAACTAGACAGATTTCTTACGTTTCATTAAAGACCGATAACTCTCTTCACTCCTCACTGACGAAGGCGAGTAGTCTCGCAGAAAATTTTACTCATTGTAATTTTTTTTTTTTTTATGTGTGTTCACTACACTCTTTCTCCCAATTGTTCTTTATATATGTGCGAGTCTGTGTGTGTGTGTTTTGTAGAACCTAAGCGATAAAAAACTAAATTGTACGCCTATACAACTTTTTAAACTGTTTAATAATTCTAATAACTTGTCATTATTATAAAACTGCTAGAAGCAGTCCAGCTCTGAAGCTAGAGCCCATAGAGGCATACATGTATGTATATGTAAATGTATGTATATATATATATATATATATATATACACATATAAATAAAGCTAATAGCTTGATTTTCCCATGAGAAATCTGCTAATAATTAATATTTTTTGATGAAACACTTGAAAATTTATTCTATTCTTCAGTAAATGGGTAAAAAACCAACAATAAAATTCGTTCTTTCCTTTGTAGGACTCTGACTTTAGCTAAAATCGGCCGAGGGGAGAGGAAACAAAAATGGCATACATACTCGTATAACAAGCCTTTAAAGGTATAATTTCTATTATACAGTCCTCATCATTATATTTATGACTTCGTCAATATAGCTTTCAAACGATTGATCGATAGCTAACACTGATTAAATATATAGATAGTGTATAATTTTTGAGAAATAATTTAAGTCAATCATACAAATAGCAACACTTTAATGAACAATCAATAAATGAAACATATAGAAAACAAGATCTATGATTTACAACAAAAACCTATACCCTGAAATCCCATTAATACTTATAGAACCTTCTCAACCTGAATCAAGAACTTGAACGTGGCAAAAAATATGGGTCCGTGGGAACGCCTTCTGAATACATTATGTTGGAAAATTTGTTTAGGGGTGTAGACGTGAATACTTCATCCCTCAGCTTTGAGAAATTCTTAGCAGCTTGCCACCATCAATCAAAAGCAGAAAATCTTCATTGGAAAGGACAATAAAATTTATTCATATCCTGCTATGCGACAACTCTCAGTCAAGATATAGTATCCCTAAAACAGGAGAGTCTTTTCCTCCATAGCCCTGAAGAAGGCCTACGGACGGAAACCTTAACAAGTATAAAAACTCTTTTTTTTTTTTTTAAATATAAATTAGTTTTTGTCTACTCAAATACCAGTATTGAATCCCCGACGAATCCTACTTCATCAAGTTCGAGGCTCAATATCTTCAAACTACTAAAATATTTTATTTATGAGTGATAAAATCATTAGTGAATAATTTACATGCAAAAAGCTCCCAAGACAACTGTCGGCATCGCTGGCAAACCAAGAATCCAATGTAGGCAAACTTATGTGCATTTTAAGAGAAACAAGCATATATGAAAAAACTTAATTAACCCAACAGTCAGGGCGTAATAACGAAATAATGAAGTTGATCGCCCTATAACCTGATCCTAATCCTAATCATTAGTGAATACTTTCAACAAGTGCTACAATCCATTGGAAACTGACAAATTTTTACAAGTTTAAACATTTTTCTAAGTTGTACTTTTTGTCAGGATGAATAAAAATTTCCCATACATTGGAGCTGCATAAACTGAGTATCGTATTTGATGAATATTTGCATTTAAACTTTCCATTCGAAGTAATCTTCTACAATTATAGAATATGACTTTAATTACTAAACAAATATCTACTGAGAATTATTGCACTTAACTAAATATGCTCACTACATCGAAAAAAAAAATATTTAACTGACTTTTTTCTCTCCTTGTACTTAAGGTAATCCCCTATTCATATTCGTCTGATTCCGCTCAATAATGAATTCACCTTTCTTTTTACATTTAAAAGCGACACACATAATTTGTGTAGCTTTTAAAATATTTCTTTTACAAATAAATAAACCAGTATTTATTTTCATTCCACTGAACTAAATATTACGCCCTTTAAATAAAAAAATTGTACGATCTAGCTTGAGAATTCAGGTAATCCCCACCCTATTCGATTGCTTTCACTGAATATTTAACTCTGCCTTTCTCATTTTGAATAATTTCAATAAACAATTAATATCGGCTTACAAACAGTGAAATTACAACTTACAGTAGAGTCAAACTTCCACTTCTAATAATTCAATTTTGCTGAGTTATTTTATCAATAAACAAATCTGTGTTTATTTTCATTACAGAATATTCCACCCACTATACTGAAGAAACTTTTCGTACTCACACAATTGACATTTCAGATAATTAACACAGATATCCGCTGATTCCAATCAATACCGAATGCTGTCTTTCTCTTTATATTTCAAAAGCGAAATTAGCAGACTTTCATTAAGAAAACAACTAATTTCGGCTCACAAACTGTAAAAGTACAATTTACGGTAGAGGCAAACCCTACTCCTATTCGTTCAATTTCAATTTTGTGCAACTTCTAATGTCTTTTGTTTTCAAGCTACCTGCATATTTTCAGTAACAATAGTCATCAACGCTCCACCCAAATATCTATAAATGTTATTGTCACTTTTATCACTCCTGTCAAGGAGATAGGAACGGGAAAAAAACCTGTCATGGGAACAACTCAATAGCCACATTTGTTCGGTATTCGCTAATTCCTGTATGAGAATTCTCATAGGAATGAGGCTAGCTTAACACCATAACCATTGCTGCATTCCAACAGTCTCTGGTTTTTTTTCCCTGGGGTATTGTGTGTACGCAGGGCTGTGTCACCAGGCGTAAATCCTGGATGATGTATAAGTTTTATACCTGAGTTATACCTGCCGGATCATCGGCTCCCACAGTAGGATTTTGAATGCCATAGAAGTATTGTTGCTTTTCTTTGTTATTTTATTTTATTTTTTACACTGAATATAAATATATGGGACAAAAACTATTAAAAAAAAGAAGAAGGGTTATAATGCCGACGACGATAAATCAGATCAGATTTTAATCCTGAAGAATCAGAAAGGTTTTTTTAGTCCTCAAAAGGGTCGCTAAAAATAACTATGTAATAGCCTGTACATCAAATAGGAGCTTCAGAAAATATAATGAGGAGTAAATGAATAATTTGATTACTACTAAACTGTCTAAGTCGAAAAAGGACAATGATAAGGTATGCTAAGTTAAGATAAAGACAGTATCATGGATTGCTAGGCAATATAGGATGTAGTAGGCCACTCATCTCTCCTATTTACATTCATTAAATATCATTTTTAATAGGAGTTCCTCAAAAATTGTACGGATCTTAAATGTAAGAATTTGGAGATATAGTTGTCCGTCAAACTTTATGAGGAAGGATTGGTCGGGGATTCAGTCTTGGAATCCGAAAAAAAACAACTAAATTTTATATGAAAGTCTATTTTATTCTGATGTAGAGTTTTTAGCTCTTAAGATTATTCGTAGAGAATTTTTGTTGGCTCCGTCAAGGTAGATTTTAAAAAATCCAATTTTAAAGAATGTGTATTTTTTTAAATTATATTTTTCGGATTAACCTTGACTGAACCCCAACAAACTCTCTACCAATCTATTATATTCTAGTCGTATGATAAAATACATAGTTTAAGTTAAATAAAATAAATAAATAAAATTAAATCTCAATAGAGATAAGTTTTATAAAAACAATAATATAGTAAAACATAAATAAAAGTATTATAAAATAAATTAAATATCGTCCTCTGGTAAGTATATAACTCTTAGCTGCGTTAGAACCAAATTCGGTTATTACTCCTTTTATTACAAAAGCATATTTATTATTCGTAATATATTCCTTGATATCTGGTATTCAGAAAAGTTAAAAGAATTTAATGGATTTAATTTTCTAATGGCTGCGTTCACGAAGGAAGAAATTCACGAATTTNTGCTCGAAGGAGCTGACATTGTCTAGCTATTTATCGACTCTTGTTATTTACTTTTTTTTTTTTTTAATTTTCATTTATAAATATTAATTTAATTGTGGTTTGTTATCCCACGTAAGTTTTAAACGATTAATGAGAGGGAATAGAATAAAAAATCTATCTGTCCCAGCCAGGATCTCCTGCTTTCCGGGCCGGTATGATTCCATTACACCACCGGGACGAGCTAGATAACTATTCAATTCCCAACACACTAGCCCGGTTCGAGTCCTGTCTGGAGAAGATTGATTTTTTATTCTATCCCCTCGCATTAATCGTTTAAAATTTACGTGGGATAATAAACCACAACTAAATTAATATTTATAAATGTTAGAAGTTTACATATCACATCTGCTGTAAACTATGAGTCGTTTTTATAGCGTAATTAACAGAAATAATTTTTCAATGAGACATTCCCTTTAAACCTCAGCCCAGTTTTATTTCCGCCATAATTTTGAATAGATTGAGACGAGTAGTTTAAAAAAAAAAATTGGTTCTATAATTTAAAACATATTGCTCGCCAGAGAGAATACAGGCAAAACAAGACAGGCACAAACTGTCTTTCGTTGAGTTTGTCTCTCTTTTCTTCTGCTTTCTGTCAACTGAAGGTCATGGACTGCTCACTTTATGTCCTCCTTCGTAATAATTTGTTTAGGCTTCGTGAGATAAGAGATAAGCTAATTTCTTTTGCGTCACGTTATTACCATACTCGCCGGTCGATTTTCCGAATATACCGTCCGACAACACTCTAATTGCCTTTAGTCACATTGAAGAAGCAATTTATCGAGAGGAATTTTAAAACCATTATTATTCTTATTTGAGCAGCGTCTACAAAACAGATTTCCCACATATCGTACTAATGACTGAAAGTATCTTATTATAAGGCTTAAAGGGATGAAACAGGCAAAGCACCGTAAAACCAATCGACACCGTGAACTGCGCACTCCTGCAGGACAAGGCGTAGATCTGTGCTCTAGACCTTCAGACTCAATATCGCAGTCAATGGCGTAAACTTGCCCTTGAATTTTGATGCTTCCTCCACCCCACCCCCCCCTAGTCATATAGCATGGGGATCCCTCTAGACTGTCAGCTGGACTCGGGAAGGAATTGGAGCTATCAATCAGCACAGAAATTTTGGGGAACTTCTATAAATGTGCACAGATCCTATATTAGAGAATCAAGAAGTATGGGTCAGAAGGCGGAAAGATTTAACTGCTGAATTAAGCAATAACGTAAAAAGGTTCCCAATTATTTTAATTGTTAAATTATCTTGCTGAAATTCTCAGTCATTAATATTGGTTTATGGGGAAATCTTTAATTACATTATATGGCTATAGTGCACGGGAAATTAAATTATAGAATATGATTTATGATAACCTGTAATTTAATAATTTAAAAAAATTCTTTATAATCAATACGCAATTGAAAATATTATTTTTTTCTGACAAATCTAAATGGAGTGCCTGCTACTGTACAAAAGTTTTAATTCAATAGAAGATAATTAGAAATGTATTAGACATTTAATTTGTTCTTCGGCTGATCATGTGGGGAAAGAAATTGTTTTATCCCATCTACTAAATTACCTAAATTTCTCTCCCGTAATTCAATTTTATTTTATATTGTAGCAAAAAACTTTTTTTTTTTTTTTTTTTTTTAGGCAAAAAATACATTTTCTTCTTAAACCCCCCACCCATCAACCTCATGGACAAACCCCTTCATCTGCTGCGAGATTCATACAAGAAACAATACAGCTTACTGATCAAACAGAAAACCCAACCCAAGTTGTTTATCTTTCTATATTAAGTTTTAGGTGGACATAGTTTCACCATTTCACGGAAATTTAATTTTAATTTCATTCCTAAATTATCCATTTCAGGATATTTTTTCTCTCGTTACTTTTAGTTAATAAATTAGAAAGATTTCCTCATGTATTTACGGCACTTTTTGGAACAGAAAATGTTTTTGATGAGGATATAGCAGTTTTTTTTTTAAATTTATTTAATCTTCATTATAATATAGTAAAATTTGTAATTTACTACATTTTATGGCGCCATTCGTTAGACACTGGGATTTGTCGTCTACATCTAGGGCTGTCTTCTCACGTTTCAAAAATGTCAGACAAATATAATTCATGTGGAAAAGAGGAGTTGGAAGTGACGTTCCGATGAGGGATAGAAGATTAATTGACAGATGTTGGTCCTCCAAGGCCGGTCAATTCTATTTTCGTCCGCCTGATTCGTCACTAATTAGTTTAATTTAAAG
Source organism: Oncopeltus fasciatus (assembly GCA_000696205.2). Lineage (NCBI taxonomy): Eukaryota > Metazoa > Arthropoda > Insecta > Hemiptera > Lygaeidae > Oncopeltus > Oncopeltus fasciatus. The sequence continues at coordinate 67,046 of KZ807606.1, read as the reverse complement.
AAAAATATGAATATGAATGTCAGATTTTTCACTAAAGATTCGAGAGAATGTCCAAAGCATGACTTATACATTTTTTTCTTAAACTATTGCTTGGCGTACCAAAAGTTATTTTCTTGTTTCCCTGACAGCCATATGTCACAGAACTGGCTGTGGAGTGATTCGACCAAAGAAGGCTCATAGATTAGTATTGTCTGTGTGAGCGCTAGTGCCAGCCGAAAATAGGTCTCAAGTTACCTCGTCGCATAACAGTATCATAGCGCCGTAATTAACCACCATTTTTCCACAGATAAAGTTTTATATTACGTGTTTTAATCATCTTATAGAAAATCCTGAGCTATGAGAGAGGCCAAGGTCAACAACAACAACAAATCGTATTAGCATATATCCCTCAGGAATCAAGCTCTTCCGTCCACCACGAAACATTAGAAAAATTCATTTTCAATATTTCTTAGGGGAAGATAAAAGTAATCTTCGTTCGAAGTGGAAAATATATAATCTTGCAGTAGTGTAAACATTTTTTTCAAATGAAGAACCAAAGTTCGGAGTCCGATTTTTTCACCGCAAATCGATGTACGAGTTCGTTAATGTATTCTTAATATTTAGTAAATATTAGATTCAATATGCATTAATGATATCTAGTAAATCATAGTAGATTTACTAGATATCATTAATATAACGAAAAGATTACTGACGTATACAGAATTAAAATACATTTTTCTGAAGCTTGTGTTTTTCAAAATTTTTATAAATAATGAATAAGCCCATGTTTAAAAAATCAACTTGGAAAGTTGAGCGGCCAAATATTTCCATTAAAATTGAAAATCAAACTCATCATTTTCGCAAATTGTCAAAATAATTCATGGAAACGCTAAAATAGGAAGATGGTGACAGGCAAAAAATAAGACCGAGCTACACCATATAGTCGTCAGGAATTTCAGAATTTCCGTTATTATCCAACAAACAATAATGGACAAAACTTCAACAAATAAAAACTGAATGTAAACGAAGAATGACGCTCTTAGAAGAGAGGACACAATCAATTCCCATTACTATCAATTGCTTTTACAAAGATATATTACAGACAATAAGTCTTTTAACTCCCAACCACTCCCTCCTTCCTGTAGCATTCACTGCGAAAGGGCAAAAGAACAATTCCACTAAAATTTAAAGTGGAAGAGATGTATATTCCTACCAAGTGAAATAATCCATTTGAAATTCTAATAGGAAAAACTAATAAACAATCCGATAGACTTAAAATGGCACAAATGGAAATGGAATGATAGTTGACTGAAGAAGGTTTACATTTATGAAACATTGTTAATTTTCAATCAGATTTTTAACTTATTAAAAAGAGAAAAAAAAAAATGAGTAATGCTGATTTCAATAACTCCACATTGGCTGATAACATGGTTAAATCCAGCATATTCTATTGTTTTTTTTTTTTTTGTGTTCGTGCGTGTGTGTGTGTTTTTTCTAACTTTCTTCGTTTTGTGTTAGACCATTGAGGAACGACAGAATGAAAAAACACGGGAAAAAAAAATCGTTAAATCGTATATTGCAGTTAATACATTTGTATTATTGAACTTTATACGTCATGTAAATTGTTTGTGTTATCAGAAAACCTAAATACAATGAATATAAATTGTATTTCGTTTTTCTGATAACACAAAGCCCGAAACGCAGGGGCTTCCTAAACTATCCAGATTACCCATATTTTATGTGGAGATAAACTACAAAACTTATCCTAAAAGCCCAAAAGAACAGTAAATGTAAAAGCTAATGACCCATAGAGGGACATTAGGCTAATCGGTAGGGGAGAAGAGAGTGGAGGCACACAACCATCTTTAATTTCAGCACATTTCCTGTGAGGAAATGAAGCTATTCACTTCAGTACTTTCTACATTGGAGAAGATAAAAATATCGCCCATTATATA
>KZ807606.1:17882-37146 GCA_000696205.2 Oncopeltus fasciatus | reverse complement strand
AAACAAAAAATAACTAAAAACAAAAATAATTTTAAAAATAAAAATTAAAGCATCCAAAACAAACAAAACATTTTGAACAAAAAATACTACAATAAATATAAGGTTAGTCAAATACACACAGGATATAAATATTATATGAAAGGAAAGACTGACATTTAGACAGTTCAACAAAAAACATGTTAGCTGGATATACTCCCAGGGGTTACTGTACTGTTATAAATGCCAATCCACAGCTAACAAGTTAAGTTCCAGTATTTATTTGTATTAAACACTGTTTGATAGGGAAAACATATATTTGGGTAGTTCCTTACTGTTTAAGGATGGGACTGATTTGGAGCTATGAATCTGTGGATGAGGTGGAAGCTGGTTCCTCCCCTGCTGCTGATTTTGTTGTTCACTAAGCACTCGGGAAGGTAAATCCCTTTCGCTCATCCGCCTCGGACCTTCAAGCACATACAGACCAGGTCACAAACATTATACAAGCATAAGCAAAGACATTTAACATTAAACCTCAATAGAAATAAAGTTCATGCAGGAATCCTATACACACTTATCACAAATAATTAAGACAAAACATAATTCCTGTGTTGAAATGAACAAGATGTTGAGGTTTTTAGTCATGCAAACAGTCACAAAACAAACAATTCACTTATTCAAACAGAGCAAATAATTAAGAATACTCACAATAACAACAACTTTCTATATTTGTTTAAAGAAACTAGTTAGTATATAGCATAAGACTAGACATGACTCAGTCTGAAGAGTATTCATTAGATCCAAGTAAATGTGAACTTAAAAATATGTCATGAAATGAACATAACAGAGATTATTTTGGCAGAATGAATATTTAAAAAAAAAAAACATTATTGTATTTACTTTCTATATTACTTTTTGAGAAATTATAATTAGATATTTTTAGTATCAAAGTGTATGAAAAATATATAAGGGATGAATTTGTATCAGTAACCTAAAGACAGGAACAAAAGCTAAGCGTTTACTTAAAAATAAATAAAAAGATAAATAAATAAATTAACTAGTGATAAAAGAATAATTAAATTACTTATCTGGGATAATTTTAGAATTAAGATCTGTATTATGTAAGGAGATTTTGTTGGGTACATTTAAGAGAAAGTAAACCACTCTTGTAGAGTCAGGAATATTTATTTTCTGATGGTGTTAATGATTCAGCTAAAATGAAAATCCATCTTCAGGACTAAAAACAAATCATAACTAGCCTGGGGAATAATATAAACATCAATATGAGCTAATATAACCAATTTAAAATAAACTAATATAAATACACCCAGCAAGTATTCTAGTATTATACTTTAGAGATATATTTGTATTAGTGTATATTACATTGATTACATTAGCTTACTTCAATGAATATTTGCACCAGTGTCTGGTTTTGTTTTGTNATTTATATTAACCATGCATAACTTAAACAAAAAATATGTATTTTATTTGTATTTTGTATTCCAATACAATAAGAGCAAAATGTTGCATCATGCAGAAACAAAATTTAGAAAATAAAATAGTTTTATAATTTTGCTAAAAAGGGGGAGAAAGGTATGAAATAAAAATAAATAAACATAATAAAATAAATGAGAGGATGAAATAAAAAATAATGTCGTGCTTCTATCTGAAACTAAATATGGCTTGCAGAACAGTTAGAAGCAGAATATTTCTCACAGCTTACGACTCTCGCTGGACACCATCTCTTCATCACCAGTGGGGACTGTTTTTTCCCTAAACCAAAAAGAATTTGACCCATCTAGACTAGCCCTACTACTTAACCTGACTGGCGTCACAACAAAACTACGTTGAAGTTCTAATTTCTTTATCCTTCTTAATTTCCGACCTTTAATTGCATCAGTTTTGCATTTACGTCTAAGAGAGTCTTTCACTGAACCAAAGTCTAATCTATCTTTTTCTTTGAGTTTTTCAGACCACCCATTAGATCGGACACCTTCATCCACACTTAGCCATCTCTTAATTATTTGGGCATTATTGCGATCTCCTACATAAGCATGATGTATTGTTTCAGATGGGCAAAAACTACTCAAATTCTCATTTTTAGGTTCTTCTGGTTTGTTACTACTCACTAAGTTTGTTTCAATTTTGTCAACTTCACCTAAATCAACTAGGCTATAATGTTTATATGATGTGGAAGAATTATAACGTCTTCTCATTTCCACTTCATCAACACTAATAGATTTGGACATGAGGTTGAGTCGAGGTGGGCGACTCTTAGGAGGCTCAGGAAAAAATAAATTAATGACTGGTAGAGAGGGCGTATTTGGCATTGGAATTTTAGTTTCTGCATTATACAATGCAGTTTCTGATAGAGATAAATCTTTAGTTTGATCGATTTTCAAAGGGCTAGTTTGTGTAGATTTACAAGTAATATCTTTAGTAACTTCAAGAGTATCACTGTTATCATTAGAGTCATTATTGTTTGATGCTTTGTTTCCTAAATTAACAATATCACATTTTATTTCTTTCATAATAACTCCGTGACCTAAGTCAATCAATCTATCCATACTAAAACCAACTGGTTTAAGACCTTTGGTTCCTAAAATTAAATCATAGTCTTTGCTGGAAGAGCTACAATCATCAAATGCTGCAGGGGGAAGAATAATGTCTCCAGGCTTGGGGCATATTTCAACATCATTAAAATTAATAGTAGGTTCAGACTTATAAGCCCCTTTCCTCAGACCTCTTTTTGGATCACTTCTCCCTCTAATTATACCAGCAGCACCCATTTCAGAAAAGTGTTTAGCAAGAGCTGCAACTCTTCCTGAACCATATTCAAAATCCCCCTCCGTTGAACTCGAAGTAGAGGAACTTTCAACAACTGGAACATAAGTCTCAGTCTTTTGGGGTTTAGGTTCTGAGAGCATGGATGATAGAAAAGCATTCATTGGATTGATTTGGAATGAAGTATTATTTTTGACTTCCCTTAAATCTTTATTAGCAAACTCAGTAATTCGACTAATTCCATTAACAATCTCATCTAATTCTTTCAATGCTTTGTCACGTTCTTCATTAGATAATTTTCTCTGTGAAATAAAATCTTTCTGTTGATCAGCACTTTCTTCAATACGATTTCCCTCCACTGGTTTGGGTTCTGCCTGGGAATCAGTGGATTGAGGAGAATGGTTTACCATACAATCACATTCGGAGGAACTTGAATCTAAGATGCAATCAACAGAAACAGATCTTTTCATATAAGGTTGACAATTATTATCATCTATAAACTTCCAATCTCCAGACTTTGATAAATATATGTCGCTTTTCCACGGCTTAGCATTTGATATTGATACCCAATGAGCAGCAACTGTTTCTTTTGTGCGATTTATGCACTTTTTGAACCATTCAGGAACGTTTTCATCATTGACTTTCATTGTCCTTACAATATCTACTTTAGACTTATTTCTCTGAAGAGTAGCAGAAGCATCTTCAGAATCACAGTTCACAAGACGAGCTTGGTGTTCCTGAAAAACATCTTCTCGAAGATCAAAATCATTTTCAGGAGGAATTTTATAACAGTTTGGATGATTCTGAGGAACTGCTAGGAGATTTGTAGGAGGAATTGCAGGGACTATGTTCGAAGGGGGAGGGGGAGGAGTCATAGTAATTATAGGGACAGATATCCTCAGGACAGTAGGTGATCCCGGTCTCCCTGGCTCAACTAAGTCATCAGGTGATTCATCATCATTACTAAATCTACTGTTAAAAGTTCCCATTGACACACTTTTTACAGGAATACGCTGGTCACATTCGTAGCCATAATAAGGGTTCTGTAGTCCATAAGCTGTAAAAACACTTGTTTTAGCAAACAAATAGTCAAATACTAATAAACATAGAGTAATAATGAATAGGAAATTTTAAGTAAAATTTAAATGATTAGTCCAATTCTAAAATTATTTTAATGTAGACAATTTATACAGAAGCTCCCTAAATAAGGTTTATTGTTTGTTTTTTTTTCTTGGAGATAATAAGGTTTTATTGCAAAATAATTTTGGAGATTAGTGAAATTGTATAAGACTAGGCAAGAATGATTAGTGCTTTATTTTGATCCATTTTCATGGTTTAATGTACATCTATTATTCAATAATAAGCAATAATACTAAGATACTAATTATACTAAAAGATAATAATGTCTAGTATACAGAAAAAGATTACTTGAACAACAGCCTATTTAAAACCTTATTGGAGTTATATTAAATATACCTTATTTTTTATGAACCTCAATTAGTACTTAAACAATTCTGACAATATGTAATTTAAGAAGGGCAATAAATAAATATTTATCACTTACCTCTAGTCATAACAGGGGATGGCTGTGAGAGAAGGGTGGCAAGCCCATGGTAAATAGCTCCTTGTTTGGCGACTTCTAAAGTTACAATTGGACCAGTTCTAACTAAATATTCGGCCGCCCTATTGAAAACAATAATATTTTATTTTAATAAAGATTGATTTCACAATAAACTAAGAATACTTCTATGGGTTAAACTTATACCAATTAAATTTGTAGAATTCATATTAGATATTAATCTATTGTTTATGCGTACAAATATTTCTCTATATCACAAATGATAAAAATAGAAATTTAGCTATTTCTAAAAAAAATAAAAGTGGCTTTTTAAAACATAACTAAATAATTTTTTTTTTTTGAAACATCACTTACAACTAGAAAGAGCTATGAAAAAGTTATCAGATGAAGCAAATAGGGGGTTTAAAATTGAAGGAATAAAAACCTACAAAAAGCTAAGTTAAAAAAACTTTTCAGTTTCAGTTTCAAAACAATGACTATACCAAGCTATAGGATCAAGGTATCCTACGGTAATTTAGATACTAGTAATTTTGATTTTGGGAAACTACCAGAGTTATAGTTTATTCCTTCATAAAGTCTAGAAAAATAACACTGGGGAACAATTTGAAACTCAATTTCTGTCGAGTTAGATTTTTTAGCTGTTTTCTATAGAATTAGGCATGCTGATTTCAAAACTGTTTTTAGTTTTCTTTTATCACGTCATGTTCGGTTTCTATGAGGTTGGGGCACATGCTGGTCTAGACCTGCCTGTTTAGTTACGTCTGTTATACTGACGCGAAACTTTGTGTGCCGGTAAGCAGTATTTAGTATTTTGTTATAGAAGTGTACAGAACTATACCAGGTACTTATACGGGAACTATAGAAAGACACCTTACACGTAGTATAATCTTTTTTTTTAAAAATAAGAATGAATGTTAAGCCTAACAAACTTCAAAATTATTTAACCAAATAAGCAAGTAGAACTATATATACAAATGATTTAGAAACTAATGCTATGATTTAGTTTTAATGCTATTTTTTAGAGTGGTTTCATAAAACTGTTTATTAGCAATTAAGACTTAATAAAACCCTACTTGACTCATGACTCAATAACTACTAATGACCAGGTATTTAACCCATGATAATAAATTGATTGGTCCAGAAAACTTAAGTCTGAACATAATATTTTGTGTGCTTATAATTTTAGAGGAATTCTAAATTAAAACATAAAAAAGCAAGAGGTTTAAAATAGATTTCCCAAAAACCATTAAAACATGGTTAACTGATCAATTTGAAAAATTACTAATATTTAAAAATTAGTTTCACTAGTTAAACTATTGAAAATTAGAAGTCGCAAGATTGCAAACAAATAGACCTAAAAATTATGGATCAGTAAATAGACATAATGATATTCAGTGAGTGGACCTTTGTTGGCGAAGGAAGTAATGTATTCGCTAAGTCTGAGGTTTGTTTACATGAAGTGAAAACATTCACTTTATTTTTACAAAAATTGTTTTGGTGAATTTCATATAATCAAAATGAAAAACAAACACATATTTATTTATCCAAAATGATAAACTTAAATACTTACTTTTCTTGGGTAATTCCAACCAAACTCTGGCCATCAACTTTTAACAACTGATCACCTGCCTGAAGTCTACCATCCTGTGAACAAATTATATTTATATAAGCAAATACATATAATTAACAAATTACAAATTAAAATTATAAGCACAAATATTTATGTTAATAATGAATATAAAATGGAAAACTCATAAACAAAGGGCAAGTAAATTTTTTTTTAAAACTTTTATTTATTTATTACATTCTGATAAACAAAAACATTTTGTAATTTGATTACAAAGAAAAGTAAAAATGACATTCAATGACAATCACATGAGGAGAGAAGGTGAACAATGACACCAATCTCAAATTATTTACATACTATGTCCACAGGAGGTCACGGTCCTATCTTCTTTTGTGTCCACGGGGAGATTTGTAGGGGTTGGAGTTGGAAGACAAGGTCTGTGCTAGTGGATTAGGATGGTATGGCATTTTACTGTGAAAAGGGTGAAGCGGGAAGAAATGAGGTCTTGAACAAAAGGGATATTAAGATTGTGGTGATGAGAGGAATTGGATACACAATAGGAAGCATTTGCAATTATTCTGAGGGTTTTGGAATAAAGGACTGAATTCTTTGGATGTTGGAAGGCTTGGCTGGTGACCCCAGATTTCTACCCGGTATGTCCAGATTGGTCTTAAATTTTTTTTGTAGAGCATGAGTTTGTTTTCTATCGTAAGATTGGAGTTCTTATTCATGAGTCTGTAGAGAAGTCCATATCGCCGATTGAGTTCTTGTCTTTTAATTTTAGTATGCTTACGCCATGTAAGTCGTGAGTCAAGAAGGAACCCAAGGTAACGAATGAAATTTGAATGTGGTAAGGGAATATTGTTAAATTTCACAATTTCAGAGAAGTATTTTTCCGCAGTTGGAAATTAACTTGAACGCATTTTGCTCCATTTGATGGGAGGATAAGATAAATTTGTTGTCCGCAAATTGAGCTAAGAGGGTACTTGGATGGGTTGGGATGCCAGGAGTGTACAGGATAAATAGGATAGGTCCAAGCAAAATGAGCAGCAATATGAGCAGGCTACTTTGAGGAATTCCCGCTTCCACTTGGTAGAAATCGGAGTAATCTAATCCTTGCTGAACCCTAAAGAAACGGTAGGATAAGTAAGACTTAGGGATAAGGTAAGTGTTACTAGGAAGTATGGATTTCAGTATAACCTGAAGACCACTGTGCCAGGCTCTAAAATTCTTGGGAAACATCCAAAAAAGCTCCTGGGCAGTACTCTTTGCGCTCAAGGAAATGTAGACTACGACACAAAACACTAGCTGGACAGTAGAATGCTCACTTCGGAACCGGAACTCATGATTTGGAAGAATATTAAAGGATCCAATGGATGGCATTATTTGCTTTAACATTATTTTTTCGAAAATCTTTGAAGTGTAGGAAGGAGACTTATAGGACGATAGCATGACGGGTTATGTGGTGATTTTCCAGGTTTAGGAAATAGTATTATATCAGAATATTTTCAGGGGAGAGGGAAGTGGTAGTTCGGAATATGCAATTATAAATGCAGGTCAAGAATATACCTTTTTGGGTGATCCGGGTGATTTGGGATTAGACAGATGAGATTATATACTTGACCTGGAAGGTGTTACTGCCTTGAGTGGCAAGGACATAGGTAATGGCAGGTCCAGAAACTCCTCTGTCTCTGCAGCATTGGGCAGGTCTAAGGGATCTGAATGAGGAGTAAATGTTTGCTTGAGGTGCTGGGCAAACATTTTGACCTTGTATTTGTGGATTGAGGGGTGTCTATATTTTTGGAACAATGCTCTTGAGCGGTGTTTTGCTATGATGAGCTTTTTAAGTGAGTCTGGGAGTGGTTTTTGAGACTCAGAAGAGTATTTTGTAAAGTTTGGTTTGAGATTAGCCATATATATGAATTGCTGAACATTTGAGGTAAAGGAATATACAGCGCCATCTAGATCATCTGAAGTTCTCAGAGAAATTCCAAAGTCAAGTGACTCTTCTATGAGAGTTCTAAACAAGACTGGGCCATTTATGAGGAAGGGAGGTAATTATTTTGGAATAGGAAACAAGGATAACGTTAGGTGAACTGGGCTATGGTCAGATGAGAGCTCTTTTAAGATTGAAGCGGAATGATGAAGAGGAGTAAGTATTTTGCAAATAAAGAAATCTAGGATACATAAGTAGGAGAGGAAGGACTAATTGTAGTGAGGTTTTGGAAAGATATCGCATTATACAGAGCAGTGCCAAGGGAGTTGGTTGTTCTCGATCCCATTGCAAGTGTTTTGCATTATAGTCTCCACTGGCAAGGAAACAGGGACCAAGGTCTTTGAGGTAAGTGCCAAATTCTGGTTTAGTGATTGGCTTATTTGGGGGACAATACTCTGCTGAAAGTGTGGTAGGATAAGAGGTTGTAGAAATATACACTGTTGTTAATTGAAGAGACTCAGTGGGAGTGGAGGGTAAAATATGATGGGTATAGGATTTCTTGATTAGAAGTGCAGTTCCACCATAAGCTCACCCATAAGTCAATATTATTTCTCTAAGATAAATTTATCAACCTTAAAACAATATTACTGATAAAACTACAAAAGCCTTGCAATAATACTCACAGCATCAGCAGCTCCTCCTTTAACAACAGATTTGATGTATATGCCAAGGCGATCTTGACCAGCACCCTAAAAAGTTAAAAAAACAAATCAATAAAAATTCAGAGGTATAAAGCAGCTAATAAACTGTAAGAGATAAATTTCCCAACCCCCACACAATTGTCAAAAATTTATTGTAATAACTCATAACTAATTATACATAGTAAAAATATACTAATTTATTTGTTTTATTTCATAACACATATATATTCATGCATAGCACGCACACATGCACATACAATAAGCATTGGATTAAAATAAGTACAAAGAAATTTTTCTTGATTTTTGAACAGGTCCCTTACTCCATAAGGGGAAAAATGCAAAACTATAAAAGGAAAAAAAAATTACAAAAAAAAAAACAAAACAACAACTTTGAAATGATTTTTAAAAAAAATCTGCTATGAGAACAACCTGAACAACTAAATTTCTTCAGAATTCATTAAAAGTTAGAGAGATGCCATTTATATACAAATGAGTGAACTAGTTGATTGTAGGAAATGAACTGTTTTAGTTGTAAGAAAAATGAATGTTATTTTAATTATTATTTCTAAAATGTTTTCTAAACAACTATAGAAATATGTGCTTTAATCTCCTTCCAATTAAATTAAAAAAAAAAAAACAATGGAAATATTAATAATTTTCTCTGTTTCTCTAAACTCCCACAATTTAAACTATTAGCAATCACTGTATTAAGTAAGCTTATGTAATAATTTTAATTAAAAAATAAATAAATAAAAATTGTCAGTATAGTAGGACACAAGAAGATACCAGGAAGGAGCAGCACAGCATATACACGAATTTGAAAGATCCACATTCTCTACATTTACTAGTTTGAATTCAGTGGATACACATCTGAAGAAATGTTTAGGAAACAACCTGAATGACTGTTTCCCCAATCCAATTGTTCAAATCCCCTAAATCTAAGATTGTTCAGTAGTTCAGTGATGATGAACTATGAACTTGCCTAAATGTAAGAACTGAAAACATAAGAAGGAGAGAGTAGCGTTCGAAGGATTACGCGAGAAAATGATACAGATTCAGGAGGCACCTGCTCCCTAGCGGACGAGATGAGAGCAGAACAGGGCTCTTCTTTCTGACCCCGATCTCCTCCAACGAGTAGCCTCAGGCTTCACACATGAGCCAACCTCTGCACAGCATGACAGCAGGCACACGGGGAGAGGCCTCAACAGGCTATTTATCACTTTTAAAGTAAACTATTTCCCCTACAGTGGGATTCTAGCACACGTTATCAGATTCATGCCGAGGCGAGACCTTTTTACCTTAAAAGTAGTAATTAAGAAATATCGACATACATATAGGTATCCGTCGTCTAATTTCTAAAAATATCTTCTGTTATTGTTAACGCCAAATTTTTTTTTGTAAAATAACTTTGGCTAAAATTCCGTTAAAAACTATTTTCTTTAAAAATAAAAGTTGTCTTGCAATACAATATTAAAGGCGATTGCCACATAAATTCTTTTCGCTTCCAACTATATTTACATTTTTTTAATCATCGCATGTCTTTATAACTTAACTTTTCTATAATAAAAAAAAAATTTAAATTTTCAAACAGGCAAAAAAATGATGTTGAAATCCACAAAAAGAAAAAAAATCGTAACACACTCGTCAAAGGAAGGCAGACTAATAGCTAAAAATACGATTTCGGGCTCTGAAATAGAATATTAGAATGTAAAACTTTAAAAAAATAAGAAAAAATTAAAACATTCTTTCACATAAAAATCTTTAACGTGTTAGCTCATATCTAATCCTATTTCAACAACTAACCATTTGTCCTAACAAATGATAAGTTCAAATGTTTTGTTGCGCTTAATACTGTCCAAGAACCATTTTTTAACTAGGATGGTGATGCAAGGTAAATTATCACAATGACTTCATGAAAATATCTCCTAAATAAATTAAGTCTAATAAACCAACGAACACATGGTGGTTATAAGTAGAAGAAAAATACTTTATTTTGGACCATATAAGGTTTTTTACACAAAATATAAAAATGAAAAGTAACAAAGTTGAATTCAACAACAAAATTGTATTTGTTAAAATAGTAATATACTCCTACAGAAGAGCTATGTACCCATTAAAAAATTTAATTTTTGTATTGTTATTAATTTGCTTTATCAACTTTTTTTAATTATACCGGACGTAGAAGAGGAACGGATTAAGAGAGAGAAAAATAAAGATTATTTTTGAATGTTTATAGACCAAACATTCATTAATAATAATAAATTAAAAGATACGATATAGAAGAAGAAGAATGGCATCATTCTCTCAAGAGGCTTTCAAAAAGAAAATACTTAGAAATTAAATAGTTTATCATATTAAAACACCAATTTTAACATTCAACCTGATTTATTAAAAACCTTAAAATCTGCAGTAGAGTTGTGCAAACATTAAGATAAAAAGTACATACATAGTAGAAACATTTATGGACATATAAGAAAAATTACTTTATTTGCGAAAAAGAACGATTCTTCAATAAATCAACGCTGGTTTGAAAAGAAGGTTTCATGAAGTCCGTCCAAGCATAGAGAGCTGCTTTGTCGATACATTCCCCGAAATTAATGAATTCCCCACTGTAACGGACATAAGACCAAAAAATAATAGTGGCAATCAAAATGCCCATTATGAAATTGGCCAAGTTAGCCAAGTAGTAGAGGCCTAACAGTCCAAACACTCCAGAAATGGCATACAGAAAGACAATTAGACAGAAGCAAACAGCAGGGGTTCGTGTATACTTGAAGAGATTCTTGCTTTCATTGTGCTTCTTATACTTATCATAAAGATCTTCTATCTCCGTGTCCAACTTATTCAGGTAGGCGTCAGAGAACTCCTCCCCACCCATTTTCTTTTTATTGGAGAACATCTCAAGAGCACGACTTTTGAAGATATTATGCTGCTTTTCCATAAGGTCTGAGCATAAATATGGTTTCGTGCCACCACAAACATTTTCCATCATGCCGCTGTAGCTGTCTTTAGCGGCAGACATAGCAGACAGATGATTGGCTTCGGCAGTAGCTGCCAGCATTGACTTGGGCTCAGGTAACTCATCGCCACTATAAACGTTCATGTAAGACGTGAAATAGTAAACTAATTCCTTTGCTTTAACCTGATGACCATTGATTTCTTTCAAGATGAGGTTATGTGGGGCGAACAAATGTGGTGCTAATAGTTTCAAAGCATTAATGAAGTCTTTTTCGATGTCAGAGAGCCGCCCATTAAAATGAGGATTGGTCGCCACTTTCAATCCCGGGTGAGGCATTAAAAAACAGCTGATATCCGAAAAGCAAGAATATATATGTTCTCTGACAGATTTCAGTTCGGGATGCTGCTTATCTGAAAGCTTCAGTCTCCTATCTAAAACCTTTCGGCCCCCGACCTCCCCATAATCGGCGTCATAGGGGTAGCACCAGTCGCGGATGAGGAAACATAGTTTCTGGAAAGGTTTATGACCGGAATCTGCAAGTACCAGTCTGCCGTACTCCGTGAAGAGTTGGAGGTGCTGCAGGTCGTCTTCTTGTATGTTCTGGCTCAAGTTGTAGACCTGTATGGAACTTATCATGGTACTGAGGGCGAAGACAGTGGCACACTCTCTGACCGTACTCTCGCTATCGAAGGTTCCTTGTGTGTCCATGAGGAGAATGGCTACCTCCTCTTTGGACGGTAGTTCGGCGAGGAAAATCTCGGACCACATCAGAATCCCGGACGTCTCGCGTTCCGGCCCGCCCCGCCAAGAGAATCCTTCGAGCGGCGCGTCAGGGGGACCCAGCCAGTCGTCTGAAATGTCACGAGCAGCATACTTTGATCTCAGGTATCGAAGAAAGAAGTCCAAGATAAAAGATTTGCCTTTCCGAAAAGCCCCAGCTATTGAAACTACAACAATTCTCTTATCTTTGATGTGTTCTTGAAGCAATACTTTTTCTAACAGCTTTGAATCTAACTCAAATCTGTGATTATCTGCAACTTTTACTATTGGTATGGCCCGATATTCTAAGCAGCAATCAGATGAACTCACTTCACTGGATTTATCCATAATTATTATATGAAAGGGAAACTACAAAAAATGAATCTATACAAGCAATAAATGTTTTTAACTACTAATTTATTTATTTATTCGCTAATGCTGGTAGACTTCGTTGCTATAACAACATGGATTTAAGGTAGAACAGATAGATAAAATGTATGAAAAAAGTTAATTTGGAGATAATTAGGTCGGGGATTCTGTCTCCGGATAAAAACCAAATTTTTTAAAATTTGGAAATAAAACCGGAAAAAGGTTTTATTGCAGGCCTTCTTCAGAGCAACGGGGGTGATGGAGGAGAGTCTCCTGCTTTAGGTTAGAATCTCCTACCATTCTTTCCAAAGACGGAATACCCGACCAATTCTTCCCCAAAGCAGGAATAGTCACTATTTTTGTTGACAACAATTACACAACATGCACGGGAATTTTTTTTTTTTCTCTAGAGAAGGGGCGAATTGAACACAATACCATGAGTGAAATAAATTTCTCGGTAGAATAGAATAGAACTTTATATAAAAATTAATCTAATAATAGAAACACTGTAGTACGTATATATTTCTATTTTTAGAGCTGTAATCTTAACTTATATTATTAAGGGAAAGGTTTGAAGAAATTTTTTAATCCGAGTAAATTTCAGTTCTCTAGCTAATTAAATAATATGTATAAAAAATCTGAAACTCAAACAATTGCACAATATAGGTAGATTTATCTTGGTTTTTTCAGTAAAAATTTATTTAATTTTACAATAAAGATGGGTATAAATATGAGTAAAAGTTTGACCTGACAAACCGAAAGGACCAATTAGGGTAAAATTTAAGGTCCTTAAACTGGTTTTAGACCTACTAAAGTAAGGTCCTTAAACTGGTTTTAGACCTACTAAAGTAAGGTCCTCTAACTAGTGTTAGGCCTAATAAAGTAAGGTCCTCAAACTAGTTTTAGACCTACTAAAGTAAGGTCCTTAAACTAATTTTAGACTTACTGAAGTAAGATCCTCAAACTAGTTTTAGGCCTACTAAAGAAAGGTCCTCAAAATAGTTTTAGACCTACTAAAGTAAGGCCCTCAAACTAGTTTTAGACATACTAAAACTAGAAGGATGAGTGGTTAATTTCTTAAATATATTCTTTAATACGTGTTTTTCTTGTTAATATTACAGAGATGGATGTTAGAAAATTACACATTATACTTATACTCGATCACATTCGTCATACACTAAGAATAACGAAGGTAACGGCTTTAAATAGGGTTTTCTAAACCCCTTCCCTTCAGCCTATTTCAACTATCAAGCATATGCAATTCAGAACGGACACTATTTTTAGCTTTTCCTCAGTAGCATTGGAGTTATGCTATCAATGCGAATAGCTTGATTTCCTTACGAGAAACATGCTGAAATGTATTAAGACAAAAGAGTAGTAAAAGGATGTTTGGACAAAAAAGTGGAAGTCACCACAAAAGGTTACCGGGCCAAGTTAACCACCCACTGCCCATGTCACACCCTACTGGAATTATGAAATCAAGTCCACGACCAGTCGATCTTGGTAGCTGGCATGCACACACTAAATATAATATAAACAATAGGAATATAATTTTTATTCTATTCCCTTGCATTTAATTGCTTAAAATTTACGTGGGATGAAAAATAATATTTATAAAATTAAAAAGTAAATAACGAGAGTCATTTAAATAGCTTGACAATGTCAGCTCTTTCGAGCATAAGACGATGGATTCGTCTTTTTCGGAGGTTAGATTCTCGACACTATTGCTGGGAATTTAATAACCTATCTGGCTTGTCTCGGTGGCGTAAATGGCTAACGCGCTTGCCACGATAGCAGGAGATTCAGGTTCGAGCCCTGGTTGAGATAGTTAGATTTTTTATTCAATAGAATAAACACCCTTGTATATAATTGTTTAACATTTACGTGGGATAAAATACCACAATAAAAATAACATTTATAAATATAATATATTTTCCTCAAACATAAACAAACTAAACTGTTGGAGCAAATTAAAGTAAAGTATTAAAGTGTTCTTTATTAATTCATTAAAAAAAAAAAAAAAAATAGGAATATCGTCCAGGTCTATCAGGCATGAGTTCCTGAGACTGGGAGAAAGACTACGGAAAACGTTTGCACCATAAGAAATACAAAAAAAGACGGGCACTGAATTTTCTTTTTATTTACATTTGAATGATTTTTTCCTATTTAAAAATAAAAACTCGCTCAGCACCATGGGTGTTTAGAATCAGATGACTGCCGGTCACTCCATGGCCCTGAGTGGTTGAAGTTAAATAAAAAGAACAATTTACTATCAAAATACGATTTTATCATAGAAGTAGGTATACTTCTAAACACCTCCAGTTATTTCAACAATCAAAGCACCTTTATTAGATTGTACTACGCCAGTACTTCATATCTAAGACCATCTGCACTAACTTCAAATTCCATAATTTCACCTTGTCACCCTTCACGACTATTCTAAAGTATTTGGAAATTTAAGAAGAAATTAAAAAGCTTTAGCTCTTCTTTACTATGCACATATAAGGAAATTTGTAAAACCTTACTGTTCTCCGTATAAGTTCCCTCGAAGACTCTCTTAGGATTGGTGGGAAATTAATAAATCTATCAATTCTAGAAGAGAAAAAAAAAAATTCTTTCCTACGATAATTTCTTGAGCATTCCAGTTGTTCTTGTGGTCTTCAAAGCTTTTATGAGAGTGGGTGTGAGACAGAACCTTCCTTAATAATTCTGACCCCAGTCAAGGGTCTGAGAGTTAAAGCGGGTCGGTCTAGACGCTGAAACCCGCCAAGAAGACGATATTATTTCATGGATTCTTCAGTAATCAGAAAAAAATTGTGTTCAAAAATACCTCGATCGAACTTAATAATATCAATTTTTCAAAATATACTGTTAATGAATACACGTAGTTTTTTTTCTGTTTAATAGAAAAGATTAAGATGTTAGTCCTTAAATAATGGCTTCCTTAACCAAAACTCTGCTTCTCAAGAGTATTTGAAGTCAGTGATCCATATACAAAGAAAATATCTGAAGTGAATCACTCATATAGTTTTCAATACTGGTTTTTCAAAACAAAATGTTTTTAAGGAGGAGATAGTCGGGGTTAAGTAAAAGGTTTATTATTAAATAAAAACAGATTGGTGAACCAATATGGTTTTATCTTTGCCAACATTTCGGCCAGAATTTCAGGCTATGCGGATATCGAAGGGAGAGAGGGTGACGAACTACCTGTTAGCCATTTAAAAATTCCATGAACAAATAAAAGTGATTGGTAAACAAAAGAAATTTTTTTTGCCAAGGTTTCGACCTAAATTTCAGGCCTTCTTCAGTGCTATGGTGTCATGGGTATTTAGATGATGGTGCCAATCTATTGATAGCCCCTTCATGATCCAAAGGAAGACTAGATAAACAGTGAAAACGTGAAACACCAATTTTCTTCCCAGACTGACTGCATAATTAGTATAATTAAAATGTTCAGCTTGAAGAAATATGGGAGGTTAGTTTCAGAAGAGTGCGGAGTCTGCCGTTATCAGGGCCAACCCAATAAACGAGTAGAAAATGTGTTCACCAGAGCACGCAGGGGATCGGCCAGGTGTAACGGCAGCTATCGTATATCTACCAAGGAGGTATATGCATACAAAACATTCCCCAGCCACTAGGAGTATGCACTTCAGCGGAATCAGGCGAAATTTTACCTCATAATAAACAATTAAAGCGAGGGAAAAGAATACAAAAATCTATCTGTTCCAGCCAGGGCACGAACCTGCCGAACAAAATTAATATTAATATCTACTTCATAATGTCAAAATAAATGTGACATCAATGAAAAGAAGTGTGTAATTTCTTTTAAAAGTGGCACATCACGATGGTTTTATTTTCTCAGTACATATATGTCATTTTGAACGGACTGTTCTGAAGGGATTCTGCATATAGAATTGTCGAGGAAATTAATAATTTTCTCAATAATCGCGTCAAGGCAGCAAAAGATGTAAAATTATTATCATCATAAATAGCTCTGCATTCCTATGCCTCCCCTTTTAAATAAATTATTGGCCTTTATATACTTGGGATATTACTGAAGTGGAACAGCAGCCCTTGATTGACAAACAGGCACATGAGGGAATTTAAACTCGAGACTCTTAAATTTTCCTAATCCACTGCAGTTGATATCACACAAGTTCGAGACTGACACGGTTATATCTCCTTCAATAATGTATTATGTAAGTGACCCATTATCATTAAATATACAATTATTATTAAAGAAAATTCAAACTTAAATGGAATTTTGACATGAACGACAGCTGTGACGCCATTAATACATCTACTTTTTATCTGATAAAATAAAGAAGGGAAACCAATTTTTATTCAGTTTAGGTATTGATGTTCCTACTTAATAGATATATTTTAAGTTAACTCTAATAATAACACATGTATTATAAGTGGAGGTTATAAAAGAAAATAAACAAAAGATGATTCATTATTACCCTTAACCAATTTAAATTCAATTCTTTTAGTTTCCAATAAAATGATTTAGATAAGGACTATAAATGGAATTAGGAGAACGCTGCCAACAACATATGTTTGTTTAGTAAGTTAGTCACGATAACATTGAATTTTTAGAATGATTTGGACAACTCACAAATTAGTAGATTAATATAACTCATTTAATAAACAAACTAAACTGTTGGAGCAAATTAAAGTAAAGTATTAAAGTGTTCTTTATTAATTCATTAAAAAAAAAAAAAAAAAATAGGAATATCGTCCAGGTCTATCAGGCATGAGTTCCTGAGACTGGGAGAAAGACTACGGAAAACGTTTGCACCATAAGAAATACAAAAAAAGACGGGCACTGAATTTTCTTTTTATTTACATTTGAATGATTTTTTCCTATTTAAAAATAAAAACTCGCTCAGCACCATGGGTGTTTAGAATCAGATGACTGCCGGTCACTCCATGGCCCTGAGTGGTTGAAGTTAAATAAAAAGAACAATTTACTATCAAAATACGATTTTATCATAGAAGTAGGTATACTTCTAAACACCTCCAGTTATTTCAACAATCAAAGCACCTTTATTAGATTGTACTACGCCAGTACTTCATAGCTCATCTGCACTAACTTCAAATTTCAGAATTTCACCTTGTCACCCTTCATCGACTATTCTAAAGTATTTGGAAATTTAAGAAGAAATTAAAAAGCTTTAGCTCTTCTTTACTATGCACATATAAGGAAATTAGTAAAACTTACTGTTCTCCGTATAAGGACTTACTGTTCTCCGTATAAGTTCCGACTCTTAGGATTGGTGGGAAATTAATTAAACTATCAATTCTAGAAAAGAAAAAAAAAAAAATTCTTTCCTACGATAATTTCTTGAGCGTTCCAGTTGCTCTTGTGGTCTTCAAAGCTTTAATGAGAGTGGGTGTCAGGCAGAACCTTCGTTAATAATTCTGACCCCAGTCAAGGGTCTGAGAGTTAAAGCNTAATTTCAAGAAAATGTTACGGAAAACTGGTATTAGCAAATATTCAATTTTATGACATTGAGAGTACTCTTTACTGACTGGACAGCAAATGGCTTAAAATTTTGACGCACAGCCTTTATAGAGTGAGCATTATATCTAAAATGAAAGAATAATAAGAAGTCAACAATGAAAAATATGAATAAGATCGAAAACAATTAGATGGGAGCGTTGAAGATAAATAAATAGAGAGAGAGTACTCACTTTTCGAGACAATGGAAATAAGAAGTTAGTGAAGAGATAGTATGAGGGTAAGTCCGGGAAGACAAGAGGCGTGTGGGGGACTCCAAGGAGGTAAGTGTCTGGGCAGGAGGTAGATGGCGTACTGACTGTGGAGTTCCGAACGGCATACACTACCCCCGCTCCCATGTCCCCCTACGGCCGCACTTTTATCTCATATCCAGCAGTGGAGTACCACCCTGCTAATCGAGAGAACAGGCGACGGACAACGCTATCCATTCCGACGCCAATATGCCATTTCCCAGCTGCTTATTCTATATCGCTTTTCCATACTCATTGATCTACTCTTCAGGCACAAAGATAATTTTTTATGGAGGACCCGAGGGGAAGTGAATTTTACGATAACTATATTTCTAAGAGAATATTTATTTCTCGAGAATATAGTTTCATTATAAGCGTAGGCACCAGTATGTGCGTGAGGCAGACATTTTGTGATTTTTAGTTATTGGCATTAATCCGTCACTTGGACATATTCGAGTTGATATGTATAAGTCCAAGTTCTCTGATAAGAGGTGCAGAAACATTTCAAGAGGGAAATAAAGATATCTGATATGACAGATTCAAATGACAGTTTGTACCAGAGATGCATATACTTATCCTCCGCGGGGGAGTGGGGGAGGTCAGAGAAAGGTTCAAGGCGAGCGGACAGGACAGAGTATGAGACTGCAGTCACTCCGGAGTAACGACTTTGAAGGGCAGTTGTGAATGAATTCCTAATACTCCAGTCACAGGACGAGTACTATAGTGCACAAAACTTATCGATTGATAGAGAATGATTAGAAGTAGCAGCGAATGAGGGTTCAGAGAACGGAAATTATGACAATCTCGTGACAATATTGCTCTCAAGGAGCCATTATATAAGCCTTTGCTATTTAAAGTAACTTTTTTTTTTGGGGGGGGG
>KZ807605.1:317874-333407 GCA_000696205.2 Oncopeltus fasciatus | reverse complement strand
CCTTTCTTGGGGGGGGGTTATGTGACTAAAAGCAGGATTTTATAACGACATCTTTGTCCTGATCAATAGGATTTTCGCCTTTCTCCAAAAGACCACTCATACTATTAACCATGGCCATTAAAGGATTAGTCCCTTTTTCAACAGTGAAACATATAAATGTCCCCTTTCATTCCCCGGGAATAGAAATTACCCCCGAATGCACACAGGCCATTACAAAGGGGTAGAACTACCCCGCGGTAAAGTAGAATAATCGGCTTAGTCATAAAAAGTGATACTAAAGCACTATCAGAGATAGGAAGTTGGCTCACAAACAGGTCAGTAGGCAGTTACCAAGTCCCGCGTTTCGATAACAACCAGCGAGTTGGCTAGCAACTAACGAACTACCGCCCATGACCAGACTTTACCAGACAGCCAGACAACCATTTTCTAGAGGGTTACGATTCATTTGGCTAGTTCTCTATCAAATGGAATAACTCAAGGCAAATCTATAGCTATCGGCTCCACACACTAGCGAAGTAAAGAGAGAAAATAAGGTAGATTTCTCTAAAGAAAACAAGCTATTCAAATAGGTATTAGGAGTCGACTTTTGGAAAATCGTCCTTCGATTCTCGACGACTCCATATAGGAAGAGCTGAAATTGTACGTTACAATTTGTACATTACTGAAACAGAACACCTTTTACAACGGACAATAGCACACAATACAAGTGTACATGAGAATAAAAGAAAATATAACAAACAAAGAACATTAAATAATTACAAATATTGTATTTGTTGTAGTATTTAATCCTACATTAATTTTAAACAATAAATGCAAGGGAATAGAATAAAAATTTGTCTCATCCAGGTTCGAGTCCTGGCTGAGACCAGTTAGATTTTTTATTCTATTCCCTCGCATTTATTGTTTAAAAAATAATTACATTTTCAAAGAGATATGTCACCCTTCTTCAGACAGAGGTATAAATGAATAGTTCCATTCTACTACATTATAATGATTCTTTTTCAATTTAAAACTACTTGTAAAATTTATTTAAGAAAAAAATATAATTCCATCGAATTCCAGACCTTAAATTAGAAGACCACCACGCAGGTTCAGTATCATATTTTATAACTGTATGTATTTAAACTTTCCAATTGATATAATCCAGTGCAATATGTCTTTATCAATTTGGACTCAGTTTCATTACTCTACAAAATTATCACACGATTTAAATAGAGCTTTTAGCGAAATTTATGGCCTCCAAATAAAAATTCATGGAGTACCTATCATAAAAGATTTTCACAGAATAATTTACAAATGGCGTAGAATTTACATACATGTGTTTCTTTTTTCATTGAGCCCAAATCAAATGAAAATTTGATTTTGCCACGCCCCTCCGCCCGCAGACTGAAAAAAATCAGAAAGTCAAAAATCATAATGTCACCCGCCTAAATATTCAGAGGATTCCCTGAAAAATTTCATCAAAATCGGCCCATCCGCTTTAAAGTTCATACGTTAAATACATACACACATTCTATTATATATATNATATATATATATATATATATATATATATATATATATATATATATATATATATTTATCACAGATGTGATAGAAAGTGCAGTGCACACACAAAAAGAAAATAAACGCAAGGAGTAAAATTTTCGCCCTTCGTCAGTGAGGAGTGAGTGAGTCTGTCTTCTCACGATTGATCCCCGAAAATTTTACTCCAAGTGATTTTCTCTTTTTGTGTGTGCACTGCACTCTTCATAACTATATATCGCAGCCGCGAGTGTTTCATATATATATATACTTTTCATATAACACACACCTTGAGGAAAGTGACTCCACGTATCGACACTCACCCGATTGAGCACTGCTCTGCCTGTTGTGAAGTGAAATCACACAAGCGACAAGTAGCCGACGACTGGGAGCTCCGCCATTACACGCCCACTCTCGTCTGCTCCGGGTAGGAAACTGAAGAGAGTTTCAAGGAAAACACTTCAGTTCCGATATACAACCTCTCAGGACGTCCACGATGTATGAAAAAAACCCTTACAATATCTGAAGAACAGTCACTCACATAAATCTCTATAAATAACAGTGAACTAATTTTAATTATGCCATTTCACGTATGACACACTCAGCCTTCTGTGCCATCAATAAAGTACACCCTTAATAATCAATGAACAACTTCTGAAAAGATCCCTTAGAATAGGGAGTCTTTGCACAAGAAGAAATACAAAAATATAAGCAATTAATGAGAGGGAATAGAATAAAAAAATCTATCTGTCCCAGCCAGGAATCGAACCTGGATCTCCAAACCGCTGTTGTTACTTAAGAACAAGGTAAAGGGAAAGTCAAAGGGGGGGAAAAAAAAGGAAGATTGAGAATTTAGAACTGAAATTTGATGGGGAAGTCATTGTAAAAGACAAATGGGTTAAAATACGATTATCTCTAACTTAAACATTGAAAAAAAAACAAAAAAAAACTGTTTTTTTTTTTTTTATGAATCCAGTTTAGGAAAGAAAAATATTTCACTCTCAGATAGATTTCTTTCATTCCTTCAATTAATAGTGAATTTAATTATTTAGTCGAATTTTCTCGATTTTTTTTTTTTAGAGAAATCAAGCTATTCACCTCAGCACCGCCATAATGTGGCTTTTTAAAAACGTCTATGGAACTTCACCGATACTACATTGGAGAAATTATGATGATAATTTTCGTAATATAATTCCACATTTCATTATTAATTTGAATCGTACAGAGAGCTAGAAAAAAAAAAAACTCTACCTCAGCCGGGAATGAACATTGGACGAATTAAAAATGCTCTGTTAAATTTATACACACAAGCACGCACACCGTGGGGACAGATAACTCTGGTTTTTCACCCTCCTTTCTTCTTAGAGAATTCTTTAAGAATATTTTAAGATATGAAAACATTTTATTTAAAATCAAAATACCAAAATTTTTAAAATTAATAAAGATCCGAATAAAGAAAAAAAACAAAAAAAAAAACCTAATTCGCTCATGATGTCGGAAGTGTATAGCCCACGTACACACAATAGCCTTCCGCTGAGAACTATCGATTTATGTTCGTCACCCAGAATAGAGTGCGATAACAGCTTCCAATCACAGTTACTCTTCTCACGTTCTGCAGAACGAAAGCTTCCCTTAAATTGTATCTTCTCTTTCAATTTCAAACATTCATTCTTTGCGAACTTCAAGTAATGAATGCAGGCAATGTAAGTCATTCTAAATATATGGCAGTACGGGAAAAATTCACATTGAAAGGATCAGAATGTATCTACCAAATAAGTAAGTTGCAATCTATTTCCACGCGAGGACGGATTAATAGTCTCTTTGAGAGTCCGTCACCCAAAAAACTGCATAAATGGGAACAAATTATGATATTAAACAGAAGATCATCCCGATTCTTTGGGAACATACAATACAACCCATATGTCGCACGGATACACATATCCCGGAAGGTTTACTTTAAAATTGGCCTCACTATACGAAAAGGGAGATAAGAGAGGCCTGGGCGTGTTTTGAGTGTGGAAGGGAGAATCTGGAGTAAGGTGGTGTGGGAAAGACGAAGTAAAGGGGCGCCTTTTGAATAAGGAAACAGGTAGGGTTAGCTTACCGAGGGCATACCGCCCACCGAAACAATGCTTCCTCCAGAGAGCTCCCTTTGAGCCCGCACAAAATAGCTGAAATAACTGTTAGGACCGGACCTTTCCAGCCCTAATACACCCCAAGATCCGTCCCTTTTCTTTTTCCCTTTCATATTTCCAGGGGTTTCCGCCCCCTTCACGATTCACGTTTCTTCAAAGCGATTTTCCCTCCTCCCGAACCATGCAAATCTGGGTCCAGGGACGATAATAAAGTCAGAGGCTATCGGCATTTTGATCGTATCCGGTCGATTTCGGGTGAAAAATTTATGTCAACCTCTATGGACAACTTATTCAATCATTGTTGTCAAAGGTTATTAAATTCGGAAACACTTTAATGGAATGGCATTTCACTCTTTCCTAAGTGGAGAAATATCGCGTAGCATTTCCTGTCACCATTGTATGTGATAGTAGTAACGTAGGGGGGCAAAACCCACATACATCTAAATCTATGTAGTGTATCAGGTGTCCCAAAATTCACGCAAGATTTGAATTTTTCACGATTTGTGCGGTAAAGTGTAGCCAAAAAAAATACAGTGTAATAGCTGACAGTTCAGGGTTATTAAAATGGAGCGCTACACAAAAGAACAACGCATTTTTATTGTGTTAGCAATATTTTTTTAAATAATGAAAGTTTGGCAGCAACAGTTCACAATTTTCTTACAAAATATGGTCGGAATAGTGATTTAACTTCATCAACTGTAAAGAAATTAATTAAAAAAATTAGAGAGACTGAATCAATTAGTGATCTTAAACCGTCTGGCCAACCTTCAAAAAGTTGTTCAACACAAAACATTGAAGCAGTTTGAGAGAGTGTTGCTGAGAGTCCAGGAACATCAATTCGACGCCATGGTCAAGAATTGGACATTTCGGGAAGCTCCCTACAGCGTATTTGCATTTTCATGCTTAAAAAGCACAATTGACTCAAGAACTGGAGCCTACTGACCGCCCAGATCATGGGATTTAACGCCGTTGGATTTTATTCTTTGGGGTTTTGTGAAGTCTAAAATTTACGTCAACAAGCCCACGACCCTTCTTCAAGACCCACGTCTTCCAGGAGAAAATTGAGCGCATTATCAACGAAATTCAGCCACATATATGCAAGACAATCGTGGAAAATTTCAACAAAAGAGTGCAAATGTACCAGCAAAGTCGTGGAGGCCATTTACCCGATATGCTATTCCATACATAACCCATACATAATATTGATTTTTAAACCTCTGTTTTCTATCAAAATTACTTCTTGCGTGAATTTTGGGACATCCTATACGTATATATATATATATATATATATATATATATATATATATATATATATATATATATATATATANTATAAAGTCTTAAGTCGTTGCCATAGACATTATGACAGAATATTTGATAAATTGTTATTTACCTGGAGAAAAAATGGCAATCATGCGATAATCTCTGTAGTTTGGAATATGAAAGTATATTTTAAAAATAACAATAGGTCACATAAATCTACCAAATCTTTATTTCTTTTAAATAAAGTAAAATATCTCCTTGTGATCAATATGATATTTTCGAAAGGGTTATTTATGGAAGTGACGAACAGCTGTCACTGGCGTCGTCGGACGTCTAAACTCTGACAAGCCGGGATCCCAAACTGTCGGGAAAGCGATGGGCGAGGCGACAGACTTCAATTAAAGTCGCTCTTGCTGACCTGGTGTTTCAAGGAAATTCGCCCACTGGAGTGGGGCCAGAATCCCCCCCACCCTCCGCCTGAGGTCCCAGTCTAATTTGGGACTTTCGCCCCACTTCTGCGTGTCGGCTCCCCCCTCCAGGAACTCTTTGTCCCAGAGAGAACTTCATCATTAGTCCTACCTCGAGCATACATCCGATAGCATTAAGGAACCTCACTCCTCCATCAGTATCTATTCAGATTTTCATACCTTAATACAAGTTTGTGGCTTATATACTACAAAAACAAAATAATTTAATGATTACGAAGAACTAGGTTATAAATACAATTTAAAAAAATATATATATACAAAAAAAGCATTTAGTACTCTTTCCCTCAAGAAGCCTATGAGACCTATAGGAGCAGGAGGAGAGATACACTTAATGATTTTTTTTTCCATTATAACGGCGTGTCAACCAATAGGTCATTAACGCCAATGTGTCAGCATTGGACCTATGGTTGGGGAGGACACCCACGACCGGCCCAATATGTCCAATAAGTAAGTGCAGCTATTGAGAATTCCCTCCGATGATTTTTTTTCTTTTAAATTTAAAACTTAAACACATTTCCAAACTGTCCACTTCTTTTATCGAACAGTAAACTCTCGTTATACTGCCATATTGGTAGGAAAAAATTGGTAGAAGTTAAAAATCATGCTACCACAAAGAGAAAAGGAAACATTGACCACCATATGTTACCCTAACAAAACTGCCAGATGAATTTCCGGAATGAAACGAGACTCGAGATCAAATGAACTGTTCGAATGGATTCCTTTGAAGCAGGTTCTACGTTCTTGAAATTATATCCGGAACAGATTTGTCGGACTGCTACTCCGCCCGAGGCAGATTTCCCGTAGTTGAATTAGTAATGGCTGGTAGTTGTATGTATTCTCACATACCCACAATTATATTTGAGAGCACATAATTGTTAGGTGCTTATCACACGCAAGCGGTCACGAGTCTCTGGGATATGTAAATAGATAGGCATCGCAGTCTTAAAACATTGAGTTCTGGGGAGGAACGAACCGACACTTTCCTTCCACAAGAAATAATTCCTTTTATTTATACCAACACTTTATTGCAAATTTAAAGGAACATTTTGAAAATCTATGTTCATGTGGTTTTTCATTTAAATACTTATAGATCTCTATATTAGTCCAACGAATAATTGAAATTTTAAACACGGATCATTAAAAAATAATTAAATTAAATAAATAACATGGATTTTAACAATAATAAAATTTCGTTGCCTAAATTAAATTAAATCAATTGGAGTCTTACAAGCGGAAAATTCAAATCGCGGGGAATAAATCGTAAATTGTTTATTCCTTTATAGTGATTGTTGTGCTTTTTCTACACAAGATTAAATTCACGAAAAAGGAATAAGTGTACCGAAAGGTGGAAACGTAAGAAAATGGATCAATATTCCGATGGATTAATCCTACTCATAATGGGGTAGTGGAAATCTTGCTAGACGAGTATATGTGCACTAGTAGGGGATAACTGGGCCGATGTTCGAATTAGTACTAGTAGGGGATAACTGCCCCGATAAGGTAAAGGTAAGCGTAAGGGATCTCTGGTCTAATAATAAAAAGACAAACAAGTAGGGGATAACAGGACCGATGGGATAATTAGTACTAGTAGGGAATTTCAGATCTAATGAGAAATATGTATCAGGAAAGGATAAGT
Source organism: Oncopeltus fasciatus (assembly GCA_000696205.2). Taxonomy (NCBI): domain Eukaryota; kingdom Metazoa; phylum Arthropoda; class Insecta; order Hemiptera; family Lygaeidae; genus Oncopeltus; species Oncopeltus fasciatus. The sequence goes on along the minus strand of KZ807605.1, from coordinate 326,361 downwards.
GGGCCGCTGAGATAATTAGTACAAGTAAGAGATAACTGGCCCAATGAGAATATATGTAAGAGTAGGAGATAACTGGGCCGATCGGATAATTACTATGAAAAAGGGATAACTAGCCCCAAGGGCGAATAGTACTAGTAGGGGATAACTCAAGTCAATTAAAAACTAAGTTCCCAGGAGGTCAGGAGGCCATCTTCCTTTGTGTTGACGGGAAGGGTTGTAGGGTATGTAGTAGAAGGAGAGGGTCTGTTAGTAGATTAGGATGTAAGGCAGTTGACGGGTGAAGCAGGAAGAAATGAAGTCTTGAATGAAAGTATAATAAAGTCGTGGTGAAGTGAGGAATTGGATACATAATAGGGAGCTTAACAATTATTCTGAGGGTTGGATTACAAGAATTGGATTCATTTGATCGCACTCCTTGTGAATCGTGATTTAGGATGGAACCCTAGGTAACAAACATTTGAAAGTGGCAAAGGAAAATTAATTTTCACGATTTCAGAAAAGGTTTATTTTTTTCTTTAATTGGAAATTAACTTAAAGTTATCGCTACGTAGATTTTTTTTTCTTTATTTACCACACATGTTTGACATTTTCGATATGATCTCGTAGGTATAAAGAAGCAGTTTTAGAATCGGAGTGGGAAGATAGAAGAGCCTTGTCGTTTGCAAATAGAACTAAGAGGGTAGGCAGGGTACTTGGATGGAGAGGGATGCAGAGTACAGGAGGAATAGGATGGGCCGATGCAAACTACCTTGAGGAACTCCAGGTTCCACTTGGTAGTAAGTGGAGTAGTCTCGAATCCTAGAGCACTGGATAAGTAGGACTTAAGCATTGTTTAAGTGTTAGTAGGAAGTATGGATTTCAGTTGAAACTTAAGGCCACAAAGCCAGACTCTATCGAACGCTTGAGAAACATCCAAATAAGCACCTGGGCTGTTCTCTTTGTGTTCAAGAAAGAGGATTGTAATCAGCGATGCTAAACACTTGCTGAACAGTAGAATGCTTTGCTTCGGAACCTGAACTGATGAAGGACAGAAATATTATTATATATGTGTATATAATAATATAACTCATGTTATCAGGTGTTATAAGGCTGAATTATGTATTATATATGTACTCTGAACATTTGTTTATCCTCCTCCACACTTAATGTTGCCTGTAAAAATATAAATATATATATATCCGCATCTACTAGTTAAGATAGGAGACAGAATCGAAAGAATTATTAAAAATCTGTCAGGAGTTCAACCACAATAGCTTCATTCCCTCCGAATTTTCTATATTGAACAAACCAAATTTGCTATTGAAGCTTTTTCCTATGGTTAAAAGTCAATCGACAGTATTACGTCAAAATCAAACTTCCTTCGTTCAAGATAGTATCACAAAATCTTTAGCAAAACGTACTAGATATGAAATTAAATTTATTTTTTTGTAATCGAGAAAACATATTCAGTTTTTTTTTTTTANCGTCCCCATTTGTAAACCGTATCCTTATTTTATTCATTATTTTTAAATCTCGAAAACATTTATAGAAAATAAGTATAAATTAATTCTCTAATTTTAATGTGGAATGAAATTTTTATAAAATATAACACCCTTTTAAAATGTCAAATAGTAATGAACGTGGTTATTTGATTAGGCCTTCTATTATTAATATAGAAAAGCCGAGTTCGGTATATCATGGAAAGAAGGTATTCTGAGGAAAGAGAGAATTACAAATTTTATGTATTTGTTATTATAACATTTTTTTTTTTTAAATGTGTAGAACAGAATAGATGTGAGAGATAATTTTGCTTAATTAATATTTTTACAAAAAGCAAAAATAAGGAAGATAATATAAACTTAAATTAAAGAAGATATTTAACATTTATCTAGAGGATGGGACACACCCTTTTCCTGTTTCGGTCGGAATGTAACTAGCCTAAGCGAGAAAATACACAGTACTATTCCGCTTGTAATATTACATTTGCTATGGACTCAAATGGACAAATGGGGCATCTGGTTAGTTTTTTTTTTTTTTTTGCTGTGTTAGCCTCCTTTGCAACCACTTAGGGTCATTGGAGGGAGGGGCTATCTACAGCTTGCCACCCCATTTTAACACCCATGGCTCAGGACAAGCTTCTATATTATTAATAAAATATTGACCTGGGCGGGATTTGAACCCGCGGCGTCAGGATTGCGAGACCCGTACGGATCCCCTGAGCTATCCCGGCGCCCCTCTGGTTAGTTTGAACAGCTGTTAAAGTTGAGTTTCTACTTCCCGATTTAAGTGAACCTCCTTCATGAATGCACATTTATTGCTCTATGGGGGGGGGGGGGGGGCACAAGTTCATAGCCTAGCGGTTACGGTGGCGAGAACCTGAGTTCGAATTCCCGGTATCAACGCCTACAGATCACAAGTTATTTTTGTGCTTGATTGATTGATTGAAATGAATGCCTTGTGGATTTCAAGCGGGCTCCAGGAAACACCAATTTGGGACACATTTCTCATTATTCAAAATCATTCCCCGCAGCGTCAATTAATTCGATAGTAAGTATATAGGCATAGCTAGTGATATATATATCTAAAGAAATCTGCTTAAATTATGCTATTCCACGCTAATTTATAATTTCAGATAAATAAATAAAATAATTTTGCTTAATAACTGCTCATAAATCTTCCAATATTATTTGTAATCACTTGCAGTGTTGTTTTGATGAATATCACCAGTTACGCGTAACATTTTGTTTTGCATCACATAACGAATTTAATAATGTTACTTCTCTTACAAAATGAATAAATTTAATGAAAAAGTCATAATTATAGCCAGTCTTTGAGTCACGTATCGCAGAAAGAAAACTTCAGTCGCTCACATTTAGAAAAATATTCGAGTAATTTCGACCCCTTATAATCATTTGAGTATAGCACAAGTTAAACATAAACATAAATAAAATTTTAACAATAAATAAATAATTTTTAGAATTCGTATATATCATAATCAACAATAACAACTATTAAAGCATAAATACATTTCAACGAAGTTTTTTTTATAAATCTTTATTCATAACTTTACTTATTATTATTTATTTTACTTATTACTGCTTATTAAAAAAACTAGTAATTTGATAGCTTAATAATAAGCATATGTACAAAAAAAAAAAGTAGTAAATAGATAAAATGTACTTTGCAAGGAGAAGGGGTTTTTATACTTATACCTTTACCTTTAGGTATACTATATGAAGGTATAGGTATAGGTATAACCCCCCTCCCAGAAAATTTAGGCTTTAAGGCCCATCTTCATGGTCTATTTATGAAATATAATTTTCTTTAAATTTCCATATTTTTAAATTATTGCTATTGTTTAAAAAGACATATTTGAAACCATTTATATAGGTTGTTAAAAACCTTTTTATATATAACAATTTTTAGTGCAAGGGAACAGAATAAAAAATCTAAGTGTCCCAACCAGGACACGAACCTGGATCTCCTGCTTTCCTGGCCGGCAAGCCTGATAAGTTATTAGATTCCCAGCACTAGTGTCGAGTGTGTAACCTCCGAGGCAGACGATTGTATCGTCTTATGCTCGGAGGAGCTGACATTGTCAAGCTATTTAAATGACTCTCGTTATTTACTTTTAAATTTTAATTTTATAAATCTTATTAATTTATANGTTTTGAAGTATTTTATTTTACGTTATATATATATATTGTCATGCAAAGAAGAGTCGTGCCAAATCAGATAGAGTTTCGTTTCTTTCTTATCAAGAGATGAGGTAATGGGAATGGTAAAGGAGCATGGACTATGGTCTTATACTGTCATAATCAATGATTATGATGCATCCCCGAGGATGCTCTCAAGATGAAGTTATTTTTCTATGGCTTTCTTCTATGTCCAAGGATTTAAAGCCACTGAAGAAGCATGATTTAGCACCGAGATCGAACTTTTGACTCTTTAAACTATCATGTTAAATCGCCCAATAATTTGACGACCCAAAACCTATATCTGTGACCTTTACTTTAACTAACCTAACCTGGATTATGTATCCAGGTTCGAGTCCAGGCTGAGAGAGTTAGATTTTTTATTCTATTCCCTTGCATTTATTGTTTAAAATTAACTTGGGATTAAATACCACATCTAATACAATATTTATGAAAAGGCTTATATTTTTATAAGCGATACATTCCATACATTGTCACGAGTACTTAATGATTACAGGGTATTTAATCATTGGTGGAAACTTCGCCCGAGTTTTACCAAGAGTGGTTGATGTTTTAATAAAACCCTTATGCATAATTCATAATTAGTAAGGGAAAATCAATCGCTCAAGTGCAATTCTATCTCCTGAAAATAATTATTGCTTGTTGAAAGTGGCTTAAATATTCTTATTAAATTTATTAATTAATTTTTTCAATTGCTGATATTATACATTCCACATTAAACCAATCGCAAGGCAGATATATTAAATGTCATACACAGACATACACTGACACGCACATTCTGTGTGTGTATGTGTGTGTGCTTTCGTACATATTTAAAACCAAATATAATCTCATGATTGAATAATCAATTCTAAATAAATAATTCACACCTTCATTTCTCACATGATATGATCACATTTAAAATATGAATTTGGTAATTCGTCGATTAATCCTCGTATGAAAGAGACCTGTAGATATATAATTGATGACATAACAAGTATTAACAAAATAAATATAGTAACCTGCTTTAATAAAAATAATGTAGGATAAATGTAACTCAATGTATCCGCTGAGAAACTGTCATTAATTTCATGTCCTGTCTTTTTTTATCTTATTTTTTTTACTGCCAGTAATCTGCCCTCTCTCTCCCCCTCTCTCTCTCTCTCTCTCTCTATATATATATATATATATATATATATATATATATATATATAACTCTTTATTAAAAAAATATTATTCTGTACAATTGCTGATACACTGTAATTTTTGATGGGGTACATTGTTGTCCTTGCTCGTCTATCCCGGGACGTAACCCGTCCTCAGAGAGGAGTCTAGGTTAACCCGCGATAGACTATCCGGCACCCATCTTCTCCTTATCCTAGGGTATGAAGGAGACTAGGCAGGGAGTCAAGGAAGAAGTGAGAGGGGGAGAAAAATGCCCTCTCCACCCACATAATAATCCTTTAAGGGAAAAGGTTCAGGGGATATCTCCAGCCCTTAGATTATGGAAAAAGAAAAATCGATGAAAAAAAAAGGAAAAAGCTCATGGAATATAACAAGGAAGGCTATAGGCGCCAGATACATAAAACTTTAACATTATAAATTCAAACAAAAACTTTGGAGGTCTATATACTTCATAGCCCGCTCCCCATATCCTGGTCTCTTTAGTAACCTTATCATCAATTAAGAGTAACTTTCACTTGTTTATTTTACTGCTTGCTTATTTTTTTTTTAAACTAGAAAAGTTAAAAACACATACAGGATATATCACTTAATCAATATTTTGAGCAAGTGTATCGAATACTATTCAAATTAAGTTGAATTATATATATATATAGTAGGATGTGTATATGTATGTATCGTATGGACTTTAGAACGGCTGATCCGATTTTGATGAAATTTTCAGGGAATCCTTAGAATATTCAGGAGGGTGATACTGTGAAGTCTGATTTTTGTTTTTCAATATTCCCGAATTTTTATTTGAAGACCGATAATTATAGCCAGTCTTTGAGTCACGTATCGCAGAAAGAAAACTTCAGTCGCTCACATTTAGAAAAATATTCGAGTAATTTCGACCCCTTAAATTAAATTAAATAAATAACATGGATTTTAACAATAATAAAATTTCGTTGCCTAAATTAAATTAAATCAATTGGAGTCTTACAAGCGGAAAATTCAAATCGCGGGGAATAAATCGTAAATTGTTTATTCCTTTATAGTGATTGTTGTGCTTTTTCTACANTTAAAATATTTTGGGCGGGACTTTTTATTTTTTCAATTCAAAGTCGGTATTTTGTCTTTCCATTGCAAATTTCTGAAACAATATATATTCTTATTTGAAATAAAATAAGAATAAAGGAAGGTTTAGAGGAAAACCATGGGAGAAACTGAAAACAAATGGTTCTTCTGATTATCTACGACGGAAATAACTTTATTACGCATATTTTAGGCGTACTTACGTCGATGGTCCACTTAAAGGCGGTTCTAAAACGACCAATGCTAACTTAAATTTAGAATAAATTTCTGAATTGCACTGACCAGTCTGAATAGGAGAGATGTATATTCAAATTTTCACCTGACTCCTCCTCATATCCTCCACCTCTTCCTGTCATGTCTCGGGTGAAGTGATAACGCTCGTGGAGGGTGATAACGACCCAAGGGCGTCAGTGAGTGATGAACACGATTTTAAATAAAAAATAATTTTTCTTTTTAGTGTATACAAAATCCAGCAAGTCCCATCACAATTATTGTAGAAGCGATGAAATAAGTGGAATAATTCAAAAGAATATCAGATAAATATATCGTTTAGGAGGTCAATTTATAAAATCTTAATATTTTTCACTAATAACATTTTTTTTTAAAGTGTAAAAGTAATTTTATAAAATTTATTTTCTACAAAGCATTTTGCGGGTCCACTTATTTTTAAAATACAATAACCTAATTTGGAGCTTAGGATTTTTATTGCATCATTTTTAATGAAAAGGTTTTTAGTTGCAATCAGATGAAGTGGAAAATTTATTTTACTGATACTCATGTTTTATTTGAGTTGTGCCATTTTCTACACAATAGGTTTATCTAATTTTCTACAAATTTATATTCTGCGTGTTTTTTTATATGTATAGAAGAAAATTAAATAGGAGGTATTTGGGAAAATAATTACGATAGTTGAGTACTATTCATTCCCGACGAGCATAGCATAAGTTTTGAAGTATTTTATTTTACGTTCATTTGTCTCTCTGAATTATAAGATTTACCCACATTTATTTCTATCTCAAATTGAACTTGGGAAAATAGCTTATTTTACACAGCGCCTTCTCGACAAACTTTTTGTATTTAATCCTTCTGAATATATTACACCCATGATATTTATATATTCAATAATTTAATTAGTATTATTGTTTTTTTTTGTAAAGCTTATGACTCAAGAATCACGGTAGATAAAAAATTACCGCATATTACAACTTTTGTCATGGAAAACTTCTCCATGAAGCTTAAACTTCTGGTAAAGATAAAGTTGAAATACTTACAGGAAGAGTCTGAAGGAAAATACACACAAGCTAAGCGAAATTTCTCCTTATTATTGTTTTCAAGAATCCAAATCTCTTCACAATTTTTTTTTTTTTTTCCCCAAAGGAGTCATCTAGAAACTCAATAATAAAGGCCATCATAACAGCTCCGATTGCTATTATGCCAGGATCAGGATTACCAAGAAAAGTCACGCAGGAGCTGCGTAATCTAAGCAGTATTGGCATATTTCATTAAAGATTAACATGGACAAGAGTAAAGGAGGAAATTTAATTTCTAAACAGGTGAGAACAAGGGGGGGTATCACCCCTAAAGTATGCTCTGGACTGGGCGGGTAAGTGAAGCGGGGGAGCTCCATTCGTAATTTTCTTCTTAAATTAGTGTTTTTACATTTGACATCTACTAGGCTCTGCAGAATTTTTCTTAGTTCCAATAACAACACAGATATACAGTGTTAGATTAAATTTGTCTCTTCTTTTCAAATGCACTCCTAACAAATGGTCAGTATAAGTGTAAATGGGAATGTTTAATTTACAAGCCGGAGAGATGAATGGTGGTAAGAGGTCAGACCATTACCAAGCAGTGACCCGGGTAAGGGACGGATTCGAAATGAGTTGCGAACCTCTCCACTGGCTATCAGGTGTAGCTTCCGGTCACAGCCAGCAAGCCAGGCCAGTTACCCTATCGATCTAGGTCTGTGTCGTACAGAATTACCTGGCCAAGGCGGCTCTCTATGAACTCCGGGCACCGTGAGAGAGCCAGGACCGTAATCCCGACAGGTAATCGATTGTGATGGTTTAAGCAGTCTTTGTGGACCGGCCGTATGAAAGGGAATGTTATGCCTTCCTTTATCTTCTCCCTCTTTAACTCTTCATACCACGGATTCCCAAGATAGGCGCCTAAAAAGTAGTACTCCTTGGAAGAATTGTCGATAAGAGGTCTGCCGATCGCAACAGCGATACAATTCTGAGATCCTAGGATCTTTATGGATAAAAAATCAACACACTTCTAAGCCCTCAGGAAAGAAGCAACACGCTTCTAAGCCCTCAGAAAAGAATCAACACACTCCTAAGCCCTCAGAAAAACAGCAACACAAAAAATAAAATAAACCAGTGAAGAGATACGAAACTTCGCACGCATACAAGCCTGTTAAAGATCACATTCAAAGTAAATTTATACTTAATTTTGTGAAATTACTTAACCTATATCATAGTAAATAAAAAAAAAAAAAAAAAAAAAAAAAAAAAAAAAAAAAAAAAAAAAAAAAAAAAAAAAAAAAAAAAAAAAA
>KZ807605.1:299662-315286 GCA_000696205.2 Oncopeltus fasciatus | reverse complement strand
GTGTTTAGTGCCATGACCAACGGATCAAGACATAAGAATATTGATTTCCACATAAACAACAATTTAAATTTAAAAAAAAAGATATAGAATTATTTAAAAAAAAAAACTATGTAATATGCATATGTTTTAAAACCGTATGAATAAATATTTCTTTCTCAGTGAAATTTCTTTCCTTAAGAAAATTAATAAAATAAATAATTCTATGGGTACTTGAATGCAATAAGCATTTTCTCTGTTTAAGTAGGAGCACCAATTAATTAATTAATATATTATTCAATAACACAAGAAACATTTCGTTAAGCACTTTAAAAGGGAAATTAAATAGAGAAACTTATGATACATTAAATGTAAACTCTAAAAAATAATGAGTACATACATTAACAAAGAGTGTTCTCCATTTTTTCAGTGATTATTACCTGAAAAATAATGAGATAATTGATTAAATAATGAAATAATTGATTAAGTTTTACATTTACAATTATTAAAAAGTAACAAAGGAAAACTGTATGTGTATCAATGTCTTTATTTTAATTATTTTTTAAATTCTATCATATATTAGTTTTATGAAGTGAAACATCAAAATAATGTACAGTGAGAAGATTAAACAGATTAAATAAAACAGAAAGACTTACAGAGGGAAAAAATAATTTGAAAGAGAAAGAATAAAAAAATAATTTCTCTCTGAAGGCGATAGAATCCACACATGTAATTGATGCGTTTAGTCGTGACATGCGGCACACTTAAGCAGATATATGGTCAGCACACCAATCTGGCAGCCTGATTTTTGCCAATCAATAAAAGGTTTCTGACCATTTAGGGCTGAACGTTCTTAGAAGCACACCATGACCCCGCTGTGTAATTACTAGTATAAGCAGAGAAGAAATTCCATCAGATGTGAGCTGCTTAACTAAGAAGATTTCCCATGTTTCATACAGGATGGACACAGATTCTCAGAGAAGAGTCAATGGCAAAGTAAATTTACATGCCAGAGATCAATCCGCGCTTAATGTGTGACAACCAACCTTTGCAGTAGAATGGTTGGAAATGATGAGTATGGTGGGAGGGGTAGCTGGGGGGGAGCGCTTACCCATGGTTGTTACATTCGAAATTGTCTTCCTGATATATTTTACAGTTAATAAGTTTAATAAAATTTTTTCTCACTCAAATATGAACTTATAAATTACGATTATCAAGTTCGAACTCCACATTATTTTTTACCAAAATTGAATTCCTATTGAATTCCAACAAAAGTTTGCAATCAAATGCCTAAATACCAAGTTTAGTTTCTGAATTATTAAAATTCGAGGTCCCACCCAACGCCCGTAATTACATTCGTAAATATCTTTCCTTAAATATATGTTTTTATTTGACAAATGGATGCTAGACCGCGTATATGTGTGTGTGTGTGTGTGTGTGTGTGTGTGTGTGTGTGTGTGTGTGTGTGTGTGTGTGTGTGTGTGTGTGTGTGTGTGTGTGTGTGTGTGTGTGTGTGTGTGTGTGTGTGTGTGTGTGTGTGTGTGNAAAAAAAAAAAAACCTGTAAGCCTTTTTCTCCTTTGGAAGTACACAAAGGATTGTGACGAAATAAAGTTAGTTATAGAGTAATAAACAAGAAGTGCAAGAGAATAGAATAAAAAAAATATATCTGTCTCAGCCAGGTCTGAACCTGAATCTCCAGCTTTCCGGGCAAGTGCGTTAGCTTATCACACCACCGAGGCTAGCCAGATTAATTATTAAATTCCCCGCACTCCAGCTCTCTTGCTATTTGGGTATGCTTCCATTACTCCATCGGGACAGATTTTTTATTTTATTCCCTCGCAATAATTGTTATAGAGTAATGATTATTTATTCGAATTTGTGTTGGTCCCCTTATGGTCTAGTGCTTAACATTATGTTTAGAAAATAAGAATTTTTTTTTTTTCTGAGGGTTGGGGTGAGGTTGTAGAAATTAGTAAATGATGGAGTCCTTAATAGTTTTTCAGAGGTGAAGTAAATCCATTTGTCGCAAGTCTTCATTACTTTGAAGACAATTATAAACGATCGTCATATCATTAATCCTGTAACAAGATAATGCGTTGCTGTGTTGTCTGGAACACTTATGTGTGACTTATGTTCTGTGTCAAACAGGTTTTACCGCTGTATTACCTTCTTACCTTACACTGTCACCTCTACTCCCTCGGGAAAGTATGTTAACCCGACCGGGAGGTTCTATCGAGTGCTTTAATGCCTAATTCGGTATTCCTGCTAGGTTGCTAGCTCAGGCGTTGAGAACCAGCTGTTGTTGCTTCCCGGAAGGCGGCCATTCCTCCTAATAACCCATGGAACATGACCTGTTGAACAGGCGGAGGACCGCGCTACAAGGGGTAGAATCCCCCAATGACAGTACATATTGCAAGGGGACGGAGCGGCAGATAAACCATCGAGAGGAGCCACGGCTTTGTTGCCCGCTAGTTCAGCTGGCAGTTCAAGCAAAACAGAATTCCACCAGACCGGCATATGGGGAAGGTTTCCTCCATTCAAGCCATTAATGCAGGAAGCAGGGAGGGAATTCAGACTACTGCCTTAGATTCTTTACAAATCCTATCTTACTCCAAAAATTATGTAGGTTTAAAACTGTATTAATAAATATAGTTTTAATACAGTATTTACCATGTTTCGTTACAATGGGCACAAACAAGAGTAAATGAGGGAATCCGATTTAAAAATTAGAGATTGATTGTTAAAAGGATGTCCACTAAAATTTGCTCTAGACGGGCCAGAAAGGTAGAGTTACTTTCGTAAATTTCTTTCTTCGTAACAAACATACAAAAATAAACTTTAGAAAATTATATTTTACGGCTGTTAAGTTCTTTACATTTTTCGTACCGAAATAACAACGAATACATTACATTTATAAATTATTGGTTTTCCTCTTAACCTCCCCTTCATCTCATTGGATGTTCATTCATAATGAATTCCTTCAAGGTTTTGAAATGAAAAGACTAAATTCTGGATGTGGTTGATTCCGCATGTCAAAAATGAGAGGGACAAATTGACACTAGAAATTAATTTCTTTTATATCTTTTTTAATATGCTTTTTTTTCTAAAATATTAAAGAATATAAATGCTTCAAAATTACATTTTACATTTATTTTGTCCTATTTAATTATTTCGCAAATTTTTTCCATAGTAATTTTTTTCGACTTTTATTAATTTGTTACATTTCTGTTATAAAAATAACATTTTGATGACAAAATTACAAAGGCAAGAGATAAGAAGGTGACCAATGACACCATTCTCAAATTTCCTAGTAATAACGAAAATATTGATATTCAAATCATGATGATAATTGTGGTAAATTAATCCCGCATTTCATTTCATTAATTTGAATCGTATAGGGAGCTAGGAAAAAACTCTCTACGCTTCAGCCCGGAAAGTGGGGGAACCAGGTTCGATTCCCGGCTGAGGTAGAGTTTTTTTTCTTGCTCCCTATACGATTCAAATTATTAATATTTAAAATTTGGTCTTCTCAAATTTCAGCCATTAACCAACTAATCCAAACGTTTTGCAAAAGGAAGCCAAAATACCAAATTACATTAGCGTTCGCAATTCTTAAAACAAAGCAATCTAATTTGGTATTTTGGCTTCCTTTTGCAAAACGTTGGATTAGTTGGTTAATGGCTGAAAATGGAGGAAACCAAATTTTAAATATTAATNGTGTGTGTGTGTGTGTGTGTGTGTGTGTGTGTGTGTGTGTGTGTGTGTGTGTGCGTGCGTGCGCGCGTGTGTGTGTGTGTGTGCGTGTGCGTGTGTGCGCATATATTAGGCAACACATCTAAGAATGTTATTTTGAGTATTGAATGCGCCATCTTATTTATAAAATAGAGAAAACAAATGGAGGCATTTCATTACAAAACCATAAAAGAAACAATTTTTAGTTGAAATTGTTGTTATTCCAGTGATATAAAAGTTAAATGTACTTAAAAGGCGTAAATTGTAGTTTTCTAATATAAACATTCTGATAAGTGTTGCTGAGGATGAAAATTTTGAATGTAACTAGGATGGGTGAGCGCTTCCCCCCTACTCCCCTACGAGTCTAAGAAAAGCATTCCTTTGATTCACATCTTTATCCCAAAATGTAAATAAAATTTCCTCGTTTACTCATTTTATACGAAACATTGGAAATATGATCAGATTACGCAGATTTTGCGTAATGGAATTTTTTTTTCCAACTCATTCCTCCCACCCCTGAAAAACAAGGTAACAACCAGTTTTATTCTTAGAGCTAACAGGACAAAGGAGCACGAAACAACACAACGCTTATCGCACCCACCTGGCGCCGTGTCAGATCTGTGTGTATGTATATCTTGGGAATGTGTGTGTATCTGAAGGCGATAACAGCTGATCAAAGAGCTTCATCTTAGGATGCATCCGATAGATTTCTCACTAAGCAAGAATAAACTAAGAGTTATATGTAGTGCTTGTAACGTACCAGGTGAACCCGCCTAGTGAACCACCCTATTTTAATCAACTATACCACTGGACAAGTTTTTATTTCACGCTAAGAAACTTAACCATTACCATTGGCTTATAGAATAGGGCAATTATCCATAGGTATCTTACAAAGGTAACCAAAAGTGGTTACGTTATAGTTATTTGGTGCACCATCACCACGGTATTTCCATCCTAGGAAGATAATAACTACAGTTAAAAACAATAAGCAATGAGTGTCTTTAGCGAATTTCATAAAGAAGTGTAACTATTGGGGTTTTTCCAGAAGAATTGTTTGTTTGTTTTTTGTTTTTGTTTTTTAAGCAAATACATGATAATGTCCGAAGTGTGAAAGTTTTAAATAAATAATGTTAAAGAAATGAGGCGTTCTTGTATCTCTCTTGGCTTTAATAAACCCGTATTAATAACAAAAATAGAATGGGAGAAGTATCGTTTGTTTAGTTTTGATTATGTTCCAGAAATCACCGTACCTCTATAGATGGGCCATAGTCAAAAAACGAATAGAATTTAAATGAAGCCATCTTTTAGCAGTTGTTTTTGGAGCATTAAAATTTAAAGCTCCAATAAAGTAGTCCTTTTTTTATTAGGAACTATTAGTTTTTACATTTCCCTACCAGGGCGCACTCTAGTCATGGCAAACGGGAGGTTAGTGTGTTCCCTCCTATGATTGATGAGGTCCGTCATTCTACAGGTGACGACTCATCTAAGGGAGTAAAACTCAGCAAAATTGCAGGTTCACCAAAGTTATAAATGCGCGTAAGGCAAATATATATATATATATATATATATATATGATATATATTGACCTAATTAACCTCTGGCAGATGGATCTGACATATATAATGAATCTCATTAAATAGAAATCCTATTAGTGGTATATATATGCATAGAGTGAATAGAAATGAGTAAACATAAGAAGATGGCCGCCGGCTAAGCCGACGTAATCCATCCGTTCGGGTCTCCTCAGACCTACAGGATTCGAGAAACCGCCTGGGCAGTCTGTTATCGAGAAATAAAAGCTTTCCTAGTGCCATGGATGTTTAGAATAGGGTGGACCTGTAGATAGGGCCTAACGCCATGACATTCGGTGGTTGCATGGGAGAGTAAAAACAAAAAAAAAACTTAATTTAATTTTACGAATTTATCAAAAGTGTTACAATCGCATTTATTGTAAAACCGCAATAGTAATGAAATTCCTTGATAGGTAAAAAACGTTCTTCTCAAAAACTATAACTGAAGCAAAGTGATCAGTGACTCAAATTGAAAAGATCAGCTTTTCAGGAATCGCAAGCAATAAGAAGGACATAAAATGGTCCTGCTCGAAGATACGAAGTCAGGGAATGGTAAGACGTTTAGAGGAAAGCTAGATGGAGTCGCCCACGAATTGAACTGAGTGATATTCTGTCATGCCTTCTATATGCCGAATACATGTGTTCACATGTGTACAGTTGAATACAGACAGTGACAGTAAACACATGTATTCGGCCACGAAGATGGATAATGTCCGAAAGCGCTCGCCAACAGAAGATGGTTTTCAGAAACCAATGAAGACGGATTACAAAAGGTATGATAGTTCTATATTCATTGGTAGTCTTAATAACCCATTAGATTATTTACCTAAGTGATATTCGGTTGCACAGTGAGTTCCCGTACTCTTTTTGTACGCGAGCATTGAATTCAAGCGGGAGCACGTGTTTCACGCTTATTCCTAACCAGCGGCCAACGAGAGGTAAAACGTCGTCAATGGTCTACTCCACCAAGGCAGCAGGCCTCCACTTCAAACTGAGGTGGCGAAAGAGTTAGTAGCTCGTTGTACTCCTCGGGATCCGTGCACTTCCTTCACGCCTGAGTGGTTTTCTCAAGGTAAGACCTTGGGGTGTACGGAATGCCATGACATGTCTCACATATACATATATATTCCCTCACTCATAATCGGGGACATATTATTGACACACAAATAATAAACATTAATACCTCATTTTAATACAAAAATTTCGATATTGCCAGAACGTGAAAAAAATCCATCATAGGAGGTCCTTTCAAAAAATCTCGAATGATCTGTAACAAATGACTTTGGAGTTTTATCGCGTCATTAAGGGATTGAAAAAGGGTTTTTGAGCGGGAATAATCTACAAAGCTCTTGGAGTCCTTCCAACGTACTCTTAATCCTAATCCTAAGAAAATCACGAATTTGATTTTGTGTTGATTGTAGGAGAAACGTGAGAGATCTCAGGTAAAGCAAAGTACACAAGAATACGTAAGCAGCTGCAGTCGGCTATAAATAGTCGTATAAAATGTACATTTTACATAAAAAAAATAAAAATTTNTGTGTGTGTGTGTGTGTGTGTGTGTGTGTGTGTGTGTGTGTGTGTGTGTGTGTGTGTGTGTGTGTGTGTGTGTGTGTGTGTGTGTGTGTGTGTGTGTGTGTGTGTATCGTGGAACTAAATACATTTAAATAACTTGGTAACCTCTCAGTGCAATAAAACTAAAACCGTACCAAAACAAGTCATTGAAGTATAGAAAAGAGAAAAAGGTTAAGGATGTGTTTATTCTCGGCCCATGACACTGAAGAAGTGCTTGGTCTATCTGGCCTACGTATTCATTCCATCCAATGAAGAATGGTACCCAAAGAGATACACAGTAAGAAAGAAACCAATTGTGCACTGTGAGTATTAAGTCTAGGAAGACCTGCAGTGTTTAGTGCCATGACCAACGGACCACAATAGAGCCCAAGAAGAAAGAAAAAAAGATGAAATGAGGTTACATTCATCGGTCACAACAACGAATTTGTATTCGAGATAAGGTATCAGTAGAATTGGGGTGATTTATCAAATATACCTGTACCATCGATTGTGTCACCATAGCTATAGCACGGACATTTCCTAAGCCTAATCCACACCTACTCTTAAAGATGGCCACCTTAACTGACATGAAACACAACTATAAAATAAAGACTATTTGAATACGTCGATTGCTTGCTGGCACTTGGCCAGCCGAAGAAGACTATTCTAAATAATCTCCAGTGAGGGATTTTTTACCAATCCAACGCTTTACAGAGAGTATACTCGAATACCATCAACTATCTGCAAGTGATTTTCGTTCACCATTATGATTCATAAGTAATCAAATTTTATAAAATGTAAGATAAAGGCTGAATTTTTAAAATGATTTTTAAAGCTCAGTGGATCCACGAGAAGTCACAAAACTTATGCTGCAGGCTCAAATTTTACTCTGGACATACTTTTATTTGGCAAAAAAAGCCAGTTCCATACAATAATTGTTTTAATAAGAGCAGTTAACTGCGGACAGACCAACCCCACTCATAAGATTGATTATAAAGTCAATTTGCAAGGGAATAATAGACAAAAATCTTTATTTATATATTTGTCATTTAAGTCAAACCAAGCAGTTTTTTTTTCCTTCTAAAGGATTAACCACTTTATTATAAAACGCTCATCGAGTGGAAGTAATGTTGAGTATAATGTTCATGTTTCCCATGAATTACTAAATATAAACGTAAATAAGATAGTCCACTTTGATAATTACGGTAGGATTACAAAGACTGACTATGTAGCGACCAGGATAGACCTATGGTAACATTCAATAGACCAACATTTATTCTATAATATTATCCTTAATATGGGATTTTAAAAAATTTTAAGGATATTAAATATTACACCCATTTTATTCTATAAATATCGCCCTAGAAATAACGTAGACATAATTTGGTCTTCCCCTAAGTAGACCATGACTGCTTTTATTTATTTACGCATGGTTTATATAAGGAAGGTCAAATATCTGCTTCTGTTTGTCTTGTGTATGTAAATAAAGAGGCCCATCTAACTCATGGAAAATTATTTTTTATTTTTTAAATTACTTTTCATGCTCTGTTGTCATCCAATTTGTCATCTATATTTCTCAATTTTATTTCTTCTCCCCCCCCCCCCCCCNAAAAAAAAAAAAAAAAAAAAAAAAAAAAAAAAAAAAAAAAAAAAAAAAAAAAAAAAAAAACAGAACCCTCATAGTTTAGTCTGAATTTGTAACTTTTGATTAACAAAGATAGAACTAAAGTATGCTAAATAAAAAAAGAATTATTCATTATTTATTCAGATAAGTGTTGCCTTGTCCAACACTTTTCTCTGGCATTCAGGCGCTATCAGATTCGTCACTGATTACATGGAATGAATAGATATAAAAAAAACTGGACAGATGAAAGGTGAAGTAGACAACACAATAAACAGATAACAAGACAATGGGCAATATTATTAGTGGACAAAGCTCAATATGAAACATGTTTAAATCTAACTGAAAGAATATTACAATAAACCTGACTAATCTTCCATGTTTCTATTATAAATGAATTGAAATACAGTAGTACCAGGAAAAATTACCACATGACCGCCACATAGGAGCTACTTAACCTAAGGATATTTCCCATGTTTTATTAAAGATTGACAAAANGATTTCCCTAAATTCAAGGCGGATTTAAATAAGAGTAAATGAGGAAATTAAATTTTTCATATCTATATGAGTAAAAAAAAAAAAATTGCTGCCTCTATAATTTCCAACGGTTTACTAAAATAAGGTTAACGTTATATACCCTTATAACTAATACATTTAATTACAGAAATTATTTTCTATATTTTTTAAATTTCGGTTGCTAAAGTGTGTATGCGTATGCTTCTCCACTGTAAGATATGTTGCATTTTTTGTAAAATCGCTTTATGGTACCAAAGAGATTATCATGATTACCCAACAGGAATCTGAAAGCTATCCTCTGAAACCAATAGATTTTTTTTTTTAAACCACAAATGCCGTAAAAGTTATCCTTAAAAGTTGCTTTAATCGTCTTGAAAAATAACCACCCATTAGAATGTGTAATGTTTCGAGAAAAGCATAATTCTAAATTCAAATTTGAAAATAATCCATTTGTGAAGTATTTGTTTTAGGTATGATAGAAATAATGAGGACAAAAAATAATAATAATAATAATTGCGAAACCGGGTAATACGTACGCAACATTAAATTTTAAGAAGAGAGGATTGAGTTGAACAATAAAAAAACTAATTTGAAATCAAAATAGTTTTTTATTTTAGCCAACGTTTCGGTCTTCACATTTCAGGCATTCACGAGGGCTGAATACGAAAGTGAAACATACAAAATATTATAGAAACATATCTATATATGATAATCAAACAAAGGAAAATAAATGAAAATATATAACTGTGTTCAATTGGAGAGTTTTTTGACCGTAGATATTATTATTAGATGATTTTAGATGGGGTTCGGTCAAGGTAGATCCAAAAATAAAAATACCAATTTAACAAAAGTTATTGTTAACTAGAGTATTTTTTTAAAAGATTATTACAATGTAAGCCAAAATGGCAGATAATCTTTAAAATAATATATTTTTGTTAAATTTGTATTTTTTTTTAATCTACCTTGACCGAACCCCAACTAAAATCATCTAATTATAAAACTGTGTGTAATGGATCATATAAAATGGATACTGAACATATTGAATTAAATGATTATTAATAAAATTCGTAAGTGTACATATCAAGTAGGGTGATGGGGAGAGAGAGGGACTCGTGCTCAACTGAGTCTACATCATGATTGATCGGTATAAAAAATTACATTTAATTAAATTTAAATTTTACATGACACCTATTCGTCCGATTTACTACAATACGAAACATATCTTTTTAGTTCATTTATCATTAGATTTAAAAACGATATACTTAAGAAAAACTATATACTTCAGGTTCTAGGTCGTTATAGTTACGGTTCAATCCCAGTTGAATGGTTCAAGTCCCCCTTCCCAATTGTTCAAAAATAAAACATATATTTAATAGATTAACTTATCTGTGTCGAGTATTGCAACTTTAAACTAAATATTACCGCAAAATTCAAGAAAGTATTGCACTCAAATTTGATTTTTCTCGTAATCGCTACATCCATATTCGTCTGATTTCGTTAAATGTTTAAAACTAACCTTTTCTTTTTGCATTTAAATTAGACATGCAGAATTTCATTAGGAAGACAAATGATTCCCCTTAAAAACCGTAAAATTGAATTTACGGTTCAGGTAAACCTCTAATCCAAATTCTTTTTTTTCCTTTGTGCAATTCATGTAATGTTTATCTTTTTAATCACTAAATCAGTGCTTGTTTTATGATTCAAAACTAAATATTACATCCGCAAAAAAAAATTTTTTAGTAACACTTTTTTCGCATACTATTCATGTCATTTAACACTAAAGCCCTTTATTTTGCACTTTACAGCTTTATGTTGAATTTCATTAAGTAAACTGGCCTCTCGAGCGTTGGCGCGCGCACACACACACACATACATTTAGTAACGGGTAGAATCGGAGGAAATTTCGAAAAAATTTCCAAAAGTCAGTCACAAGAGCAACCTAAAATTGCTTCATTCCCTCGGAATTCGCTGATAGAGCAAAAGGGGAAAATTTTAAAACGTTAGCAAAAATGAGGCGGGTGGGAACCGGAGAGGCAAGTTTTGAGAGGATAGCTTTCTAGGGGCGTGACACGGGGGGAGAGAGGAGTAAACTCAGAAAAAACGAGCGAGTGAACGATTACATGCATCCTTGGGCGTTGAACAAATTTAACATAGAGAGAGGGAGAGAAAGAGAGAGATAGAGCGAGGGTGTGGGAGAGAGAGAAAGACTTAGAGGAGCGAGAGACACGTAGAGAGGAGGAGGGGGGGGGGCAGGTAGAGGGAGAGGGAGAAAACGAGAGACACGTAGGTGGGATGGCTAGGAGACTGAAGGATCTAGGAAGAGAAATTCTATATTACATAATAGCAAATTTAATTAATGAAAAATAAATATTCACTCACCCCAAGGTTTCATTAGTATTTCCCCTTCGCCCACCCCTGAAGTGCCACATTATTTTTATTTGATTTTGGATATTTTATGTTTTAAACGCAACTACAAAATTTCGAGGAGATATTATGAAACATAACAAGGATTAGATTATTGTTATAACCTGGAGTGGGATCTTACTTAACAACATAAATTTTAAGGACCTAGAAACTTAGTTGTTTTACTTATTAGAATTAGACATATCGATTTAATTTAACTTAAAAGGTCCTTATTTAAGAAATAGGAAGAATAGGAGTGATGTATTTCATGAAATCTAATCCGGCATAATATTTAGTCTACTGCAATGAAACTCAACGCATATTAATCTATATTGATAAAAATATATATTCTATGAGTATGGGAATTTCACGAGAAGGAAAGCTCAAATACAAATGTTACTCGACTAAAATACTGAGGAATCGCATTAATTTACGCAGCTCTAACGTAAGGGACTTCAATTTATTGCACCTAAAAACTTAAGCAAGATCGCGTCAGACATATGTTTAACGGTAGTTTAGCAACTCATAAATGACTAGATTCCCTTATGAGAAATTAGTACATCTGCAAATAAGGGTGTGAGTTCGGACTCCAAATTTATTAGGGGATGAAAAATTGTGCTTTAAGAAAAAATATTACATCTAGAGCGATTCAAGAGCGAATTTCTATCCCGTGTAAAAGAACACAGAACGCCCTGGTCTGAACTACGCCAAGTCACACTGTTTACAGGATCCCGCGAGATATTCTTATAGTGGGGTCTATACTAATGTACTTTTTGAATAAACTTTTATTGTTATTAGTAACTTTATTGTGAGTGATTTCCCTTCAGAATTGCTAATAATTTATGTATCTTTAGCAAATTTTCAAGCTTTTCTCGTTGGTACAATGATGCAATTCATGAAAAAAAAATACAGGTCTCTACCGAACTTACATTTTCCCATTGGAAAAAGCTAAAATACAGATGTTCATATCTATCATATATATAAATATATATATAGCAATCAAGAACAGGTGAGATAGAGAGTGCAGTGCACACACGAAAAGAAAAAATCAAAATGTGATGTTTTTTTCATTTTTTGTTTGCACTGCACTCTCTATCCCATCTGTTCTTGATTGCTACATATCGCAGCCGCGAGTGTTTCATTTTCTATCTATACTTTCTACACACACACATATATATATATATATATATGTGTGTGTGTGTGTCAGTTATTTATGTATCTATACGCGGCTAGTATCCGCAATTAGTAAAGTAATGAAATCATATTTTTTTCAAATTCTGTAATTAAGCTTCTTTTCACAATCTGTTAGATGAGCATGTTAGTGGCATAAATCGGCCTAGGGGGAGGAGGGGTTTAAAACATGACCAAAATTTAAAATAAAATTTCAATCGTTACAAAAATGTATAGAACGAAATAGAAGATAAATATAGTTCTACTACAATTGCATTTTATAAAGTTTTTAAAATAAGTTTCAAATTGAGAAATATATTTAAGAACGTAATTTTTAATGAATGTTAGTGTCTCTTATTTTTTAAATATAGAAACGAAAGCCGGTAGTTATGCTTCTTATTGTTATTTGTTGATTTAATTTGGTTTGTTGAAATTTGTCTTTGATTGATAATATTAATTTTATCATCTTATTTATTTTTTATTTATTACAGAATTATTATATTTGTCAGAATTGATCTACCTAATAGTTACATAATCTTTCTCACCTAAAATATTTAAATTTTTTTGTTTTATATTAATATATAGTACTATATTGTTATTATTTGTATTGTTCAGAAAATTATTTAGTAATGTTGTTTTTTTTTCTATACATTTGAAGTATCTTTACCCTCTGATCTGGGCATTGAAAAATGTGTGCTTTTTATCAGTTATGTTCAACTAAATACTACGTTGGTATGACGTAACACTTATTAGATGGGGGAATAAGGGGGTGAATTACATACCAATCGCTGCAGGACTACAGCTACACTCACATCATAATAAATTTATTTTTCTTTGTAAGGCATCTAACAACTTTGCTTTTATTATTTATCGACTAACACTGATTGAATTCAAAACCCTATATACCCTCACAAAGATACTCGTAAAAATTATGTGTATGAAGTGTTTACATTTAGGTGGTAGGGGTGGCTAGCTACCCTCACAGGATTAACCCTCCTCCACCCCCTCGAAAACTTGGGCAGGTCCCCAGGCCCCAGGGCAATCCGAGCCCGTTCCCTGGGGCCTCTACCTGTAGTTTAGGGGGATATTGTTTCCGCCGAAACCCCCGCCCCCTGTGATAAGGCGCGGGCCTTTAATTAAATACGGTCTCACCCCCCTACCCCTTTCACAGTTACCCTATCCTTGCTCCAACCACCCTAGGAATCTTCAAAAGGATATTCTTGTCGGGATGAGCACCTACTTTTTCGCACCCCTTCTGGGTGAGGGTAGGGAGAGATGAGCACTCCCACTAGTGTACTCAGTAATTCCCTTCCTGAGGGTCCCCTCTGGGGACGTACCAATGAATTATATACCCCCTTAGGGGCAGTTAAGGGTGATATATACTTTTATTTTTTTTCTAGTCTATTATTATAATTGTGAGTGAGTTTTAAAAAAAATATATTTTATAAATAAGAGGTAAATTTTAATATAAATAACACACTTGGAGCTCTTAATAAATGGTTTGCACACAAAAAACTATCAATAAAATAAAATAAATTGCTATTGTGATAAAACATTATCACCCTTTGAAATAAACCTGCGCGATTAGACATTAGTTTAAATAACATAGATTTTGGAGAAGTAAAAAATGCTATATATTTGGAATAATCTTAGGTATAAATTTAAATTAGAAGTATTGAATTTAGAAGTATTGGAAGGATTAACAATACCGTTTAGATAGGAACATAAACGAATAAAGCGACAAATGGGTTTAAAAAATCTTCCATAATAAATATTAAGTTCGCCTATATACTGGGATTTTATATTTTATTGTGGATAGCATACACAATTGGGTATTATTAAATATGTTTTTAAAATACAAAAGTGGGTTATTAGAGTCATGTTAAATTTAGGTTTCATATTATGCAAAGATTGTTTTAAATAAATTAAAATCCAGAACTCTGTATCTCTTAAAGTAAGGCTTACATCAATCTCATTGCTAATAGCCTCAAGAAAGAGTGTTTAAATGTTCTCAATCAATCAAGAAAAGTAAATTCTCTCAGAAAAGTAAATCGGAAAAGTTTTGAAAGTTGGTGTGAAAAAATTTAGCCAGAAAATTCATTTTACAAAATTGAACATTTCGTGTAATTAAACAGGAAACGAGATATCCAGGTTGACCTTCGTCAGGAACGGATCGGCTGAGTACACTTGTCTAGCTTTTTATTTCTCATTTCTCTCTCATTTTAATTTTCTTTTATTTTATTTTATTTCTCACTATTTTGTTTTATTTTAATTTTATAATTACTATTGGTGGTGGTTATTACTAATAATTATAATGGAGGGTCCCTCTTGGGGCTCTTCAAGCCCTAAGCGGAAAAAATCAAAAACTTTTGTAGAACCTAAAAATATTAACATTTTACCAGAACATAAGCATGTTGAACAAAAAATAAAATTTGTTATTTTTAAGAAATCAGGAGAGGGAGACCTTAAAAACGTCTCACCTTTTATTATAAATAAAGCTATAACTGCCTGTGCCGGTGAAGTTATAAATATAAAAAAACTTAGAGATGGGAGTATTTTGATTGAATGTCATAATGACACTCAGTCATCAAAATTACTTAACTTAAAAGCTTTTTATGAAATCCCCGTAAAAGCCGAACCACATCAGAGATTAAATAGTAGTAAGGGCTTAATATACTCAACTGAATTACTGTGTGTTTCAACAACGGAAATATTGTCTGAGTTACATTCACAAAATGTTGTTGAGGTAAAACAAATAATTAATAAGACAAGAGGCCCTACTCCTAGATTTATTCTTACTTTTTGCACACCTCACTTACCTCAATTTATTAAAGCAGGATATTTAAAACTAAATGTCACTCCCTACATACCAGCACCCTTGAGGTGTTTTAATTGTTATAAGTTTGGTCATATCACAGGCTCCTGTGGTATTGACTCTCCAAACTGCAGAAAATGCTCACAAAGTGGCCATACTGACATGAATTGTGATAATGCACCCTTTTGCGTTAATTGTAATGGAGAACATGAGCCCCTAAATCCCCAGTGTGTGTCCTACATTAAAGAAAGAGAAATTAAAAACATCC
>KZ807605.1:280020-295626 GCA_000696205.2 Oncopeltus fasciatus | reverse complement strand
AAAAAAAAAAAAAAAAAAAAAAAAAAAAAAAAAAAAAAAAAAAAAAAAAAAAAAAAAAAAGGCTTACATTTAGGCACATTAAAAAGAATATTATGAACTATACAAAAAAATAAAAATATAAAAAATAATGTATACTCTAGCGTTAAAATTTATTTATTTCACATACTTTTAAGAAAAAGGATTAGAGTTATAAAGGGGTTTTTTTAGTAATTCTTTATCGAAGAAACTGCAAGCTGAAGAAATTCTTAAGATTTCTCAAAATGTAATTAAAATAAGCTAAATGAAATTTACTAGAAAGAAAAAATTTAAAATCAAACTTCAAGTATGACACATAGACTACATGTGTAAAACAATGTAAGGCATATTTTTTTGTTTCATATGTTGTTGTTTTCTTTTTTAACACTAATACTAACAAAGATACTTAGTTTTAAAATTTTTGTATTCCTTTAAATCACTCTTATCACCAACCGATTTCAGCCGTTAACAAATTCATCTAAATTTGTGAAAAAAAAAGTTTAAATAATCAATTCGGTATGTTTGAGCACGCACCGACAAATACATAGGTTAGTTCAAATGGAGAGTTTTTTCTTTTTTCTTTTTTTTACAGTAGATATTAATATTAAATGTTTTTTTGTTCGGGTTTGGTCAAGATAGATCCAAAAAATACAAATTCAAAATTTATTTTATTATTTGCAAACGTTTCGGCTTACATTGTCAGTCAGTCATGAATGTGGGATCTTGGTGACACGACGTCCTCTCTCGACTTCATGATAGCCCTGAAGATGGCATCTAACAATGTAAGCCGAAACGTCGGCGGATAATTAAAAAAAATACACATTTTTTAAATTGTATTTTTTGGATCTACCGTGACCGAATCCGAACAAAAAACCTCTTATAACAAATATGTTACCTTCTCGAATCTAAGAACATCTGTTGAAGAGCTTCACGTGTTCCATTATGGTAATTTCTATAGATAGATAGATAAATAGATATGCATTTGTTTAAGCGATAAACATCTAGGTTATTACGTCCTAACAATTACGAGAAATGTCTATTCTACAAATTATAATAAATAATCATACTGTCCTTAATAAGTATACTAGTTAATTGTTTAAATTTATTTACACTATGTAAAAATCATAATTTCACTCTAACAATGATATTAACATTGAAACAACAACAATTAATAATAATATATTACATTTAATTTTATTTTTATTATTTCNTATATATATATATATTCCAGACGGGATAGCGGCAGCAGCCATATATGCTAGTCGGCGCTGCGCCGAACATGAGTCGGGGCCAATCGGGCGGCATCGCGGTCCAACGGGCAGGTATCATATCAGCCGTCACTTTTGCGGTTTCAACGGAACTTTAATATTTTCAGGCAATCTCTACTACCCCCTACCCCACTTGCCACCGCCCCCTGTATAGATTAACAGGGGAAGTCAGTCTTCCGTTTAGGAGGCTTTTTTTTTTTTCCTCTCTCATCTTCTTTTTATTTTTTTTTTTCTTCCTTTATTCGCCCCCATTTCCTCCCACTAAATCCTGGAGTCCGCTGAAGACTTCGACTTCATCATGGGCTTAAGTAGGGAATTGCAATTTAAAAAAGCATATTCTAGACAAAGACATTTTTTAGGAGTTCTTATTTATTCAAGAAATGTATAAAATAAAACGTGGGATTAAATACCGCAACCAAAATCACTATAAAAAATTAGTTATTATTTATTATTTTTTCTAACACAACAAAAAATTCTTAAATATCATTCTTTACATGCGTATTTCGAAAAAATATTATGAAACATAATTGCTTCAAAATTATATTTTACAGCTATTTTTTTTACAAATTTTTTTTTTTTTTTTTTGATTCGCTAATAATAACAAATGTATTGACGTTTTAAATTGTGTTTTCCTTTACCTCCTCCCCCAACCCACCCACTTCTCAGCCGATTTCAAATGAATTTATCTTACAGTTTGGAAAAAGAAGATTAAAGGAAAATATATTAGTTAATTTCAATGGAGAGTCTTTTTTCTTTTTTCACTGTAGAGATTATTAGTAAATTTATTTTGTTGGGTTCGGTCAAGGTTGATCCAAAAAAATACAACTTAAAAAATGTGTATTTTGTAATTATCTGATGACTTGTGTGTGTGTGTGTGTGCGTGTGTTCTCCTCAATATACAGTTCTTCTCAGTACTCTACCAGAGGGTAGTAGACACATTTTTGGACAATTAAAACCGAGGGAAAACTATGGAATATAGCTGGACATGCAATGGAAGTGTGTGTTCCAGGCACGAAAAACACAAAGACCCTGGCACCAGGCCTTCTTAGATTCCTGTAAATTATATTACGACCATTTCTAAATAGACACAAATATAAGATCACAGATAACCCAAATCTATTTCAGTTACAATATTTGATTGTATGTGGGAGCGTCGGTAGTGTGGTGCAAGAACGTTCTGGGTTCGTATCACGGCTCCTCCAGTCTTTTCTCTAAACTATTAGTTACAAAGTTCCCTACAAGGGTTCCCTATAAGAATGTGGAAGGACTGGCGTTGCCCTAGATACGAAGAAGGACGACGTCCGCTCCCCCAAGATTTACCTTAAGCCAAAAGGTAACATTCACATAAAAGGGTAAACTCCTACAGAAACATCATTCATCGTTCTTCATGGTCAGTAGGGGTCATGCGTAGAGTTAGCACTAGCCACTGGTTCTCACCAAGAATACAACAGGAAGCAGCTGGGACATTATAAACAGAAGCACATAAAAAGAATTTCTGCACTCTGTGAGTACTGAATCTGAGAACCTTTGAGTAGATGTTCAGCATCATATTATTATTTATGACAAAAATAAACCAAAATATAAATAAAACAGTAAGACTATATAATTCCAATATATATTCGATTATATAGATTCGTTCTGAGTGATTTATGACTGATTAAACAGCTTAGAATATATATATTAATATACAGTTCGTATCCTTTTCACTAACGTTCAGAATCTCCGAAGAAAGGAGTAGTTCTCCGGCTTAGATGTATAGCCACCAGCGGTACGTTTCAAGAGTTGGTTGAGAGCTAATAGCTAGGAAGAGCTTCCTGGAGTTCGAGCCACGTCTTAGCGGGCAAACACAATCTCGGGAGTCAACAAGATTAGAGATTTTCTGTGGCATTGTTGGCTATATTTCCTGGACGAAAGGAGATGAGACTTCCGCAAACAAGAAAGCCTTCAAGGTCTGGGAAACCTGGGTTACTGCTGCAGGCAAATATTACGATGAAATACGGAACAACAAAATAATATGTGAATTGTATGTATAGCCAGGGCTGAGACAGTAAGATTTTTTAAATTCTATTCCCTTGCATTTAATTGATTAAAATTTATGTGAGATAAAATACCACAATAAAATATAATTAAAAATTAAGTATATAACGAGAGTCGTTTAAGTAGCTAGTCAATGTCCTTCGAGCATAAGACGATGTATTCGTCTTTCTCGGAGGTAAAACCCTCGACACTAGTGCTAGGAATTTAATAGCTTATCTGGTTTGCCCGGATAGCAGGAGATCGATGTATAAACCTTCAAATGTCCAAGGACAAAACAAGGTAAAACAGTACACATACCCTTAACTCTACGGCCCGCCGAGAGGAATAAGAAACATAAGCTTAAAATTAAAATAAAATAATAGAGGGTGAGAAAAAAAAAGAAAGGAGGTCGAGGGTCGTGCCCTGGCTGAGACGGTTAGGTTTTTTTTATTATATTCCCTTGCATTTTATTGTTTAATATTTACGTGGGATAAAATACCACAGTAAAAATAATAAATATAAATAATATTTGCGTTATTACCCTACATCCATTCTCACGCAATCGGAACATGTAAGTAAATAAAACAAGTAAGTGGCAATCTCAACCCCAGGACAATTTGCTTAGGCAAGCTTCAGGTGAATCTTAGTCCAACTCTACCTCAACTTAAGAAATCTGCTGGGCTTTGTCATGTTTCAGCAATACCACTAATACGTAGTAGGAGGAGGGAGCAATAACTGCTGGGAAAACAAACTAAGCCTGCTAAGGAGAAAGGCGGCATGGCGGCGGCGGAAACACAGTTGTTCGTCGGAGACGGAAGCACGCCCCCGAAGACCGAGGCAGCTCTTCTGCTCCAACAAATCCCGGATCAGAGGCTCCTTGAAGTCCGGGGAGGAATTCATTAGGCTTCCACCGCTGTTGCGAGGCTCTACCGCTCTTCGCTAATTCCGCAAGAATTTCCACCGGCGGACAAGGTACGGAGAACGAGCCAAGGAAATGTCTGAGTCCTCTTGTATTTCCGCTCTATTAGTTTTCAAAGGACTAACTAGTTCAATGCCCTTTTATGAATTCGCTCAACAACAAGAACCCATTTAGCCTTTCCAGCAGGATGTGATTTAGGCAAAACCCTTAAAGAATAAAGGTTACATGAATGTGTGTGTATGTAGTTTCTTCGTACGCATATGTGTGTGTAGAAATATTCTTTTTCTTTAGTAAACTAGTATACACCCAAGGGATAAATAGCCGCCTTATGTATGTATCCAGGTACTTCTAGCCGAGTCTCTGAATCCATATTTGCCTCCAACACACATAAACAAACACTCAGATTATATATTTTTCACAGATCAGCCACCAATTTCCATTAACTTTTGGAGAGCTTGTGATTTTATTTACACCATTGTTTACACCATAAATAGAGTTGCCACTGGTATACTGACGGATCTCATTAATCTGTACGTCTTTTATATAGCGGGGAAGCGCTACCTCAAAGTAAAATCTCCTGTCAGAACAAAAGTAGGGCTCCTTCGTGAGCAACCGTGACAGTGGGATAAGGACACGGTTCTACAGATAATGCAAGGATTCTAAGACAGGACTTTTGGCATTGCTGGTCACCACTACATCACGTGTGTCCTCCAAAGGCATATGTATGCATCTCCATATATGTATATATATATTAAACTCACGCAAGAATATACCTTTTGTATTATAATACTTATTAATGTTAGTATGTAACTGAGATGTAGTTAGTAACAAGTAAGTTATAGCTATTTAATAGATTCATTAAAATAAAATATCATCAAAGAGACTAATTGATACTTTATTGATAGCACAATAGATAAGGAAAATCTTAGTCACAATCAAACGTTAGCTCAAGGGTACACAATGTATAAAAGAAATCAATTAATTTTTAATAACAAGTAAAATTATTTCTTTATTTAAATAAATATTTAATTAAGAGATTACAAACTATTTTTCAATTTGAAATTGTCGTAAAATGGATGTTTTGTTATTAAAATATAAATGCAAAAATCCGGCTCAAAATTCCAGCTTCACACAAATATGCTTAAAAAAATGTTAATTAAAAGATTCATTTTCAGTAAAAGGATGTATTAAAAAAAAACTTAATTCAAAGCAATTAAGAATTTCTTACCTACTTAATTAATATGTTATTTTTTCTAGCTTTTTAAAGGACTTTTTACATTTTCATGATATAGGATATTAATTACAATTTTTTTATTAATTTTTTTTTCATTCACTCAACTCTGTATGTATTTTAGAGAAAAAGAAAAAAGTAACTCTTTGTGAGTAGATACTTCAGACGCCTAATATAATTGTTTTCACTCGTATTTATTTTTCATTTGGCAAAGGGAGGAACTGAGTTATAATACATTTAATTTAACTGGGGGGGGGACTCTTCGTCAGGCATAAATTTCTCTCACTTAGGTATTTGTAAACACAGCAGGTAACTAAAACCTCTGAAATTATCACATACATATTGGATACGATACAACATTGCCAATATATATATATATATATATATAGAGAGAAAGAGAGAGAGAGAGAGAGAGAGAGAGAGANTATATATATACACGCCTCTAAACAGGAAACAAAATAATGAGTTCTCTATTGGCTGAGATTAGCCGAAAGTAAGGGGAAGGTTTATAGGAAAATTAAAATTTAAATGTTATTTTATAAAATGTCACATTCTAATATTTAAATTATATTCGAACGAGAATAAGGGGGTATTTTGAATTGATTGAACTTCAATATTTTCGTTATTGTTAGGTCAATATCTTTTTTTCTCAATATCTTCGCTATTGAGAAAAAATTACGAACCAGGAGAGAATTTAATTTTTTACTATTTATGTCGTGCATTACTTTTAAATAGGCCACAGAGTTAGGATGATATTTTAATCCTTACTCAGAGGATTTTAATCCACCCGATTGATTAGATATTGTGAACTAATCTTGGAAGGATTGTTTTTACTGTCATTAGTATTTCTTTTAGATTTTTAGTACCATAAAATATGGAAAATCTGCTTAGTTTTCAAATCCCTTGAGTGTCGGGATTCCATGTGTTTCTCTGGGCTATTAGAAATTCGCTATTTGTAAAGAGTATTTTAAGTAAAACTTATTTCGCTCTGCCAGTTACACTTCTTATTCGAACGCCACTTCAGGAGCTTTAAATACAAAAACGTACTGTCAGAGAATTGACGTAGGGCCTTCCGAAACTAAGACTACGCTAAAACCGAAAATCCCCCCCCCCTCTTGGTTGAGTTCGATATTGAGCAATACCAGTAGAAGTAGGAAGTTACCTGAAATGTGGAATGCGAATACAAACAAGTGACAGACAATTTCATTGCCTTTAGCAAATGTCTCGAATTATAATATAAATAATAATATAAATTAAGTTCATTTAAACCAATAGACTTTAAAATAAAATACCGATATATTATATTAAATGAATAAGAAACGTGGCTAAATATATTTCGTATTGAAAAGTGAGATATATCTTAATACAATAGCTGAAGTGAGAACAAAGGAAGGGAACCGAAACACCTGTGTAAAGAAAATAAACAATGAAGAAGCATCAAAAATTGACATTTAGTGGAAATGAATGTGCTTTGTCTTGCATTAAGATAATATTGTCAGCTGATAAGGCTATTCAAAGTACGTCTGACAAGACTACATTGAAGCCGGTACGATATTCTTGTACTGGGACAAAAACTTAGGGAAATCCGAATGTGTATTGAACGTAGAATGGAGTCAACGTTGTTACGTATGCGAGGCGTAATAACTGATCCATAGAAGCAAAAACAAACAAAGTTCTGTGCATCTGTGTTGGTCGAGGAGGGTTGGCACACTCCAGACATGTGATTGGCCAGTTCTACAACAAAGGGTGCCCCACCTGTGTCAAGCGACAAGAAGGCCGGCTGACACGAGACCTAATGGTGTTGGACACTGTTCGACAGGGTAATAGCTCCTGATCACAGCGTAAAATAACAGTGATCATCCCCTGACTGTGATCAGCTGTAACGGGCCACCAAGCCACACTGCATGTCCACGGCCAAGCGCGCACTGTTTGTACAACTCCAGGATAGTCAGCCTGTCAGTAACGGCACCTCTACAGACTCTTATTATTGGAGAATAACTCAGCCAATTACATAAGAATAAATACATAGAATTATATCCCACTACTCTCTTATTAAAAGTAAACAAAATGGCCAAGTTTTAAAAATATACATGACTCGGACAATAACATACAGGAAAAACATAGACCATCTTAATTGTATAGGACAGTACTTGTAGCTGTTTTTAACTCAGGAGACTCTTCAATTATTTAATTTATAACCACGACTCAACTTCTGAATTATAACATGAGATTTCTTATTTATATTATTTGTATAAGAACGGATAATAATAAAGGAGTTTCAAACAACGAGAAACATATGTTTTTTTGTAATAAACTGGTTTCAGCTTATCCGTTCGGCTGAGACAGATACTACTTACAAATGTAGCAACCAAAAGAATGAGGAGAGCTAGTGATTGACAGTAACAATAGGTATATAAAGTAACACTGATAGGCTTTTCTGTAAGAGAATTGATCAATGTCCGACTTAGAGTTTTAAAATAGGAAGGGGCAATATCTTATTAATTATTTGGTGCTGGTGGGAGAAAAAAAGTCATAAAAAAGGAGTAATAGAATGAAATTAGTTAAAAGAATGTGATAAAAAAAGGTATAGCAAGAGGCCAGGATAGCATAGAAAGATCCTGGCTCAACTTTAAAAGAATAATAATAGATTTTGCAAGTTTAAAAAAAAGAAAAGAAATATACGTATAGGAAACCCGTATAAGGACGACATGGTAGTGGCAGGAAGTGAAAAAAACGAACAGAGAAAAAAAAATCTCTTTGGAAGGAATAACTGGAGAATTTAGGTTAAATCGATGTAAGAGGAAAAGGAATCTGGCTAAAAACAAAATTATAGAAGCAAAGCCGGATTTCGAACGAAAATACATGACTGACATCCACCAAAATCTAATGTTATTTTACCGTGCACTCGAGGCAAGGAAAAGCGACAACCGTTATGTTTGCCAAATATAAGAAAGGGAACATTTTAGTCATTGAAATGTGAACCTAGGGACAGGACGTCCTCTCTCGTCGTCATGATAGCCCTGAAGATGGCTTACAATGTAAGCCGAAACGTTGGCAGATAATCTTTTAAACGAATAGACTTTTTTTTTTTTTTTTTTTTAATTCGTACTTTTTTGGATATATCTTGACCGAACCCCAACTAAAATCATCTAATAATTTTACGACAATATTCCCAAATCATGGAAAGGCGGAAAGAATAGCCAATTAGTAGTACATAAAGGATAAGTGGTAATGATTTAAAGAGGATTGATTCCATTGAAGACCTAGACACAATAATCGATAGTAAACTTACGTAAACAATTTCACATGTAGAAATTTATTACATTTTAAATTTAAACAATCTTCACTGTATAAGTAAAAAGATCAGGACGAAGTATTGAATATATCTGAAGACAATTCATAACCAGCAAAAGCACTAGATAGGATTTCTATTATTCTAAATTATTTTATTGATAATTATATTTTAAAGTTATTTAAACTGTTATAATTTCCACTTAATTTACATTTATATATACATTTTTGCGTTATTTTTGGACAACGGGAGAATTGCTGGCGATACTTGAGAAGGGAAGAGAAGAGAAGGTCGATCCTGAATAAGTGGGAGGATGAAGTGAAGAGGTATTTCCAGAAAAGGGGTCCTCCATGGAAACGAAGAAAGCAACTAGTGGGAGACTGACAGAACTGGAGCGCGCTCTACATATCTCCAGCAACCAGTTCCAGGATCAAATATGATAATGTATATACAAGTGTGTGCATCTGTATGCCCATATTTTTTAAATAAAGGAAAAAATTCGGAACTTAATATTGTTAACAATTTTTAGTGCAAGGGAACAGAATAAAAAAATCTAACTGTCCCAGGTAGACCGAATTAAATAACTTATGCGGGGAATTCAATAACTTATCAGACTTGACCCGGTAGCATAAGTGGAAAATGCACCGGCCTGTATAGCAGGAGATCCAGGTTCGAGTCCTGGCTGGGACAGTTAGATTTTTATTCTATTCCCTTGCACTAAAAATTGTTAAAATTTACGTGGGATTATAAACCATATTTATAAAATTAATATCGTTAAGCATTTCTTTGCTAAAATAAAAAGGGTGGATATACACAAAAGATAGAAAATAAATTCGTTATTTAAACGCTTTATACAAACAGTTGAATTACAATAAGTTCAAGAGAAAAAAAGCAAATTAAATAAAACTTCATTACGCAGGAATTGATCAATCCTAGCAGATTTCGCATGTTTCACTAAAACTTGATGTAAGTAAGAGCAAGCGACATATTTTAATTCACAAGCAGGAGAGAATAATGAGCGAAAAAGTTGTGACCACTAAAGCTTGCTCTAGACTGGTGGGTAATAGTGGAGTAGGGGAAGTGTGTGAGGGACACATTATAGTAAAATTCGTTATAAATTTCTTCATTAAAAATTGGCGGCGCCCTCTTTTCCTCTTGAGGAAGGCCTGGAATCTGCCTTAACGGGCTGAATTTTCTCCTCTTCGTTATTTAAATAACGGAATTTAAATTTCATGTTAGTCATTTTGCTTATAGATGTCAATTTCTAATGACGTAAGAGAAATATGAATAGTTCATAAGTTGCTTCTGTTTGGAGGATTTTAATAAGCAAATTGCCCAATGCAGGCAGCCGTTAAGGAGAACTGAAATAGTTCTGTTGACATGCCAAATTGCTACTGGGCAATAGAGAGTGTCTTGTGCT
This sequence comes from Oncopeltus fasciatus, assembly GCA_000696205.2. Lineage (NCBI taxonomy): Eukaryota > Metazoa > Arthropoda > Insecta > Hemiptera > Lygaeidae > Oncopeltus > Oncopeltus fasciatus. The sequence goes on along the minus strand of KZ807605.1, from coordinate 285,465 downwards.
ACCAATATTTAACTTGCCGTTGAATGCCTCGACCAACGGTCCTCGTCTCTAGAAACTGGAGCCGGGTTTCTAGCTCCTAACCTCCAATTGCGTCGGGAACGGCCCTTCCAAATTGCACACCTGAAACTATAATTAGCACACTAAGCTAAGTGTGCACGTCGATAGTGTTTGATTCAGCTCTCCACGTGAAAGTATCGACTGCGCATTTATACTTTCCAGAAATTTCCTTTTGAATGTCATGACAACCCGCCCGACAGGTCGTGGTCTCGCAGAGAAATAAGTATCTCATGAAGCCGGAGATTATTCAGATCTAGGAAGTCTGACATTAATCACAAATTAGTACGTTTTTTAAATCTACCAAAAACTTATAAATGCGAATTTTGAAATATAATTTTTGGATTGCTAAAATATTTTTCAGAAAGCAGAGTTTGGAAACTTATACATGCACAGGTGTCTGTGTGTATGCCGTAGAAACCCTCAAAGAAGGCCGTTTATTCGTTCAGAAGATTACATATTCCACACTGTATTACATGGAAAATACACTAATGTTTATTTACCAAAATCGCGATAAGGATCTGTTATGTTCAATGAAATAAACTTATGAAATGAAGGAAAATTACACACAGGGTCGCTCCTAGTGTTCCATTACAAAGGTCCCTTTCAGGGGGCGCTACGGGTCTGAGGAAGGACTGGCGTTGCCCTGGCTATAGAGAAGGATGAGATCTGCCAGTCTAAATGTGACAAACTCATCTAAGGGAGTAAACCCCAACAGAAGAAATACCAAGGGTTGGAGTAGGACTAAGCCCACTGCTCCTGGAAAACCTTCCCGGTTGTTTATAGGAATATGTGTCAATACATATTTTTTATATAAAAAATATTGTCAGCAGACCAATTATCAACTAGTTATCAAACCCACCATGGTAAAAAAATTCTACATATGAATTGGTATCAAGTTATGGTAATTACACCACTTACTCCTCTTCATTTGGTACGAAAATTACATTCAATGAATCCCTGAATGTACCCTTCAGGAATTCAAAGAACAAGGACGATAGAAAACTTATATGTAAAATCAAAATTTATCTTTAATAAATTTAAATGATGCTACTTTATTGTTAAAAATAAAAAAAAATTGTATTTGAAAGAAAAAATATTTTATATAATAACATAATATTATAACATCATAGACAAGGCAACAAATGGGCCTATTCTCGAGAATGTCACACTTCAGTAATAACGTAATAATAGCAATAGTAAAAATAAAAAGAAATTAATATAATGTACTTCTATGTTCACTTACATACTTAAATATACTCATCTTCAATTGAAAATTTATTTTACATTAACATTGTAAACATCCAACGAATCCTTTTAATCCAAAACCCTCCGAATAATCGCAAATGATCCCTATTACGTATCCAATTCCTCTCTTCACCACGATTTTAATATTCCTTTTGTTCAGGATCTAATTTCTTCCCGCTTCAGCCTTTTCCACAGTAAACTGCCATTCCATCCTAATCCACTAGCACAGACCTTGTCTTCCAACTTCAACCCCTACAACCAGTCTATAAATACAACATAGTCTATAAATAATTTGAGAGTGGTATCACTGGTCACCTCCTCTCCTCATGTGACTTTCATTAATGTCATTTTTTTTCATTATTCATTGTAATCAAATTACAAAATGTTTTTATTTATTTTTAACAGAATTTAATATGTAAATAAAGGTTATAGAAAAAAAATTAACATTGTTAGGCTAAGATGATTTTAGTTGGGGTTCGGTCGAGGTAGATCCAAAAAAACACAAATAAAAAAATGTATTTTTTTAATGAAGGATTATCTGCCAACGTTTTTTTAACATTGTTAGGGTTATTCTAATCATTAAAATTACGATTGGCGCAATTCATAATTTAGTTAAATTAAAACGAACCCTTTTAATCATTTCTGTACTTTATTCATTGTTTTCAATTGTTTTCATAACAAATACAAATAAAAATCCATTTCTGCTTAATTATAATTAAATTCTGATACTAACAACATGGCAGTAATATAATTCCTCTTTCAGGTAGCCCAGGAAATAGCCCTAAATTATATCATTTTAATAGCTATATTGTTATATGGGTTGTTACCCATTTTTAAATCTTTTTAAAATTAGTGAGACAATGATTTAGATATGAAAATAAATTTAGATACATAAGGATTGATCGAAGGTGTTATGTCAAAGTCTTCAGCTGAAATTTAGTGAATCGTTGAAAATGGAAACCAAGAAAATACAAATAGATTACATTAAGTTTTGTCAGTGAATTTGAATTATAAACTAATACAGTTTATGGCGGACAGCTGTAGAGATAAGTGTTAAGTTTTAGCTTTTTAGCTATCTCCTAAACACTAAACACTGCCAGTTTAGTACAAGGCAAAAGAGTTATCACGGTTAAAATTTTACAATTTACGCAACAAGTATCATATCAATTTCCCAAAAATAATACAAAAAACATTATAAAATATTTCAAAATAATTTATTTTATTACATATTTCTTATGCCATTAAAATAAGTACGTTTAAAAAAAATAACGCTACCCATAACATAAAAATTGCAGGAAATATAATAAAATTCTAATGATATAAATTTGATAATTAACTTTTTGAGGAACAAATTAAAACTTTTTTTTAGTCGAAAACATATTATTAGCATGTTTTTCAAGGGGGAGAGAGCCGGAGGTCTCTAACTCCACGAAGTAGTCTCGAGATTATTTCAAGATTTTAATCCTTATTAAAGATCTGACGTTCCCCTTCCATGCTTAAATTTAATTTTGTGCTCTTAAGAGATAAAAGTATCCTACATTTGAAATTTCACAAAAATCAATTATGAAGGGTACCAGCTACATAACCTTGAATGTCATACATATCCTAAAATCCAATGATTTACAAGATCAACCCGTATTAAATAGTTTAAAAAAATTAACTCAAATGAAAAAAATTCAAATTTTCAAAGATGTCAACTTTCATGTATTCTACTTCAAGCAATGGAGAAGGATTTTTCTCTAGCTTGGAATATGCCATTTCTTATCATAAGACTAAGACGTAATCTCATGCAGCATTTCAGGTTTAAAAAAAAACTGTTACAAAAAATTTCTATAAGTAATTAAAAGAACTAAGTTAAGAAACATCAAAACAGTTTGTAGTTATTTTGGAAAAAAACACCCGTTTTGTTGATACCTAATAATTGATACCTTTTAGCAGTATTTTTTCATACCACTTAAATTAAAAATTAATAAGAAATCCACAAAGGATTATTATTTTTATATNACATAGTTAAATGAAAATAGAAAATAAAATAATACATCATACTAATGGAATAAGTATTTATAAGGTTTTTTTTGTATATATATATAAAGAGAGAGTGAGAGGTGAAAGAGAGAGAGAGATCTAGGGTCAGGATAGGATGGATGAGTAGCCCACAAACGTATATATAAATGTGGTTGATGGTTAGTTGGCCGTCTCGAATATCATGTGAGAATGGTCGGGGTTTCGGCCAGGAAGAAAAAATATACACCAAAATTTGGAGTAATATTTTTATTTATGCCAACGTTTCGGCTTACCTAGTAAGCCATCATCAGGGCAATGGTGTTGAGTGGAGAAATCTCCCCAGGGCAGTGTCTGTTCACATTGAAACTGCAGGAACAACTGACCAGTTCAGTTGTTCCTGCAGTTTCAATGTGAACAGACACTGCCCTGGGGAGATTTCTCCACTCAACACCATTGCCCTGATGATGGCTTACTAGGTAAGCCGAAACGTTGGCATAAATAAAAATATTACTCCAAATTTTGGTGTATATTTTTTCTTCCTGGCCGAAACCCCGACCATTCTCACATAGTATATATAAATGGTTATTCGATGGACCCGGCAAGGAATTAAATTTACCTTCTGATGAAATTTCGTGAGATTCTGGAAAAATAAATCATTCCTCGTTTTACATGAGTAAGATAAATTCCATCTCATTCATAAGCACTAAATAGTATCACTTGAACAATCTTAGAGGAGACTGCACCTGAAACATAGTCCCCTGCTATTAGATGTTTTTTTTGGGGGTTAAGTCAAGGTAGATCCAAAAAATACAAATATAAAAAAAATGATTTTTAAAAATAAATGGATCTACCTTGACCGAACCCCAACAAAAAAACATCTAATATCTACGGTAAAAAATAAACAACTCTCCATTTGAACATAGTTCCCTGGTGTTTGTATGTCCCAACAGAATCCCTCGGAATCCCAGTTGGAAGTTCAGCAAGGTCTTTGGCGAAGTCTAAGGAAAAGGAACAGGGTCATTAGGAATAGGAGAGCTAGGAAGGAGTAGAGCTTGGATAATTAAAAGTCTGCAGGAGAGACTCTGGGACCGGAAGCCGGAGGCCGTTGACGGCTACGTCCCTACTTCCTCTCGGGGGACCAGCTGTTCGCATTTACCGTCTCCCGCCACAGTCTCTACAATCAATTAGATCGAGACTCCAGTACGGGCGTGACCATCCATTTCCAGGCTTTTATTAAAGACGTGGATTTGTCAAGGTTCGTTCTGGGGGAAAGTTCTCTCCGGGGTGTGAAGGGGGTGACTTCAACCACCGCTTGTCATACCACCGCTGTGGAATTTCAAAGGTGGGAAAAATCCCCGTGGATTTATTATTCAGTGCTGTTATACAGAATATTTACGCCTCTAGTTACATAAATATTAGAACGTAAGAAGTAAGCGCCAATTAGACTAGTCTTTACTACAAGTCGTCTTTATTGATAAATATTACTTTAAGTAATCGAAAAATTAACAGGATTGACCAGAAAGTAACAATAAGGAATTTCAAGAATAACCATCACGTAGCATCACCTGGATAATTTACCACCTACCACCATCACAACGCCTGAACCTGTTACTTTCACCGTAAGAACAAATTATATAATTATAAATTATTTATTTATAAAATATCATTTCAGGACTAATAACTTTACTTATGGAAGTACATCACTTTTCGAAACACATAAATCTCCAACTTGATGTACTAAGGTGAGGGAAGTGATATTCATTGTGAAATATTTTCACTGTTGGTTCATTCGGAGGTTCATCAAGAACAGTTGCTTCGTTTCAACGAGGAATTCAGGGCAGTGGGAACCCTCAATTCACCAGATATTCAGATATGGGATATTCAAAGCTATCTAAACAGATCTCCAGCAAAGAGGTTAGAAACCTTATTTCCAAAACAAACAGAGGGGGGTCTAAAATCGATTGTTTGTTTACAGTAAAACTTATTGTAACTTCCTCTATTTGTTTTGTGTTCACTGGTTATTCTGAATGACTTTCTGAAGTAGCCTAAAGTCAATCGCCTTACAGTTTTTTTTTATTTTTTTCATTCTTTTCAAGGAAATTATTAAACATATTTGTGCAAGTATATATATATATATAT
>KZ807605.1:232680-244526 GCA_000696205.2 Oncopeltus fasciatus | reverse complement strand
AAAAAATACAAATTTAAAAAAAGTGTTTTTTTTAAAAGATTATCTGCCAAAGTTTCGTCTTACATTGTAAGCCATCTTCAGGGCTGTTTAAATACAATGTCATAAGAATACAAATAAAATAAAAATGAAAATGAAAATTAATTATAATTTATAATATATAATATAGATCGTTTATAATATAATATTGTAAATCATTTATTTTCATTTTCATTTCATTTTTACTTTCATCTGTATTCTTATAACATTGCATTTCAACAGCCCTGAAGATGGCTTACAATGTAAGCCGAAACGATGGCAGATAATTTAAAAAAATACATATTTTTAAAGTTGTATTTTTTTTGGATCTACCTTGACTGAACCTCTACAAAAATAAAACATCCTAATAACATATAACTATAATGTTTTCAAGTTGAGTAGTAAATATCCCGTCTCAGAAGAAAATGTTTTCTTTTTTGTGCGGGTTTTTTCCCATCAGTGAATTCCAAAGGACTGTTGATACTAAGGTAGTTCTCAAGCCAGGTTTCTTGAAACAATGTTTTTCAAAAAAGTGCAAAAATGTATTTATATTAACCGTCTTGTATATGTGAGTCTGTTAACGCCTTGCAGTCTGCAGTTTTTTCCTAATGAATTCAGCACGTAGCTTTAAAATGCAACACGAAAAGCTTGTTCGTTTTTAACAAAATCAAAACCAAAGAAGTGGGTGATGTTGAAACTTCAAGTGCGAGTAAAAACAATTTTTTTATTCTTAGCGGGTGTATAGTTATTTTATACTATAGAATCTTGGTAATTAATTTTATAATCATTACTTGGTAAATATTTAACTTAAAAAATAATGTCTTGTTCATTGTCAAGAGAAATATTTTAAGATCTTAAACAAGGACTAGGAGTCGGGGTTAACCTGAACTGCAAGTTTTAATTTTTGCAATTAGTTGTTTAATAAAAATTAGTAAAATTTTGCATATCAATTTAAAATTGAAAATGAGAGGCTGAGATCTTTTGTGGGGAAAATAGAATGTACAGGAGGAAGTTATTATCTAATTTTATTTTCTACCAATGAGCATAATATATAGTATAGCATAGTATAGCATAAAAATACTAAATACAGATTTGTTTATTGAAGTAATATATGTTCTATAAGTGTGGGGGTTAGCATGAAATTCTAAATACTTTATATTCATTTATTGAATAATTTTTTCTTATTTCTCGCAACTTCTTCTCCTAGCTTTTTTTTTTTTTAAATCGGGCAATATCCCGATCAGTCATATCCACATAAATAGGGATGTTGAGATGTATTAATATATTTAATATTTATTCCAAAATTCAAGAATATTTTATTTTATTTACTCTGGGTGTTGACATTTGGGAGTTGTGGATTTAATTGTTTTCGTTTTTCTGAATACAACTTTCAGAAAAATTATTTCTTTTAGTCTAATAAAATTGATTATTATTGATATTTACTGAAAAAAAAAAAAATATTCTGTTACTGAAACTTTCGAGGGTAGTAGTTTAACAACATTGATTAGTTTTAGCAGACAGCAGGTTAGTAACATGACGAAAAACTTCAACGTATCTTCACAGATCCTATATAGTTAAATATACATAAAATTGTGTAAAGCAAGATTGATACAAAACATTTGTATCTCGATAAATGCGATTAAGTTCATGGCGTTCATGGCATAAAAAAAAAAAAAAAGAAGAAAACTAAAGTAGGAACAGGAAAATGCAGGTTTAAATTGCATCGAGGGGGTAGCGATCCCCCCACCACTCCTGTTGAGTAAGCAGTGGTGGGGGAAGTTGGCTCCCCTCAGTCTTCGCCCAGTACCCGAACTGCCATGTCACTCCAACAGGTAGGTGTGACCTCTCTCTCGCCTCATATTCGTAGAGTCATAGTAACAGTTCCTATTCAGTGACCGGTAACTTTTACCATTAGCTGAATCCTAATGGCAGAATTCAGCCATTTAAATTGGAGACTGGAAATTTTTCAAAAACTCCAAAATTTAAAAATATTAAATTTTACACCTATTATGTTTTATTAACTTTTTTCTAACTCAAATAAAAATGATGATGTTAAATTTAATATTTCCCTCTAAATTCTCTCTTTCATCCGAATTAAGCCTAAAAAAATTCGATTAAGGGTTTGGAATGAAAAGCCTACATAAGGAATTCGGTTTATATAATTACACGACTTCCATTCCTTACTACCCCAGGTTTTTGAGAAATTTCTTTTAGTATGAATAATGACTACCACAAANTTTTTTTTTTTTTTTTTTTTACATTTTTTTTTTCTCGATTCTACCTTTATATATACATTTATGTGTTTGTGTGTGTGTCAACGCTCTATTGGCCACAGTATTCAGTGTTTTTAATTAAATTAGACATGTGTCATTTAAATGAATAATAAAAGATCAGTTTGTTATTGAGGAAAATCGGTTGATAAAATAAAAAAAATAAATAAAGAAAATTATTTAAAGGTTATGATAAAAAGAAAAGAAAAAAAAAACCGGAAAAAGCGTATTTCGTCAGAATGCTAGTGATATTAAGTTGTAGAAAATTAATTTTGGCATTTATTTTGTTCAAAAACACTAATTTTATGGAATATATTATGATTATAAGTTTTAGTCTTCTTCTAAGCCCCCTCTCTTCAAAACCAACTTAAACCAAAACTGAATACGTTCAACAATTGACGTGGAATGCATTAATATCCAAGTTGTTTTCTAAATTAAGATGTTATTTTTCGTAAAAATGTTACAGAATAAAAATTTTAGAAAATGACATTTTACACCTATTATATAATAGTTTTTTCCGTATCTTTAACAATTATAAATTTTCAGTTTGATCTTCTGAAACTCCCTAAAGCCAATAACGAAGTAATCCAACAGTATGAAAAAATAAGCCTAAATACCGAAATCGGTCACTTGACAATTACGGACACTAGGCATATGCAAATATGTTATATATATATATATATNTAAATAATTGTAGTGTGAAAAGAGAATTTCCAGCTGTGAATAAAAGGATTTCCATAACCAAAACGCGCGTTACATTTTGTATATCTGCAGGTCCCCTCAGACCTCATTCGGATCTCCTTCGCCGTGAAATTCAAGGATAAGTTGACTGTTGAACAGGTTTGCGGTATGAATTATTAGCGTGGGGACATAACTTATGTATGCCGAAGTAGCAACTTCTCCAAAGTAGATGTGACCAACCCCCGAGAGATCGGCCCTGCGCACGACACTGGAAGGGGGAGGGAGAAAGTTCGTCTCTTCTAGCCCAGGACACCAGCATAAATAAAATATCCCTTAAAACAAAAACAAAAAAAAAGTCTAAATCGAGGAAGATAAACCACTTTTCAGGGTTTCATTCGCTAATGGAAAACAAGATAAAACGTATTACCAAATTACGTCACATATCCGTCTAAGGCAGAGTAAGTTATTACTGTTTACCTCACTGTTGTCCTTAAACCCTTAACTATTCTAGAAGGGACATAAACAAATAAATACATACATTTATATGTGTGTGTGTTGGTTTCCTAAAGTAAAAATATTGAATCCTATGTTTTATTAAACTAGGTTCATATATATATATATATATATATATAGTATTAAAAGTTATGTTTTATATAAATATTACAATGGTAAATGAATTCAATATACTAAAGTTATAGACTAATTTAAGAAAACTTAAATTTTGACAAATATATGATTAGGAAGCTTAAAGTCTATATTACTCGTACTTGGAAAAGTAAACTCGTTCATTTGGGTTTTCCTGACCAGTAAAATAAATGTTTCTTGACTGTACTCGATCATGAGAAAGTGAAGAGATATTTGAAATTCGGTAATTTTAAGTAAGTCCCATGCGCCGGTTTTCCGAACAGGAAGATTTAGCGATTTAAAGGGGGAGAGATACACTTTGTAGTCTCTCTAGATAACGGCGATTGGTCAATATGGCTGCCATGGGGACTGTGCACACACAAAGCTTGGAGTCAGTGGCCCAGTCTGACAGACATCAGGTTCGCTGGTGTAGTCCAAGAGATGGATATGTGGGATGGAAGTGTGCCTACGTGGCCCGTCATGTGGCTGTCAACAAGACATGAGTCTGTCCAGAGTACATGAATGTTGAACGTACAACTGTTACCTAACAGTGACAGTTACAAGACAGTGACTAGACAGAGAGACTTACTTCTTTCTTTATGAATGACACGAGATAATAAGTCGTGAGAATAATTAATAATAAATAGGCTTTATTTAATGGCTTTAGAATAAATTAAAAACAAATTCTAAAGAAAACATGATGGCATCCTAACATATGCATTTTATANTATTTAAATAATTTTTTTTTTTTTAAAATCAAAAAACAGTTATGTAAATTTCCTAATTCTATCTCTTCGTAGTAAATAATAGTTCAAGTTAAATACCGGAATAATTATGCTGGTAATTATTTCTAGATAGTTAGACGAAGAATATTTCACAAGCCGTCTGAGATCCCGGCGAGATTCTACTTCGATAAATACTTACACTTCTTAGATCTGTAATTGAGAAAATTGCATTTTCACAGTACGCTCTTGCGCTCGACCTTGCATTTGCCGGACACGACAATTTCTTCTTTGTCTCTAATCTGACCAGGACTGACAACAACTACTCAATTTACCAAGGTGGCAAGGCGCTACACTTCAAATACATTCAGGGAAAGTCAGGTCACGCTAGAGCTGGGTGAGTTAAGCGGATTTCCCATTTGGTTCAGGTGTATGTGGAAGTATGTACGAGCGATTTTATCGCATAAGCAAGCCTGAGAGTGTAAAAAGAAGTGAGGCGGTAAGCATGGCTCTAGACCTGTCAGGAAGGAAGAGTAAGGGAAACGATGAGAAATCCAGAGATACATTACTAAATATATTGTAAAGGTTTTCGGGAAAATATAGTTTAAACATTACAACTAATTTCTAGCGCAAGGGAACAGAATAAAAAATCTAACTGCCCCAGCCAGGACTCCTGCTATCCGGGCCGGTGCATTTACCATTTATGCTACCGAGACAAGTCTGATAAGTTATTAAATTCCCCGCAATAGTGTCGAGAGTCTAAACTCCGAGGCAGACGAATATATCGTCTTATGCGCGGAGGAGCTGACATTGTCAAAAATTTACGTGGGATTAAATACCACAAAAAAATTTATAAAATTAAAATTTAAAAGTAAATAAACAGCTTGACAATGTCAGCTCCTCCGAGCATTAGACGATATATACGCCGGCCTCGGAGGTTAGACTCTCGACACTAGTGCGGAGAATTTAATAACTTATAAGGCTTGTCCCGGTAGCATAATTGGTAAATGCACCAGCCCGGATAGCAGGAGATCCAGGTTAGAGTCCTGGCTGGGACAGTTAGATTTTTTATTCTGTTCACTTGCACTAGAAATTAGTAAAATTTACGTGGGATTAAAAACCACAACAAAATAAAATATTTATTTACAAACAGTTTTTCAAAGAAGGTTTTGAGGAAATTAGTTCGGCAAGGAAAACTAATTTATTTAAAACTGGTTGAACCATTGATTTATTCCAATTAGGAAATTTCTGTTTATAAATATTTAATTTATTACACAGAGGAAAATACTATATCTGTTAACAGCATAACTTATGAGTCATACAGCTAGACATCTCATCCATATCAGGACTATTAATTACTAAGGAATTTCTATGAGGTTCATTGTGATTCATTAACGGATAAAATTAGCTTGATTATTGAAAATTAGAAATTATAGAGTTAAGTTATCGCATGCAAGTACTTAATTTGTTGATGTGGAAGTGTTTTTCTTGTAGATAAGCCATTTTTGAAATATTCAACATAATACTATTATATTTTATTGTTGTTGTTGTCGTTGTTGATGGGGTTCGGTTAAGGTAGATCCAAAAAAAAAAATTTAAAAAATGGTATTTTTTAAAAGATNCTATATATATAAATCGTATATAATTTCAAAACATTATTAACAAATAATGAATTAGTGGATTATTTTAGCTTTGACGAAATTACAGTAGCCTTTATCATAGGTAACATAGCAATTTGACGGTCTGCAGAATTTAATTTTTCAACCGCTTTCGACTGCTTCACTATTCACAGTCGTGGCCTCCATCCTGTGTCTACGATATTAGAAATCTGTAGAAAAGTTTAAAATTTATCAGAAGGATAATCTCTTAAATTTAGGAGGCCGAAATTGAGGTTAAAGAGTGAATTTCCGGGAAGACTGGACACCCCCACCCATGACGCATGAACATTGTTGAACGTGACGTAATATGGCCCCATCCTTATTATTCCCCTTTTCAGAATCAAAACGTCCCTAAAATTAAATGAAGAAACTTATCATTTCCGCATGAAGGAACAATTACCGCTAAAGTTTACTTTAAACTAAATGCTAACAATAAACAATAAACAGACCGGGAAGATGAGGGGAGGAAAATCTTAAACATTGAACAATTACATTGAAGCAAATTTCTTCCTTCATGANAGTAATATTTAAATTAGCTTGTGTACATTAATTACACAAAATCAGCACACTATATCTACAGGCCAAAGTATTACAAATAAATTTGGCATGTCATTTTTTAATACAATTATGTTCGCTTTATAAAATCCGAATTCAGTGTTTCGGTTTTCTTCTTCTAACCGATCAACGAATTCATTTTTGACTTTGTTCCAAAAATTGGGAAGAATCTTAATTTATTATTATATAAATGTTAGAAAATACCATTTAACACCTATTTATACATTTTCTTCTTTATTTTTAACATTACGAAAGAAAATGTATAAATAGGTGTTAAATTGTATTTTCTAACATTTATATTGTAAAAGAAATCGCAAAATCAAAAATTAGACGCACTTTTCACTTTTAAAATAAATAAACTAAATTAAATATTTGAGCTGATGAGGGACGGTTTACAGAGAGACCAAATTCAATAGCCGACAATATCTTTGAATTGTTTGTGTTACGAAAAAATATAGAATGTAATGTATGTGACATTTAATTTTCTCTAAAGTTCTGTGTGGTCTTTTTCAATAGTTTAAAATAACGATACACATTTAATAACGAACTAGGATTACCTAATGTAGAAGGAGGCAGTAATTTGAATGCTTGATATTTTCATTATTATTATTAGCGTTAAAGAAAAAAATATGTAGAACAAAATAGGTAAAATGTAGAAACATATATATTTTATAAATACAAATAAAAAATATTTTATCAAGAAAGAAATTCTATAATGCATTTCAAGTGTTGGGCGCACCCACTTATTTTTTAAATATTGAGACCAAATTCTGCATTAAGTTATTGGAATGATAAGCAAATCTTGAAAGAAAAAAAATTTGTTGATATTGGATAGAGAGGAGGGGTGGAATAGCCTTAAATTCTGCGTTGTTATTTGATTTACGAAAAAGTTTAATTTTTTTTAAACATTTTTTTTCATAACCTTTCCTTTTAAGAAAGTAATTTATGAACGTAACACGATGAGTGAGTGCTCCCCCCACTTCCCAGTATAGAGCGATGTTCAATGGTCTCATACCTATTGTTCACTAATTGTTCTCACAGGCTTGTAAATTAAATGTCCTACTTAACAGAATAACATACTATAAATGTTATTCTGTTAAGCTTGTTAAGAAAGATATTTAAGAATTTAACTACATTGGCTTTAGTGGTCTTTATTTTAGGATTATTGGTCTATTATAATTGAGTTAAATTTAAACATTTACTCTTATTTAAATCCATCATTATTAAAATATGGAAAATCTGCTAAGATTCCGCAGGTTCTACGTGACGAGAACTTTTTTTTTGTTAGCCCTAAATGTCTTAGTTAAGCGTAGATAATTCCGAGAGAAACGAGGGTATATAAAATCCTTATTTCCACTGCATACGGTGCTTTCACTATTAGTGGATTTTATCGAATTTGCATAATAATTTTTGAAATCAATTTTCATTTTCATCTGAGTTTTCGGCATCGTTGACTTGCGGACACCAGAGTTTAAAATAAAATAAAAAGTTTTCAGAGAAACTGAATGTTAGTAATTCCAGCCTCTAATATTAAAATCTTTTTAAAGATAAGTAAGTATTAGCACTTACTAATTTAGAGTAGGAATATCGGCTTATCAGTCAAGTCGCTGTTATCAACAAAATAAAATTTACGGTTTGACTAATGATTTGAGCACTTCTATCTTGACAGGTCGGTCTGTGTCATTCGATTGCAAAATCCTTTAAGTTTTCCTTATGCTTGAAAAACCTCTTCAGAAGTTAAATATATAATGTAAAGATAAAATAGGTAACTTTTAGAAACCATTTGAAGTATCTTAGTCATAAATAAGATTATATTTGTGTATGGCGTAATTATTTGTGCTGAAGGTTTGAGCGTACTCAGTCTATATCTTACTTTCTAATTTTAATTTACATCTCTCATTCAGTAAATCAAAAACAGAACAAAAACATAGAAGAAAATGTATAAATAGGTGTTAAATGGTATTTTCTAACATTTATATAATAATAAATTAAGATTCTTCCCAATTTTTGGAACAAAGTCAAAAATGAATTCGTTGATCGGTTAGAAGAAGAAAACCGAAACACTGAATTCGGATTTTATAAAGCGAACATAATTGTATTAAAAAATGACATGCCAAATTTATTTGTAATACTTTGGCCTGTAGATATAGTGTGCTNTATATATAAAATACTTAAATTCATTTAATGGGGCACTTAATTCTTTGAAGAGTGCGACTAATATCATAAACGTATTTATGTTTCACTTCAAAATAAAGACTTAGTCATCCTTAACTACAGCCGGTCCTTTGAAAAAAGCTCTTGTACCTCACCACTTATGGAAAACACAGGAAATCTTGAGGGTTTATTAGGAAATATTACTGATAAAATATTGATTTCTTCATTATCTAAATTGATACTTTTTTATATGAAGTGTTTTCACAATATTAGTCAAAACTCCTTGATATATAATTGAGAGGTAATGTAGAGTACAACTTTAAAATTCTTGTGATTCACAATTCAAAAGTCAAAAGCAAGTTAACACTGAAATAATTTAGAAAGGAAAAAAGCAAGAAAATAAAACAAAATGGATGGGAGTTACTAAATTATTAATAAAAATAATTAGTTAAAAGCGAATTTCTTTATCTTATCTAAACATGAAAAAATATGGCACCCCAGAGTTCCTCTATAAAATAGAAAAATTAATATTAATTCATTAGGTTTTAACAGTACAAATAATTTCAATACTATTACTATTCTAGTTTAAAGAAATAATTTATTCCTTTTAAATTTTTCCCTAACGTTCCTCTGTGTACTATGCATTCATCTTCAGTGGATTAAAATCAGAACACAAACATAACCTTTACTAATTTTGAAAACTATTTAATAATTTTATTAATTAGGTTCAAATACAACAAATTTTAAAATAAAATGGTTTTTTTTTTTTTACTTAGATGTAATCAAACATCCAATATAAGCTCAGTCCTATTAATTATCTGATTTAAAAAAAGAGATTTGTTAAAGAACAACTGACTTAAAACAATGGAAAATACAAAAAACTTAACTTAATCATTTCATTTAATCACAAAGGTTAATTACAGGGGTTAATTATATAAACCAAATTTTTTAAAAGTTATTATTTAGAATATGTTTGTAAGTCTTACTGTGTTTGAATGTTACTCTTATATTTTCCATAATCAATATATATTATACACACGTACACACCCGCTATATATAGGAAAGTCTAGACTATCATTTGTAAAAATAAATCATATAAAGGCGAGAAGATAAAAAGTTGAAAAGAAAAAAAAAATCTTGCTCAATAATAAAGGCGGAGAAAATGCTGAGGTTAGCCACTAGAGGACTTATGTAATAATTGCAAGGTCAATGAGAAATATAGAAAAGTTTCTATATGCTATCAATTTTTTGGCTAAAAAGAAAAACAAAATTCCACCATATTCTAAACACCTTTTGTTCTAGTCAAGCTTCAATTTTTCGTTAAAATATAATACACTTCATATAATCAACACTAGTACGCCTATGCCTATATATGCTAGGCGTGAGTGTGTGTGTGTGTTTGTGTGTATAAATACACTTATAATGTATTTTCGCGCAAGAAAAAGGTGATATACATTTTATTTCTTGGCTATCAATTTTTACCGCTGCTTTCTTATATTTTGTGGAAGAATTAAGCTTTTAATATCCTAGATAGGCAGAATTCGAATCAAATTTAATACAATTCTAACATCCATTCTTCTGGTAATCCTGGTTATCAGGTTTAGATCAAGTAAGATCAAGCTAATTAGCTTGTGTACATTAATCACACAAAAGCAGTAGGCTAAATCGGGCGCATTAATTCTACTAAAACTCCAGCTGAACAGTCTGAGAGACCTCATCGTTCCAAAGGTCAGCCGAATGGTTGTCCGTGGTGTTTCAGTACGTTATTCCGATAGCTTTCTAAAAAAGGAATGTAAGGTTTCTCCTGGGTATGTATATGTAGCCCAGAGTACTTTCCAAAACTACTGAATGTTAGATTATACCACTGATGACATCTTTCGTCCTTAAGATGCATCAGCCTCCACGTGTCGACGTGTTCAAAGGGTCATCAGCTCCCTTCCAGGTGATCCAATCCATTCCAGTCTTTCACTTGCTATGAATCCGTTCCCTGGCAAGACATCAAGAACCTACAGGGAAATCAAGCTATTCACGTTACTATCCTTAATTTTGAAGTTCGTTAACTGTAACTTAATCATTCACTTGAGTGTATAAAAATCACATATTATCTAAAAGAAAAATATGCTTACTTTAATCAAAGGATCCTAAATTACCTTTCTGCTCATTTTTTAAAACACAAATGATAAAATAAAAAATGTATGATTTCCCTCAATAACAAAGTCAATTTTTCTTTTCACAATTAAAAGTGACATTCCATTCAGAAAAACAGCTAATATTGGCTTATAAACCGTAAAATTAAAACTATAATGCATTAAATAGGTATACTCCAAAACCTAATTGTTTCACTTAACTATGTAAATACTGAGTATTTTAAACATTAAACAAGACTGTTGAGTTTCATTACTCTAAAATAAATATTACGCCCACTACATAAGAAATTGTTATGGCAGTAACTTTTGGTGTCTTTTAGAAAGGATTGGGGATACTATCGAAAAGAATGCTTAAGAACCTCTCATTTGAAATTCGCTAAAAGTGTATCGTTCAATTTTCTTGACAGGAAAAACACCAAACTATTCGAAATAATGAGGAAAATCGTATCAGAACGACAAACAATAGGAGACTTCTTGTGACACACCCGGAAACAGAATTCCTGACCTCAAGTCAGAAACTACTACCTGAAAGTTTCAGACATTCATTCAGGGGCGAAAAAGACATCACTTTCAGCAGGAAACAAGTCTTCGCGTGGTATATTGTTAGTAAATATAAAACTGAAGACAGCCAGACACCAAAAACCCAGATTCAACATTAACTGGGAGTGTGGACCTCAGGTGTAACCTAATTCGAACCTTACTTCTGCAACGGTTATGTTTTCTCAGCCTTAAACATCCTTACTTGGATTTCATTCAATTACTTTCTCACTTAAGTAAGCAAATTACTTTAAATTTCGTATATAATGAGGCTTTTTAGCGTTTAAGCGTAACCCCATAATGTTCTATATATCTTATAGGGGTAAGAGTTTTCATAGTCAATTTTAATAAATTTCCCGTGAGATAATGCACTTATTCAGGTTGTTACCATCTGTGATGTGAATTAAAAAATGTCAATTCCATCTTAATCGATCCTGTAGTGATGAAGAAATACAGTCTGTTCGTTATTATATATATATATAT
>KZ807605.1:212892-232651 GCA_000696205.2 Oncopeltus fasciatus | reverse complement strand
TATATATATATATGAATTGAGGGATTTAACGAAAAATTAGTCATCCAAACAGCATTATTTTCAAGGATAACAAGCTAGTCACATTGAACCCAAGACACGACTTTTGAAAAATTTCAATTTCTTCTTCGATTTTCAACGATCATTCATAGGATAAGATAAAAATAAAAATGTTGACATGTCCGAAATTTTTATTTGGGACACGAAAATATATATTTTATCAAATATGACAGATACAAAATGTAATTTGTAAACATTTAAATTTCATTCAGAGTTTTATTAAAAGCCCGGTCCGCAGGAGCTGTGTGAACGAAACGAATTTCTGAGTATTTTAGTTTGTGAATATTTGTATGTGTATTTGTACTACACTTCCCACACTCATACTTTGGGTTTCCTAATGAGAAAAAGGAACTGACATATTTAACACGAAAAATATTACCGTAAAATATCTATTTAAATAGAAAGCGTTAGTTATAATTTAAAAACTTTAAAAAAAAAAATTGTTGTGTAATAGTGCTTATTTTTATTCAAATTTTCAGCGCTTTGGAGCAAGAACATTAAATTTTGATTTTTCATGTAAATTACTTTCTTTTTTTTTTATCTCTTACTAGAGCACTTTTGGTCATTGGGTTATCTACAGGTAGCTGTTCTGTTCTAGATACACTTGCAGGGTTAGGCTTTTGTTTCCATGCCTGTTCAGTGTCAGACTCGGATCACAAGTACCAGGTCCCTTATTGTTAAAGTTAAGCGCAGGATTTAATGTCTGAGATCCCCGCTTGGATGGAATTCCTTAAATTGTGTCTATTGCTCCGAAAAATAACAGAAAAACTAGTCTTTGAAATTCAAGAAAAAAAAGTTATTCTTACTAAATGGAAGATAAAAGTCTGTCACAAAAGAGCACTTAAATTCGGCATGTTTTACATAATACATTAAAAGTGGCCTTGAATATGAGATAACGACTTATTTCTTACACAAAATCGAAAAAGAAATTTTCTGCAACCAAGATTAGCATTAGGGAGGAGGAGAGGTAAAAAGGGAAGACGCCCCATCAAACTAACTACATTCTTAAACATTTCCCATGTTACGTCTATTATTTCTTTTCACTACATCAGCAACATAGAATATATTATTTCTCAATACGATCTTCTCATCTCACTGTATATCCATACGGAGGGGGGGGGGGAGAGGGGTATTGATCTCATTGTTCAATTTAATTACATTTTAGCAAAAAATCCATTTAACAGCTTTAAAAATAAGACCTACAAAAAATACCGCCGTGTAGAAGCAGAGCATACATTTCCTATGTTTTAGGTATATAAATAACAGTATTGAATAACATTTATTGTATAAGTCGGAGAGAATGATAAATGGGGAAATTGTAGAACCATTTGTGGAAAAAGTTTTATTCTGAAGTATCTTTTTTAATGTAAAAAAAAAAAAAAAAAGAAAGGGACACCAAAATAATTTCTATAAATGTTTAAGTGTCTCAAGACTGAAGGATTCCTCAATTTGATCTTCTATTATATACCTGATCCCCTTATAACGACTTGATTACTGCATCAACGGACTTGAGCAACGAATGTATATCGAATAAGGATTTCCTAGTTTGAGGAGATAGGCGCCCGCGCCAAACGTCCTTTTAAATTCTTAAATAATTTGCTTTCGAAGAATTACCGTAATAATGTTATACAGTATAAATGATAGATTATTACAGTTTACGAGTTAACTCATTATAATAAAGACTGTTTTATTACATTTTAAACACTTAATCTTCTCTCACCTCACCAATTAAAAAACGCATACAACACTTTTTAAAGAGAAAAAAAAAGCTAAAATATCAAATTTGTTTTTTAACAACTTTGTATAATATATGTGTGTGTGTGTGAATAATATGGGAAAACCGGCGCCAGTAACTTATCCTTGGGCTTCATCCTTGGTCACTATGACGTTGATAAATCCCACGTTTTTTTTATATAGCATGTGGATTTTTGCAGAGTCATACTAACGTCACGAAATGGACAACAGTTTTGGCACGAGATACTTCAAGATATATCCATAAATATAATCACGGATTACAATTTTAGACGGAACATATTTTTAGCTTCCCTTAAGTTGGATTGATGAAGATCCGAACTGATTTTTCATATTTGTCGCTTCATAAGGTTAAATAAATTGATTTTCTGACAGGGAACTTTTTAAAACATTCAAATGTCATTGTTATTGTGTCATCGACCCCGATTTTAATAGGAACAATTATAACCAAGACATTTGTCTTTTAATTATTTCATATTTATGCATGTATTCGGTTAATTCATTCAGGATCATTGTATTGATGACTATGTTTTTATGTTATGCCATGTCAATATTAACGATTAATTTATGACGATTTATTTTATGAATGCGATACATAAATTAGAGCAATATTAAAAATGATTTGTTTAAAGAATGCATGAAGTTCAGTTGTAAGACTACCATTCATTAAGAGACATGCAAAATATTTAAAAATTCGTCAGGCAGCAGCAATGTAAACCAAGAGGGTTATCCATTACTCAATAAAGATATACATAAATAAGATATGAATTTGACCAGTTTGATATTAAAATTCCTAATAAAGCAGATAAGACCATATCTAGAACGACCGGGATTGCAAACACTTAATTTTCGATGGATGTTACTCCATACTTAATCATGTGATCTCCATTTTAAATATTAATATAGTTCCTCACATAAATGTTACTTAGCGTTAATTTTAGGGAACATATGTATACCTGTTGTAATAAATAAATTTTTATACGACAAATATACTAACAATTATTATCTTTATTTTTTCCTCCCCTTACCCTCTATTGTTCAAATATCGAATTTAATTTTTCAAAATATAAGGACCCACCCAATTATCTTATTACATTCATAAGAATCATCCTTGATATGAGTTATTTATAGGAATATATAAATATTTGGAAATACTATTGGACACCTATGTTCTACAATTATTTTTGTACAACTGGGTCTAACAAAGTGTTAACTATTTTTCACTTTGTTCTCCCTCTCTAAACTCCCTTCTACCCCATTTATCTGTTATCGAAAGCAAAAGATTTTTCAAAAATAACTTAAATAGTGAATTTTTGAAATTTCGGACATTAGAGGGGGTCTCTTGTATGTGTGCACGTGTGCGGCATTTTTTAAACAGCTTAACCAAATTTCTATGTTTTTATTTATTTCTTCCGTCAACCATTATACGAGTTTGTTAATGAGTGACAATGGTAAAATGAAGTACCAAATTAAAAGTAACTTACATGTTTACAGCAATCATTACGAAGAAAATTCATAATGCAACAAAGAGGATTGGGCTGACCAATGTATTTTCAATTTTTATTAATAGGCTTAATTAGTATTTGAGCACTCTTTGCATTCAGTAAGCTGAGTTCGATAAAGCCTGAAATCCGTTTAGGAAATTGAGAAATTTGAAGGTAAAAAAGGGGAAAATTACATTATTTTAATGAACTGGGGTAAAGCTATACAATTATAAGGAATAAAAACTGTTGAATTTCACTCGGTGATGATATTTATTTATTAAAGCTGGGCGCTTTCGTGACTCAGTGTCTCATCTTCAGAGCCCAGGAATCTGCCTGGGCGAATAGGCAAGAGTCGATTACTAGACTCTCGTCTGAAAGATTCCTGGGTTCTGAAGATGAAACACAGAGTCTCGAAAGCGCCCAGCTTTAATAAATAAATATCATCACCGAGTGAAATTCAACAGTTTTTTTTATTCCTTATAAAAGTAACATTCTTTGTTTAATAAGGATTTTGAGAGATGTATCAAATATATTGGAAGAAAAATAAAATTTTCTAATTTTAGTTTTATAAATATTATATTTGTTGTGGTATTTAATCCCAAATTAATTTTATACAATAAATGCAGGTGAATAAGATGAAAAATCTAACTGTCTCAGCCAGGACTCGGACCTTGATCTCCTGCTTGCCGGGCTGGCCTGCTAGCCAATTACACCACTGAGACTAGCCAGATATTTATTTTTATTCTATTCCTTTGCGTTTATTGTATAAAATTAATGTGGGATTAAATGCCACTACAAATATAATATTCATAAAAAGAAAGGCTATCTGATAGCTCTGAAAATGGCTAACAATGTAAACCGAAACTTTGGCAGATAATTTAAAAAATACACATTTTTTAAAATTTGTATTTTTTAAAAATCTACTTTAACCGAACCCCAACAATAAAACATCTAATAAATAAGTTAATTTTTTTCTTAATATGCTTTTTCCATAAATATATTATAGAACATGAAATTATAAAATTGTATTATACACTAATTACATTTTGTAAAATTTTCATAACTCAAGTAACAAGTGTTATTATATTAAAGTTTTTTAACACAAATAATATAGAAGATATTAATATTTTTGAATTTTCTTTCCCCTCTAAACCTCCCCTCCATCTAGACCGATTTCACCATTTACGAATATCATCCAACGGCTCATAAAAGAGAAGTCTAAAAGCCGAATTTTGTTCAATTTTTTTCAAAATTTTGGGGACTACAGCCAATCAAATTCGGTAAGTGCATTTTTGAAAATATTTTGGATGAGTTCGTAAACGGCTGAAATCGATTGAGAGGGAGGGGAGGTTTACAGGGAGACTAAAATTTACAGTCATAATATCTTAGTTATGAATAGCGTTTTGAAAAAAATGTAATTAAAAAAAAGTGTAAAATATGTTTTTATAAAATTTTGCATTCTTTAATATTAAAAAAAAAAGCCAGATATTATGGAAGGTATTTAAGAATGTAAATGCATATGTTGGATGGCTAATAATATAGAAAGCTAATTTGTCTAATTGGGTTTCTTATATCAGACATCATCAATATTCATTTTTGGGTAATATGTGATGAGTGGGAGGGGGGGTTTAGGTAAAGAAAAAAAATCAGTATTGATATATTCATTTTCATTATACTTAGGAAAAAGTTTTTAGAGCGTACTATGCAATAAATATAATTGTCCAACGTTTAAGTTCTATAAAATTTGTAAGTAAAAAGCATATTTAGGAATATATTTACCAACATATCTACGATGTGTGAGTATTTCCACCACTTATCTTTCATGAGATGTAATTTGCAATTTACTCTCTTTTATATCAATTTTAATGAAATAAGGAAAATCAGATAAGTTTATGTAGCTCTTGCAAAATTGTTTTTTTTTAAATAAGTATTTAGGCTTTTTGTCGTTGACAGTGAATATATTAATTTTCGGTTTTAATTTGATGATGTTGAGAGAGATTTAGAGAAAAATCTACATTTATAAACGCAATATTTTGTTCAGTAAATGTTATAACGTTTCAGAAAAGTTTATGGAACATATTACGGTTAAAATTTGATTAATAATATTTTTTTCTACGAAATATTTATAAAAACCTTTATTAACCTTGATATTTGAGAATATAATAACGATGCTCAACCACTTTCCCTACTCTTCACTCTACAAGAGGCTATAATCTGCCGGAAAATGAACAATTCACGAACGCAATACTTTGCATTATAAATTCCAATTATTAACTCTTTTAACATTAATTATGGAATCTATGTAGCATATGCAGCACTTGGGGGACAGTTTTTAAGTCTCACATTGAATAAAACCTTTAGGTTGAATAATATTATAAGTTTATCAAACAATTACTAATTTAAAACGCGTACAAATACATTAAAACTTTTATTAAAATTAAGAAATCTAGAAGTATGAAAAGTGAGTTTGTTTTTCCTACCAGCCATCCATTTAATTTTACATTTGTATGGGCTGTGGAACTCATTAAAAGACATGCAGTACATTGAAATAGGGAAATACTAATTACTCAGATAAATTTGTAATACTAATGGAAACTGATGATTTTTTTTTTTCACATTGCAGCGATTTGAGGAAGCGGCTGAAAAAGTCCACAAGCTAACCAAGAAGCCGACGGACAATGAACTGCTTGAACTCTACGCTCTCTACAAGCAAGCAACTGTCGGTGACAATAAAACCAGTCAGTACCATTTAAGTAGAACATACTTGTTTTATCTAGATATACTTATTAATCTGAATATGTTCTACATTAAAGTTACAGTACATCAAATAGATAAAATTGACATATCTGGCATGTGTTAATGTTTGGAACAAGGTTTTACTATACATATCCAAATAAAATTTTTAAATTGACTGCCTATTTAAATCACAACATTACATATTGGCAAGTTTATATATATATATATATATGAATATATAAATATTTGGAAATACTATTGGACACCTATGTTCTACAATTATTTTTGTACAACTGGGTCTAACAAAGTGTTAACTATTTTTCACTTTGTTCTCCCTCTCTAAACTCCCTTCTACCCCATTTATCTGTTATCGAAAGNGATTCTCTATTGTCAGTATTGATTATCTACATTATGTTTAGCTTTAAATAGGGTGTATACCCTATTGTTTATTGCTTCAATGAGAAGCAATAATTTGCTTTTATTATATGAACCATAAAAATGTAAAATATGACAAACATCTGGTGGGAATCACTCACATAAGTTTCATTACTCAAATATATTTGAATTAACAACCAACTAAATTGAATTAATGTTGTTTTTTTTTTTAAATTTTGGAGCATTATTTTATTAGTTTTAATTTTTTTTTTTTTTGAAACATTGTTTATTTATGACTGTTTTTTTTTTTTTTTTAAAGAATGATATAAAAACTGAGATTAAGTATTTCAAAGTCAAAACATTTAAGCAAAAGATATACCAATTGAGAAGATCAATTTTCCACTACGTTGCATATAGTAAATTAGTAGTATAGTAAATTTTTTAAATTCACTTTGAATGATTACTATTTGAATAATACTATCACTTTAAAATAAAACTTTCTGTAAAAATACACATACTTAATAAATTTAAAATTCACTAATACATTATTTTTGAAAAGGTCCCTATCGTACGAAAGTTAAGACTCAAGTAAAAACAAGCTATCTTCTTTTGCAGTTATTTAAAAAAAAAGACGAAATACCATCTATATGACTAATCAGTTACATAAATATCTTTCATTTAAATATATATTCATTCATTTAATATATATTTTCAGCAATATATTCAGCAATTTAATTTCTTGTCTTNATTCGCAAACAATATTAATCAAAAGATTAATAGAATAATATTATTATAAAAATTGTATTAATCAAAAAGATCAAAAAATCAAAAACATTTCTTTAAAAGCAGAAAAATAAAATAAAAAGTTTTCTTACTACAAGCTAGATCATATTTTCGGATGCTCTGCATCAACCTTCCTGTAACCTTCTTAGGCGATCGTATGTCAAAATATAAACAATCATCTTTACAGAGAAATGTCACAAGAGTTTATTGAACTGTTTCATGATTTACATCTACGATATAAGCAATAGGCAATATAGTGCAAAATTGATCTTCTCAATTGGTATATATTTTGCTTAAATGTTTTGACTTTTAAATATTTAATCTCAATTTTTATATCATCCTTTAAAAAAAAAAAACCAGTCATAAATGATCAATGTTTCAACAAATAAAAAATAAAAATAAAAAAATAAAATAATACTCCAAAATTAAAATAAAAAATATTAGTTCAATTTAGTTTGTGGTTAATTCAAATATATTGTATTGAGGAAAATGAGTAATGAAACTTATGTGAGTGATTCCCACCAGATGTTTGTCATATTTTACATTTTTATGGTTCATATATTAAAAGCAAATTATTGCTTCTCATTGAAGCAATAAACAATAGGGTATACACCCTATTTAAAGCTAAACATAATGTAGATAATCAATACTGACAATAGAGAATCGTAGGAATGTTTTTCCCAGTTACTTATACTTCACATGTAAATTAAATGCATTTATTAAAGAACAACCTGATAGATGCTTATCATTCTTATTCTAATGATTTGAATTGCAACACAATTTTTAATTTAATGAATAAATTAACATTCAGATGCTAATTAATGAATTGAATACTATGTTCTTCAGACATGAATAGTGACCTGTCTTCTTCTTAATGGGTAATCAAACTATTCAATTTGACATGACCTATGTAGAAATTATTAAATTTTTAATCAATTATTTTTAAAGATCTCTTTATCTTTTCTCTCATCCTTGTTTGATTTCTTTATTCTATTTTTTCATCACTCTTTGCAGGGCATAATACTTTATCTTTTATTTTGATTCTTATTTGTGTTGGTTATTCTGTTTGTCACAATACATTTGTTGGGTATGTTCCCCATCTTCCATTTCTTCGAAACCACACCTACTTCTTTTTCATCTTCATCTTATGCTTTCCAGTCCAAATTAATTTTGTAGAAGACATTGTTAAGAACTGAATAGTTAATTCCTTGCCAATTGTTCCATATTATCCAATCCTGTCTTTTCTTAGTCCTTTCCAATCCTCTAGATGTCTGTTTCTGTACATTTAGAGAACTTACCTATTGATATTGTAATATATGCCTTCAGAAATTCAAGCACAATACTCTCAAATCCAGGATTTTCTTTTCCTGATTTAGGATATAATTCCTGATTAAGGATGGATCTTTTTTCTGCTTAGTTTGCACACACAGTGCCTTGAAAATATTATTAAAAACAGATAAGCTGTGAATCAGTAGTAATAAGGTGTGTTCAATTTTTTTCTACTGTTTTTGCTATATGTTAGAATTTCAATGTTAATGTAGTTAATACTTAATCTAATGTTAATTTAGAATTTCAATGGAGGTTCTTTTATTTTTCAAAATTTTCCTTTTATTGCCATTTACTACCCCTCTGCTTATCAAATTACTGATAATTACTGCCTACAAAATTTTCAAATAATTTGACTTTCAATTATTGTTCTACCAATTTATTGAAAATTAATTTTGCAATCAGAATATCACTATATAAGTTAGTTCTTAATTTTGGTTTCTAACTATATTCAACTTTAATATATATGTAGTCAACCCTAAAATATTTTTAACTGTTCATTGCTACTATTAAATAAATTTTCTATGGGATAAAATCTAATTATTTAGAATTTTATGATATAATTATCTATCAAATAAGTTGTGAGTATATTTCCAAAATTTTATCTTTTACAAAATTGACCTTTTTTTTTTTTTTTTTTTTTTTTTAGGATATTTCTATATCGATTTCCAATCCCCACTAATAACACAGTTTGCAGTATAGTTTCAGTTAATAATAAAAAAATAATATTAATATATTGAGATGTCATTATGTATTATGTATTAGTCTATGTATTGTTTATTCTTGGCTGAAATGCCAGAAATGTTTCTAAATAGAATTTCAAATTTTTAGTGAGTTTTTAATTTTCACTAATAATCAACTTGCTGGAATGGACTAATTTTATCTAATATTTATTGCATTGAAACAATTGTTATTAATGGTCAATAAACAACTTTTAGGAATGAAGAGTTAACATATGCAATTTTCATAGTTAAGGGGTAATGAAGGAATTCTAAATAAGTGTGAGATGAGAAGTCACTCTAAAATTGTTTCTGAAACAGTCATACGTGGCTGCAACTTTGACTTTACCATATCATGCAGAAAATCAATTGTTCCTTGTGTCACTTAATATCATTATTCTCTCATCTTACATGAAATTAACAGTTCATAGATTTGTTGAGCTCTAGTTCATTCAGCTTTAAAACAATGCTTTAAAGAAGTCTGCTAGAGAAATATGGCATCTAGTGAATTCATTGAGCCAGTGATCTACAATGATGTATGAGAAAACATTTTACATACTTTCTGGATACTTGGTTTCTCAATGCTAGGTGCTTACTCCAAATTCAGTTGAGCCTAAATCAAAGGGTATTTGGATTTGAACTTTCTATGTCACGTAATCCCCCACACTTAAAAAAAAAAAATTTCTTTTATCATTGATAAAAAAATCTGTGCTGTTTATAATACTCAACTAAATTTTATGCCGCCTGCAGCTAAAAACTTCTTACATATACCGGTTATTTCGCACTCCTACTACTCTGCTTTTGCTAATTTTCAAACAGCCTTTCTTTGTGCATTAAAAAGGGACATACCAAGTTTCATAAAGAAAAACAACTATGGCTTATAGACTTTTAAATTAAAATTTATGGTTCAGGTAACCCACCATTCCCAATATTTTGCTGTGTTAATCCTAAAATATTTCGTTCATCAATAAGCAAATCTGTTGAGCTTCATTACACTAAACTAAATATTACACCTTTTATATTTAAACAACCATTTTTACCCTCATTTGACTTTTCATCTAATCCTATTGGTCCAATGCTGCTCAATAACAATTAACCTACCCAGCCAGAGGGCACCAGGACCTCATTGGATCTATTCAGATCTCATAAACCTGGCACTGTGGGTTCAAATCCCATCCTGGGCAAGCTATTATCAAGAAATAAAAGCTTATCCTGAGTGATGGATGTTTAGAATGGGATGGCAACCTGTTGATAGCCCCTCCTTTCATGACCCTAAGTGGGAGACTTTACAAAATCAATTGACTTAGCCTTTTTTTTTTAAACAAAATGTCAAATTTCATTTGGAAAAATAATACATTTGACTTCTGGACCATTAAATTAAATTAAGTATATGTATAAACTACCACTCTCAATTTTCATCTTAGGATTGAAACTTCCAAAATATTTTTTTTTATCAATAAACTAATCTGTGCTGAGTCTCATTGTTCTAAACTACATGTTATGCCCACTAAATCAAACAAATATTTTTAATTACACTTGACTTTTCAGTTAATCCACTTTCTATTCAATTATAACCTACTCGCCCTTTCTTTTTTAATTTAAAAGCAACATGCCAAATTACACCGAGAAAAACTGAGAACAAATGTGTTGGAAAAATTTTCCAATCATGAGAATCATAAGTTGGAAAAAAAATCGATCATGAGAATAACCTCAATAGTTACATTCCTTTTTGGAATTTGTTAAAGAAAAAAACCCTGAGCTCAATTATCTTTTAACACTAATTTTCTACACCATTTATCAAATAATATTATGGAAATTCTGAGGTGATTTTAGTTTGGGTTCGGTCAAGGTAGATCCAAAAAACACAAATTTAAAAAATATTTTTTTTAAATAAAGGATTATCTGCCAACGTTTCGGCTTACATTGTAAGCCATCTTCAGGGCTATCATGAAGATGAGAGAGGACGTCCTGTCCCTAAGTTCAGATTTCCATGACTGAACATTTAAGAACACCATTTCTTAAATTGTATTATGCGAATATTCTTCCAATAATGTTTTAATATTTAACAAAGGATAAATTATTGCTACTTGAATGCTTCCTTGGTCAATGCTGCATACTGCACCTCACCTCAAATCAAACAAATCTTCTCAGGCAGGATGAGCTCATGGAAGCATAATTTTTATAACAGAAAAACCAAATTAAGATTTTGAGATTACTGTTAATGGCTAATATCAGCTAAAGGGAGGGAGATTAGCAGAAGATCAAATTGAAAAATATGAATACCTTCATCATTATTAGTGTCATGAAAAAAATTTAAAAATGTGTAACAGGTGTAGAGGTTTTGAAAATTTTTATTCAAAAATTATTTATAATTTATATTATAAATATTTATGATAGATATAGAAGAATATACTTGATTATGTAGCTAGTTAAGAATGTGCTAGGTTTAGGATAAGCAACTCTTCTATTTTGGAAAAAAAAATATGGTCCAATTAAATACCTCTGCCTAAGACCTTTCTCTTAAAAATAAAAATAAACCAGATATTCTTTTTTACATTTTTCTGGTTTGAAGAATTTCATTTTATAGTACAACTGATCCCTATCACATACAACTGCCTAAACTGTCAGTCTTATTCTAAAATGAATAAGAGATTTTATATTATGTTTCCTTACTCGATAAATAAAATGTTATGTTCCATTACTCGATTATTTGCTAAAGAGTAAATACCTTCTCTTTTATCACCCTCCCCTGATAAAAGCTACACTGATAAAGCCTGATTATTGGTTAAGCATCAGGATGAAACCTTGGTAATTGGAGTGTCAGGGCCCTAATATCATAGGTAAGAGGAAAATACTGGAGTAGCTACATCATTTCAATATGTCCTCCTTCCTGTCGATAGGATAATTAGTTTGGTACCAGGATCTGGACATCTTCTCATTTCAAAAACAAATTATCTTACTCTAATGGGCCAAATTTGTCTTTAGTAGTCTCAACAATAGATAAACTAATGTCTTCAACTCTTCTCCACAGAGCAGTTATCTGGATTATTCTTGGTAGCCCATCTCAACTTTTAGCTTTGCTAAGTCAAGCTTTTCTTAGTAATATTCAGCTGTTTCTTTTTTAGATGTATCAAATCACAAAAACAAAGAACAATTAGATGGCTTGGTCCTACATTTGTCCCATTCTAGTTCAGATATCTATCAGTTTGATCGGTTTCTACAGAATAATCAATCTGGTTTATTCTGTTTATTATCATACAGGTACCTTTGCAAAAAATTTAATGTGATATGAGTGTTGCCTGTATTAAGTTCATCTGATGTTGCCAAATTTTTGTATTAAATTCCTCAGCAATAAATTTTGTATCTGGGTTATAACTTTTGATCTGGGCATCGATCTAAGGAATCATGGGACATCATGGATTCAATCTTCTCTTCTTAAGATATTTCAGTTGGAGAGTTGGCACTCACCACTTAGTAATTCTCAAAGTTACCTTTCACAAAAAATATGAATATTCCAGCATTAAAAAATTAAAGCCTAGAGTGAGGCAGTAAAGACTTTTTCCAACGACAAATCTAGGGTAATACTGATACTGCCAGCTGGCAACTATAATATATTGCAAATTAATTTTTCTCCAGGGTTTCATTAAAACAGCTTAATAGCATCAAAGACAATTTTATATTAATATAGCTGATCAAAGAGTAGTTAAAGTGCTCTGGGTTGATATAAGCTTACATCATAAATTTTCCAATACTAATATCCACTTTATGACCCTTCCATCACCCCAACTTGTAAGACAATGGCTGATCACAAGACGGATTCCCCAAGTCGTAGAGGTTGCTATAGAGGGGTGTACAAGCCCTCAATTGAAGAAATCTATGAAGAAGGCCATCAACTTATAGCAATCTTGATTAAACATTTTTATTGTTCTCCGAGGGGACTGATCAGATCCAAGGGGATAATTCATCATCTTAATATTGATCAAACAATTTGTCTGATTATAAAGACCATAAAGCTAGATTGAACCAGTGCATTAAATTGATTTTTATCAACTATAAAATACCCAAAATAGTTGGCTGCTAATATGGTGTTTCAAACAGATTCAGATTTCCTGGATAAGATGGTCTATGCAATAAATTATAGTTGATATAATCATCAATGTGATATAGGATCCATTGTTGGGTCGTCACTGCTTCACTCTCAGCTTTGATCATATTAATGCTAGAATATTCTTTCACTTATGACTCAAATTTCACAAATGTAGAGGAATGGCATTCTAAAAATTTATGAATCTATAGGAGAATATTCAAATTAATTATGAAATAGTATATATGAAAATTTTTTTCTACTTTCTATTAGTCAATTTTTATCAAATACTTGATTTGATTTTGCTTGCCAGAAGAGTAATTTATTTTAATTAAATTTTGTTCTAATCTGTTTTTCTTCTTGTTTTACACCCAAAAATAGGTAATATGTTTAAAATATTATTTTTTAATATGGGGAATATGATAATACATAGGGTTATTGAAAAACATAGGGTTATATATATATATATATATATATATATATACTCACACATACTAATATTGTGGTTTTATGTGATTTTATTGCTTTTTTATTTTAATGCTCAAACAAAGCCATAGATTTATGTTTATAATGTGCATTGTTTTAGGCAAGCCAGGAGCCTTCGACCTGAAAGGCAAATACAAATGGGAGGCATGGAACAAGAAGAAAGGTATGAGTCAGGATGATGCCAAGGAAGCATACATTGCTCTTGTTGAAGAGCTTTGTAGCAAGTACCCAGAAGCTTAAATAAAAAGTCCATTTTCTTACCATAAAAATAAATTGTATATTTTATTTTATTAAAATCCTGTAGTTTTTTTCATTAAACCTCACATGCACCTTTAAAAAAATCCTACATTGAGAGACTCAAGTGTTATTTTATAAATGTAATGGTGAAGATAGTTATTTAATGAAAACCAAAAAGTGTCGATCGAAAAAACATTTTAATTAGGCAATATTTGGACCTAAATTTTATGAGTGCTTCAGCCACATGTTTTAACAAACAATAGTAGCTATTTATTCATAATAAATTAAGTTGTGGTTTGGCTGAAATTTTAAATATTTAAAAAAAAATTAAGTTTTACTGTTCAAAAGGAGAGTTTGTTGACTGTAGATATTATTCTAAGATGATTTAGTTGGGGTTCGGTCAAGGTAGATCCATGGAAATGTGAACTCAGGGACAGGACGTCCTCTCTCATCTTCATGATAGCCCTGAAGATGGCTTACAATGTAAGCCGAAACGTTGGCAGATAATCCTTTATTAAAAAATACATTTTTTAAATTTGAGTTTTTTGTATCTACCTTGACCGAATCCCAACTAAAATCATCTTAGATTAAGTTTTACTAATACATAGTAGAATTTCAAGTCCACAACATTTTGTTTGTATTTATTTAAGATTACCCTTATTTCAAATCTAATTTTTGTAATCATTACAGTGTCATAATCAGTGTTACTCCATGCAACTAATTAAATGCAAATGTCCAGACCTTGAGTAAGAAACTGTAAGCTAATCTAAAGCAGCATACCAGTATAATCTTTTTAAATTATTATTCTTTGAGTTTTTTAGGCAATATATCAATTTTTTTAAATCATGTTTCATAGAAAATCAAAGCATTTTAGTCCATGAAAAATTGAAGAAAATTAATTAATAAAAAAAAATAAAATATAAGTTTTTTGTGGAAGAATCATATCACTGAAACTGAGAATCATATACTTAATTAAGTTAGCTGCAATGCAACCACTGAAATACTGGAAAAGAAGAATATAAGCCCAAAATTGGCCAATCAGTATGTTTGAAGACAGTAATGATTATAATAATAGGGTTATCCATTTTGCTGCTTATTAAAAACAAGGTCATCCATTTTCCCCCAAGATGAGATATCCAAGTAACTTGGATATCCCATTGGAAATGGTGCCAGGTGTATTCAAATCGATAACAATTTGACCAGTTCATAGCCTTTAATTCTTAATTAAAGAGGTGCATTGTCAAGGGGTTATTAAGTCAAATCTGTCCACATGTATATGCATACTTGCCTGGGTTTGTGGTGTGTCAAAAGATACTGTTAGTCGCCATGTACTCTCCATGGGGAAGGTGAAAAAGTGCAATAGACTGGCCCCACTCGAATTTACTCCTCAGCACTCAGATAGGAGTTCAGAAATTTTGGGATATTTATTGAAAAACCATTCTGTTATTAGATTTTACCAGAAGATTGCTACCTGTGATGAAAAGTAGGTTTACTGGCGAAATCCAAATATCCGCAAGCAACGGCTAGATCTCGGTCAAACTGATTTTCTGATTGCTGCAAGGGGGCAATTTAAAAAAAAACAAAACATGTTTTGTATTTTTAAATGTATTCTGAAAATGTTATCACAAATTCTGAACTGTACTGTCAACAACTGGAAGGATGGTGCACAAAGTTTTCTGAGCCTTGATCAACCAAAAAGGAATTTTATTCAAACAAGATATTGCTCGTCATCACATTTCCCACCAAAAATGAAAAGTTTGAAGAACTTTATGGGTTCAAACTGGATGAAAACTATATCGAGTGTTTAAGATACATTGAGAAGCAACAAGTTCTCCCTCAAGATCTTGTCTTGTAACTGTGAATTTGTTAACTGGAAGCACTGAAAGCCAAATTTTAGTTAGGAATGTTATTCTCGGAGTGTGGAATATGAGTTTGATAAAATAATTTGCCAAATTAGAAAGTTACAAAAGAAGGCTGATAGGTCCATGTGAATAAGGATAGTATTAAGATTTTGTTTGAGAAATATTGTTGTGTGTGAATGTTTCCATTGGTCTGGTAAGTGTGTTGTTAGGAGAATTTAATTAAGCAGGGTATCGGGAAATATTACTCCTTCAAGAGACATTTCTTGGAGTATTTATTTTGTTATAAGTTTGATTCCTGAAGCTATTTATTAAAAGGCAAATGTGAAATGTACTAGTATATTTTGGTATTAATGGTTCTGGAGAGAAAAAATGGGGTGTGGGTTCAGTATGCTTAAAAGTGTGGTTTTGATAGAAGACGTTCATCAAATAATCCTTAAATATATTCGAATTTTAATTCCTCCTTCAGAAGTGATCCAGTGGTCTTGCTTGTCACAAGTGAAAATGTTCATATGCCACAAGACATAACTAGTTGCTCTCCAGAGGCAACATCTTGTGTGGGGAGATTTGAAATGCATATTTCATGTAATTACTGTCTTTTTAGTATATAATATAAATATGTTTGTTTGTCACAAGTCTGTTTGCCAGCTAGATATTCTTTCACTTTGCACTAATCAGTTCCTTTATGTGCTCAGAGTAACAGGATAAGTGCAACTGTAGTCCTTGAGAGGCATATAATTATTGCCGATCCATTAAATAAAATGCCTCACAGTGGTATTTAGTTCTCTAACCCACAGCCTGTCCCAAGCCAGGAGCAAGGAGGAGAGATCGAGGAGTAACACCTCATTAAGAACCCTGGGTCCAGCTGGCTCCAGAGGGTAGTGCCCTGTAAGAGCTCCTCCCTGTCTGAGGGTTATTAGGCCCTGCGACGAAGCCAACCCCTCCAATCGGGCTATAGGCAGATAGAATGGTCTACCTGAATTTAAAATGATTCAGGAAAGCGAAGATTTCAGCCTTATACTCTCACAGAGGTGGCTACAGGACATATGTCAATTCATTGAATATAAACATTTAATATGGCTGGAGTTTGGTTGAACATTGAGTAATATGCTGGAGCAATTAATCAGGGTTTTGGTCAGGATCAGAAAAGCAAAAAACTCCAATATGTAATTATTTTGTTATTGCCAATGTTTCGACTTATTTTGTAAGTCATCATCAGAGCAATAGTGATATCTGGAGAGATCTCTGAGGAAGGTTTATGGTCACATATCAGAGAAAGGCTAAGGTGTAACTATTATTAACTATTCTCGAAATAT
This sequence comes from Oncopeltus fasciatus, assembly GCA_000696205.2. Taxonomy (NCBI): domain Eukaryota; kingdom Metazoa; phylum Arthropoda; class Insecta; order Hemiptera; family Lygaeidae; genus Oncopeltus; species Oncopeltus fasciatus. The sequence continues at coordinate 215,437 of KZ807605.1, read as the reverse complement.
TGGGCTAGATCAAAGTATATAGTACAAAATTACTTGACCAAAATCATCAATAACTTTCAATATATATATAATGAAACCAAGTTCGATATTCAAGTTTTTCCGGCTACAATTGCTCACAGGGAAATTTTTTTTTTTTTTTTTTTTTTTTTGTAAGCTAACGCTTAGGATCTTGGAAGAAGGATTTTTTTTTTGCATTCCGTTGGATTAGTTCATTAATGTCAAAATCAATCGAGATGGATGGTAGGGAGAGGGGGGAGGACCAAAATGAAAAACGGAAAATCGCTGATATATCATTGGGGAAACTTCACCATCTGCGTCCGCTGCGGCGAAAACCACCAAGACGAACATGGTGTTCGTCATGGTGACTGCAAAAGCACGATCAAGTGCATCAATTGCCAGGGAGAGCAGTCTCCTCCTAGACTAAATGCCCTGATCGGCTGAAACGGATCCAAGCCACCAGAGAGAGAAGACTAAAGAATATCAAGAATCTTGATATTCACATCTTCGCCCCACAACCCAGACCGATGCCTGAGGACTTTCCGGAGCTACCGACGGCAAGACCGATGAAAGGACCAATGAGGGTCTTCAAGCCCCCACAGCCTGCACCTTCAGCCCCACTGCCACCAGGCGCAGCGGTACCTACGAAAGAGGACATCCCTCCAGCCTGGGTCAACCGGATCTTGGAGCAGATGACCTCCCTCAGCACTACAGTGCAGCTCCCGCTGCAGAACTTTGTAAACAGCTCTTGTAGCTGTAAGAGAACCGCCACCTGTATCTAGTTGTAAGATTAGTTATGTGTTCTAGTTCAATAAATCACTACCCTGGTGCGCCCACCTGCCTTCTCCTTCGCTGGGATTGGCTCTGCTAACCAGCCTATCTCCTCCTATACTCCTCCTCCACCTTCAAGTGCCGACAGGCAAGAACAGGTCCCCCTCCTCTACCACCTATTGTCCCACGGGGTGAATACGGTGGTTTCCCTCCTCCTTACCTTTCCTAGGGGGCTAAAAAAAAAACCAAAAAAAAAAACCGATATATTAGTAACGGTTAGAGACATGAAATAATTTAGAGAAAATAATATGTGTAAAATCTAATTTCAAAATATTCATATTATATAAAATGTTTATGAAAAATAACAGTAAGGAAAATATTTACGAATGTAATTCTGAAAGTTGAACCGCTCATCTTATTTATAATAAGTAGAATTAAACTCCTAAAATCTTGAAAGAATTAATTTTTTGTTAAAATCAGTTATGAGTGACGGGTAGGGGGGGGGGGTCTTAAATGGAAACCAAAATTTATAATCGTAGCTATTTTGGTAGATAAAAAGTTTATTGAAAGTATTAGGTGCAAACTCTAATTTTCAAATATTTATTTTCATAACATTTTAACAATGACTGAGAGCTTACCCTACTTCTCTTTTGTCCTGTACAATTGCCAGTCAGTCTAGAGACAGGCTTCTTGGATGTGCCGAAAAAGGTTTATACCAAAAATTCCTCATTGACTTCAATATAGTTTATCTTTAATGAAACGGGAAAACTGCTGTTTACGCAACTCTTTCGTGAAGGACATTTAAATATACAATTGAACTCACTATTTTAACATGGTTTTGCAAATTATCGGATGTATTTTTCATTAAAATTGGATTAGGAGGTAGAAGACTTTAGAGGGGGATCAAATTGAATGATAGAAAATATATTTTTTTATTATTTATTTTTATGAAAAAGTCCGTCTCTAAGCAGATTTCACATGTTTCTTAAAGGATGTGTATAAATAAGAGTAAATTTCCATCCTTATGGAAATTGAATTTACCTTCCGGATAAAAAACAGTGGGGCTAGTGATCACCCATCGTAAATGTCTTTTTTAATGAACGTTAGAAAATTACAGCTTAAATAAAAAAGATATTGAGATATTAAATTTTAGTCACCCTCTAACCCCCTCTTATCTCTCTAAACTTACTTCAACTATTAGTAAAATTAGCATGTTTCATGTTCAACAGTACTATGCTCAATTTTATTTTTTTTAAACCCAAAAAAGTGGTCTGTGCATCATCCACACCCACAATCACACATACACACACATAGATATGTAGAAATATAGATATTAAGTACATTATATTTATATTTTAGTGCCCAGTAGTTGGGATTAGAAAAAATATCCAANGCAATAATGTTAAAAAATAATAATATTTTTTATTTTGGTCTATCTTAAAATAAAGAGTAATAATAATAAAAAAAAGTTTAAATATCAAATTTTAATTCCTTAATTTAAAAATGTCGGAGCTTATACAAATAAATATATATGTACTTATAAAACATTTAAAAAAATTATATTTTTAGCTTATCAATGCAGGATCGGTGAAGGTTCATTGACATTTACAAAAGTCGCATCATGGTCCCAATGTGATTAGCTTGATTGCCCTGCGAGAAATTTGCTAAAAATGAATGATAGCAGGTACTAAAATTAATTAAAAATATTGTTAGCAAAAACCGCTTCATAAGAAATGTATTAATAAATAAACAATTATATATATATATAGCCTTATAC
>KZ807605.1:185490-212577 GCA_000696205.2 Oncopeltus fasciatus | reverse complement strand
TCCCTTTTTTTTTTTTTTTTGTTGCTTGAATGCTAAAATTAGTTATTTACTCTTATTTAAGTCTATCTCTGAAGAATCATGTGAGGGGGGGGGGGGTATGTACAGTTAGCCCAGCTCCTGGGTGATTGGGAAATGGAATATGGAAAGTTTAGGGAACTCAGTCGAAAGACGGATTACTGTCTGGGGGGAGGGGGCGAGCTGATCCTCCCCCTCTCAAATTGCAGTGGCGGAAGCGGGAAGAGTAGAGGACGCCGTGGCGCAAGTCTGCAGCCTTGCACAACTGCATAGGAGCGTGGATGCATTGACCAAACCTCTGCTACTAGGTTTGATCGTAGGAGGTGACGTGGCCCGGAGGAAGGGAGGGGATGAGTTAGAGCGCTGCCCAGTTATCGCCCGGTTCTCAATCTCGATATCTTCGCTGTCAGTATAACCCTTTCTATAACTCTTTCTGCCATCTTTTTCAGTTAATTCCATTTTATTCATATATTATTTATGCATTCTTTGGAATAGTGATGTTTTATTTTAATTTATTTTCACAGTTATAATTTTATATTTAAAAAATTCAAATTTATACAAGATAACTTTTGAATGAAATCAATTTATTCTCTGTATTAAATTTTTTAGTAATTTCATTTGGTTTAAAATTGTATTTTTTCTTTTGTTTTAGGAGATTTTCTTCACCAAAATGAGTCTTGAAGAGGTAGGATAATGTTTAGGTTTCTGTTATTTTTATATATATTTATAGGTTTCATATACTTTCAAAATAATTGTTTTGACTGAATTTACAGTTTTAAATTGACATGTGGTAAGTAATCAATCATTTTTCTAACAAATCAATATTAATGGATGATAAGTCTTGAAGCTGCTCTATGAGAACACCTTAGTAGAGGACTAATGACTCGATTGCTTATATAATTTGTAGTTGATTTAGTTTTTAGTTTATGAAGTTGTAGATTCAATTTTGTCAAGGCATATTCTCGACTTAATTAGTTCTTTTGATAGAGCCCCAGGCATTAGCTCCTGTAGCAGTGTTGGCAGTGGATCAATAAGCACCAACTTGTGTATTAGATAGCCTTAAGAAGTATTGAAACCTGTACTTTTCAATAATTTTGCAACTTGAACAATGTTTCCTTATAGTCTTCCTTTTCTAATTTTACTGTGTTACTGTAACTTAAAATTTATTCTTAATGAGATTAAATAAACTATAACTAAGGAGTTTTGTTCCTATTAGTTCACAATAATTCCCTATTTCATTTTAAATAATTTAAAATATACATATTTTGTTCTCCCTTTATCTGGCTTATCAAGATTTTATGAGTTAGCTTACCTGAATGCTGCTCTAACTGTAGTTATCCTCTGCACTTGTTAGAATAGAATAGAATGTTTATTTCCAGATATTTTTGCATTAAAATTATGATATGTCTTAAAATTCATGTCACTGTCTGGAGAAGGATTTGGTGTCCTGCCATGATTTTGTACTTGAAATATTTAATTAAGTCAAATAAAGGCAACTGTGTCTCTTATATCTGTATCTTAATACATAGCTCACAGGGCTTAATTTTTGAATTGTACTATTTCTCTTTGTCTTTTATTCAGATACACACTTTGGCCTACTTCTGACAGTTTGACAAGCAACTAGTTATCAACCATAAACACTTTTTTTATATTCCTTTTATTGGCGACTTTTCAACAAGACAAGCATTTTTTTCCCCAGTAAATCCTGTAGAGTTTTATGCTTACTTGGTTTCATTCTTATTTTAGCCATAGTTTCAAAGGGGTAATTTGATTAGAAAAAAAGTTTTTAAGATTTCTTTAGTTTTATATTTAGTTTTTGAAGATATTATAGAAGAATTCTTATAGGTATACCATTTTTTAAAAGTAACCAGGTAGTCATCCTGTTCAAATAGGAGTAATATTCCCCCACCCCCTCTAATCTAATTAAAATATAATTTAGTTATGTGAGATTTTTTTTTTTTGTTTCCTGAAATATATTGTGCATTAAAATACCAAGATTTTATTGTAAAATGTTGAACCCAGATTTAATGAATAAATTGAAATTATTTTTACAGGATAAAAAAAGGTACTGAGTGGTTTGATTTTATTAGTGCCCTACAGGCAGTCTACATATTCGCTTTATTTTTGTTGTCAATGTATTCAACATTTTTTAGCTCTTTTGAAAAATTTCAATGGATCTTTACCAATCCTACATTGGGAAAAATAAAAATATGGCCTATTCAAATTTTTTATATATATCTGTATTTGTATGTGTATGCGCACTCTAGCATCGCATTTTGAAATAATGAATTTAATTTAATATTTAAGCTTCTTCCTCCAAACATTGAATGAATTCATTAATGGCCGAAATCAGGAAGGTGGAAGAGGGGGTTTAGGTGGAGACCAAAATTTATAATCTTTATTATTTTGCTGTTATTGGAAATAAATGTATAGAACAAAATTGGTGTAAAATGTAATTTAATAACATATTAATTAAAAATTAATATTAAGTAAGATATTTAAGAATTTAGTTTTGAGTGTTGGGCCAATATCTAAATTTCATAGATCTAAATTAATATAGAAATCAAATTCAATATATAGGCTTTTCATTGCAAGCTACAATCATAATAAATTTAATTAATCTCTAAATAGTAGTCACGTGACTAGAAAGTAATAATGCTAATATATTATTAAACAGCAAAAAACCTTAATATTATATAATATTATGTTAAAAACATTTCACCGAATTGTAAAGAAATATTGAATATTCTCCTAATTCTGAGCTTATCCTAGCTAGTTCTTGATGACTCCATATTCTGAGCAGTGGTGAGTCAACAAATCCATTGAATTATAAAATATATAGTATTGAAGTTAATACTTGTACTTCAGGTATTTCTTGTGTTAATCACCTATAGATCAAGGAACTATAAGATAAAGATGTAGTTTCTTTCACTTTTAACGTGTATTTTTTTCTCTCTCATACAAATTATTAATGAGATATTTTAATCTTTCCTGATTTACCAACTAACCATTCAGATTTGAATCTTACCCTAAGTATTCCCAAATACTTAAATATTGAAAGAGATCAGATCAGCTATTTTCTTTACTGTGAAAGACTAACTAACTCAAAAATAAAAACTACAATTATTATCATTTCATCTTAACAATATTACACTGTGATATTTGTCAGCTGGACGCTACTTATGCTACAACTTTCTCGGCACCATGAATAATTATTATATGGCGGGTTTCTAAATACTTAATTTTCAACAATTTATTAAAAATCTCAGGTATAATTATTTACCATCTTATTTGTAATTTTGTGACTATTTTAAAAAATATTTTAACTGAGTTCTGTAGCATTATTTTATGTGATGCACTCATAGATCATTTGATTTTTGTCACTAGTTGACATGTTTACTGAATTTGGGCATGAAAAACCTTTTCTATCATAAGATGAATGAACAATATTGGTAAGTTGTTAAGAAAAATCTATTGAAAATGCATTAACATTAATAAAGTTATTTTTTTTTACATAACTTATATTTTTATAATACTTGAGAAGTAATATCAATTTGAAATAAATTATATTTAACAATTCATTTTGTGACATGCCTACCAGATTTTAATAATGTTTGCATTAAACCACTTGCTGGTCCCTTATAGTTGAGAGGGATAAAACTATTTTTATACTGCTGGAGATTGATATTTTAAATTCTTAGATATCTACTATTAGATGTTATTGCTTAAAATGATTTTTATTTTGGCATTTTTTCTATTAGAATATATTTTTCTTAATATTTCTAAACTCAATAAAACATTTTTTGTTTTGCAGAATTTTAATAAAGCTATAGAGGATGTGAACAATTTGCAAAGTACTCCCAAAGATGATGAATTGCTTGAAATATATGCACTTTTCAAGCAAGCAAAAATTGGAGATTGCAATACTAGTAAGTACTTGTTTTATTTACTTAAATAATGTAGAATGGCTTTCATAAAACTGAAGTATTATTTTAATTATTTTTGTAAAATTGTGTTTTTGAAGTCAGGTTATTCTTTAAATTATTCTATGTTTAAACTTTTTTTCCCCCTAACTTACGAAGTTAGAAGAAAAATATCACTGAACTGTTAATTTTGTAGGCTAGGCTAACACCCATTATTTCTTTGGACCTCCCTCTGTTACATGCAGTTTTAATTAGCATATATATATATATATATATGTNTATATATATAGGATGTTCTCTCTTTGGAGACCATAAATCTGTTACATCTTCTGTCTTAGTCCAACCTACAAACTTTTAAGTACCTATCTATCTTATCTGTAATACCATTATAAATGTGTTAGTTTTTACTAGTGTATGTCTTCCTTTTTCCTCCCTTGTGTGCAGAATAATTTTACATAAAAAAATATTGGTAAAAAGTAATTTTCATCTATCAGAAGGAGATTTATCTTGCTGAGCACAATTTTTAGAGCCCAGAAGCTGAGTAACTATATTTCTAATTACTGTCCTGCTTCTTCTAGGAGGTGTAATGGTGTTTCACTTATAGGAAATATTATTAGTATTTACCGTTTCTTCTTCCGGGTTGGACCGTGTCAAATTGGTGTTATTTGCCGAGCTTATATGATGTTATCACCGTCGAAGCCTACGTGAACAATATTATTAGTGTTTCTGCCTCTAAATATTATATTGGTCTCTGTGATTAATTCCTTATTGCTTCACCTGAACTCTTTTTAGAATCATATTCATGTTATGAATCTCGATATCTTCTTTATCTCCAAAGTTTATTCCAGCACTCTCTTCTTCATCAAACTAGTAGAATAACGTGAGCATGTCATTCTAATGCCAGGAACACTTAGAGATTTAAAACTGTATCAACAAATTTTAATGTATTGGGTAAGGAAAAACCAATATAAACAAACTGATTGCTGGATGGAGAGGTGAGTAAGGGAATTACTGTTAATAAAGCAGTGCTTTTAAAGATTGGCTGCAACTATTTTTCAATGATTTAGTCAGCATTTCCCTAATTGACTTATGACCTAAGGGAATTACTGAGGTAAGGCCGAGGAAAGATATATGGGAAAATTATAGTTGTAATTTAATTATAAGTCATAATTTGTATTTATTAATCAGAGATAAGGTAAAGTATTGAAGGGAAAGCTGGCAAACCTTTATTGACAAGTCTTTTAAGAGGATTATATGGTTTATGGGATCATGACTTGAAAAACTCACCTATCCCTTAAGAAAGTAAAAGAAACTGTCTTCCTTCCAACTCCCTTATTTAGCTCCACTCAACTACATTCCTCATTCCGTTTAGTTTTGCCTATCCATTGTTTGTATAATTTTTTACCATATTTGGCAGCCATATTATCCATATGTTTATACTTGTTTATTATTTTGTTACTCTAACTTAAAGGTCTGAAATTCAAACTAAGATGACTAAAATAAAAAAATTGTTTTGCGAATAAATATTTTAACAACTAATTTTTCTAAATTAATTCCTTGAATCTGAATCTGAGAATAACCTCAGATTTTGTCTATCACGTCAACTTTTTAAACTACGAGATATCCTCAGAAATCATAAAAATCATGCATTTAAAACATAAAGTAAACATAGTAAAACATAAAGTAAAAACGTACCAAATATACAGTTTACAAAACATTTAATATAAGTTAAATCGAGTTCATACATATAAAATTGTTTAATTAATGAACAGTACTTAAAAATTAAGATAAAAATTTGAGTTTGTAGCTTTTTCTGGAGTGTTTAGTTTATGTACATTTGTGCTTGATGCTCCAACAAAAGTCAGCCATCATATGTACGTCCCATCTACCGTATAACTGACGGTAAACTAGGATACTCTGTTTTACATTTGTTATTCTTGTTATATCCCGATGTTTTCACTATATAAAAGTAACAACCACTTGAATGATCTTTGGGCTTGCGCCAAATCATAGTTATACTAAATGGAAGCTTAGCACGTGTTCCCTTGGTCCAAATCCATAAACCCTCAACACACTGCATGAGGTGCCCATGCTTTATCTTGATCACTAAGTTTCACTTTAAAATAGGCAAAATATGCTTGTCTGACAAATTTACTGATATTTGTCCTTTGACTGGGAATGGTAAAACTGCCACATATATAAAAAATGAATCGGGGCTGTTTTACTTCTGGCGTTTAGGAGCAGAGGTAGCCATAAGGAAATGTTTCAGTTCAAACACACTAAGTTGTTCTGTACACTTCCATAACGAAATACTAAATACTGCTTACCAACACACAATGTTTCAATACAGTATAACAGACATTATTCATTACAGTATAACAGACGTAACTAAGCAGGCAGGTCTAGACCAGCCCCACCCACATAGAGACCGAACGTGACGTGATAGAAGAAAACTAAAAACAATTTTTTGAAACCAGCATGCCTAATTCTTTAGAAAACAGCTAAAAAATCTAACTCAACAGAAATGGAGTTTCAAATTGTTCCCCAGTGTTATAGCCATGGGACTCCCAGTACAAGTTTTTAGAATTAAAGTTAGTTTTATTGGAATAAAATTTATAGTGCATATATTTTTCTGTTATAAACACTGAAAAATAATATATAGAAGATAAATGATGCAGAAAATTAGTTGATTGATCATTTGTTAGCTTCCAGAAGAATCAAATATCTCTTACCGATAATGCAGTACGTTACCAAATTTGATATAAATGGTAGTGAAATCTCTTCTAATAAATTTTATATTATATATACATTTATATATATAAAACTTTTGCATTACTGTGTAATTTAACACTGATCAAGTGTGCTATAATTTTGAGTATTGTCAAATTTGTAACCCTATCAAAATTGTAATCCCCTTTAATTTCTGATAAGAATGAGTATTGAGTTTGTTTTTATTATTGAGTCTGAAATAAAATTAAGATAATTAAATTAATGCTTAGTAAAATATCATATTAAAATTTTAAGGTAATTTTGTCACTTAAAATTTTGATCCAATTATCAAATATCTTTTTGATGTAATCAATGTTGCTTAAAATATTCTGTTTCAAATTTTATGTTGTACAGAATTATTATTATTAAGATGTAATTTTTAGTGCTATTAAGATATTCAAGTTAAATGACAATCTTAGTTTTTATTTTCAAATAATGTATGTGGGGATACATTCATGTGATAAGTGCATTGACGTACTGATACAGTAACTGTTATTAAATTCAATAATTTAATTTTAAGGTTAGGAAAATGTGTAACTGCAAAAATAGTATAATAAAACTTTTTATTGTGAAAGAAATTTTAATTGTATAAAATGTATTTTTACTAGATAAATTCATTTTAAAATGTTGAGTTATAATAAGTTATAACTATGTATTATTTTTTGAAATATGGAAGTTAGCAGCTTTTATTGTCACAAATGTTTCAGCTCCCAATGACCTGTCATCTAGGCCATATCTTATTTGTCATTTTACCTAATACAATCTGTTATGTTACTCATTTAGAGCTATATTAAGAAGGAGTAACAATTTTTCTAGAAGTCTTAAAACCCAAAACAAAAAGTAAAACACTATTATTCCTTATGTAAACCTTAATATATTTAACTTGTATTTATAGAAAGAAAGGTCAAGGACACTTTATCACGACCTTCAATGATATCTGTTTATTTATTGCAACCCATTGTTATCTATTCTTATTTGGTCAGTATCAAGACGGCTTTTTAAAAATATATATTATTCTCTTTTATGAACCAATTTCACAGAAATGAACTATATATGCAATAATCTACGTTTCTTTGTTTTGACAATTATTAGTAAATCATTTATAGTAAATTATTCATAAAAAATATATTTTATCATAATTAAAATAATTACTTTTTCAAGTAAGTGGTTGAATATATCCTCAAAAGGTGTATTGCATTACTAGTACCTTCTGTAGCTAGTTCCAAAAGTCTTTAAATCTTCTGTAGTCATAAAAGTTTTTATGTTACTTTGAATTTTGAATTCATTTTCTGATTAAAACATTTTTTCTTTGTATTTTTTTTTTTTTTTTTTAAGTTTTGGCTTACAATAAATAAATTAGGAACTAACTGACACAATGAAAATGTATATAGTTAGTATATATATAGTAGTTGTACATCTTAAAAAATTGGCTTTAATAATGAAATAATTTTATTTTGTTTTATAAAGGCATACTTTTTAATTTTGTTTTAACACTTAATTTTCTCCCCTCAGAGTGGTTGAATTAGACCATTTTTAAAATAATTATTTGAAGGTAATAATTTATATTTTGCAAATTTCCATAATTATGATTCAGTATTTTAGAAAAAATATTGAAAAGTTGAAACACACATTTATGGAAGGATACTTTTTATTTATTTTTTCAGTATATTTGTTTTCTAAGGTTTATATAAGAGAATGTTATAGATAAATGTGAAATTTTCTGGTTTTCTTTTACCTTTTTGGTAATTATATAACTACTGTTAGTGCAGTAAATTAATAAAGATTGTTTATTTTGTAGGCAAACCTGGAATATTTGAATTCAAAGGAAAAGCTAAATGGGAAGCTTGGAATGGGAAAAAAGGGATGAGCCAAGACACAGCCAAGGAAAATTACATTGCCAAGGTCAAGGCTCTCATAGAAACATATGGCCTCAAACAATAGACTCTTCCATTATGTTCTCTCTCTTTATCTATCTCTCCTTCATCTTGTCTTGACCAGGAAATTATTCTTGAACCCTCTTTGCTCAATGTTTTGAAGCATTTGATTAAAATATATTTATATATGTGATACATTATGTATTATCACATCTAGTGGTTATCATTCTGAAATTTTATTTAAGTATATTTAATAGAGTGGAAATTCTATTTTTGTTAGTTTTATTACTTTTTTACTTTGATATACATATTTATATTTATTTTTTTATTGAACTGTTTTAATTTGAAGTAATTTTATTATCTCATTATGTAGTGAATAAACACCTAGTGAAGCAGACTTTTTTTTTCAGTATCCCAGACCAAAATGCGTGTGTATATGTGTGTAATATCAGTGCTTTGTAATACCTAGTCTGATTAATCATATCATCAAATGATAAATCAATTTTCTAAATTTTTGTTTTTTTTTTTTCCTTTAAAATAATAATAATTTCTTGTGACAGTGCTTCACTGAGGGAAAAGGAAATTAGGTTTATATCTCAGAATGAAAAATAATTACTTATTTTTACTAGTCTATGCTGAGTATTACAACATGTGGCTTACTAAATATAGAATACATTTTAAGACATTGCTAATGTATGCAATGAGGTTTGATTAAAATAATTAAGAACATTATAGAAATATGTTATTTAGAGATAGATTCTGTATGAAATGGACATTAAAAGTTTGATTTCTAATTTACCTCTAAGTTTGCTAATAAGGGGAAAATTCAAATTAGTGTTTTCATTGAATACTTGTATGATAAGGTTCTCAGAATTCATTTTTGAATCACCCTCAAAATTGATTTTGATTGAAAATATTTAAATTTAAAATATTAACTGTATTTTGTGAGAGAGAGAAGTGCTGTACTTTTGAAGCATTTTTTAGGAAAAAGGAGGGTGGGAATGAAGAACATATGAAAGGGGTTCATTTTTAGATGGCTCAAATGCAATTCTTGCTTTGCTTAGAAGTTTGATGTGAGCAAAAATATAAGAGGTAAAATTGGTTGTCTATCACCTCAAGTTTCAAAATATGTGACTTGTTCTTAGATTACTGTCCAACTACGAGATGCATGCACATCCAAGGGTTGTGGCTTGCAGATTACACACATTTTCATATATCCAGTTTAAAAGAGCATATAAAGTTATGAAAGAAATCGAAACCCTCAGGATTTGGTTTATTTTATAATTTTTGTTGGTATTTAAAACTGTATTGGGAGTCATCTGGAAACCCCTATTTGTAGACATGCATGCATCGTGTACATATACAGCAATCTAAGAACATGACACACATTTTGAAAATAGAGGTGAAGGACTTTCAATTTTTCCTCTTGCATTTTCCACTCAGTTTAAACATGAAATGCACATGAGTCATTAATATGAACACCCTGTTTATTAAATATCAGTTTGTCCATTTGTTTTTTTCTCAACTTTTCATTACTCTATGCTTATTAATGAAAATTTATGCTTAACACAGCTTTCATTCAAGAAAAATTGTTGATGAGCTGTTGGAAGATATGACAGGCATTAAAGATCTGCACAATAACAGTAAAAACTTTGTGGCAGTTGCAAGAACGTCTTATGAGAACTCAGCAGACACAATTGCTTACCTTGTTAGGAATTGCTAGAAAAACTTTTTAATTTTAAGTTTTAATTATTAATTAAGAAATGCTAGAAAATGTTCGAGAAAAAATAATTGCCAAAGCAATAGTATAATCATGATTTAGATGAAGTAAAAAACAAATATATTTGTTCAAAATTCAAAATTATTCATAAAAAACTATTATAACTTATTTTATATTTTAATTTTATTTATAACCTTTTTTGTAATGACATTCGTATAAGGACACTTAAAAAAATTATAATCGCATCCTCACAAACTTCAGTTCTGAGACTTGCTCCTAAATCATCTCACTCCCCTCCATTCACTTTCCAGAGACAATAGGTCATAGTCAAACAAATTGTCAATACTTTAAAACACCTGCAAATGAAAGCTCACCTTTTCCTCACTTACACTTTTAATTCCATTCTATGAACTGCCTACTTCAATCTTTTTTTGGAAAATTTTCTTATTCCAAGTAAACAAAAAGAAAGAAAAAAAACCACTTCAGTCTTCTTTTTCCTTTCATCTTATTTCCCCTTTGCCAATTTTGGGAAAATCTCTAAAAAAATTATTCTAGTCTCATTTTATCTGTCCTTTTTACTCCTCACTCCTCCTCCAAAAAGTTTGGTTTCCATTCCTTACATTTCCATACCACAGTACCACTGAATTTTAGATGCCATCTCCAACTTTCAGGGAAAATAGTGCTGTTATGATATCTTTCTCGACATTTCCTGGTCTCAGACCAAGTATGGCTTGCTATCTAAACTTAAGGAAATTCATCTAAACCAGTGATTTATCTCATAATTCATTCTTCCCAATGGCTCTTTATGAATCAGTCTTACGGCTTCTTGATTTCTACATTCTATCATTAACTTGCTGATGCCTCCCAAGGAGGAATCCTAGGCCCTATCTTCTGAATGTACTCTATTAAGAAGATAGTATGTCTGAACTTCACAGGACCATCTTGTTTAGTTTTTTGGACCAAACAGCTATTTCTATCAGTAACTAAGTCTCATTCCTTGCTTCCCAATACCTCCAATAACTTACTCTTACACACATTTTAAATGCAGATTTAAGATGAACCCCAAATATTGTCACATCACCTTTGCTCTCCCCTATTATCTATACTTCTTTAGCACTATTTTCTTATTTTTAAAAAAAAGTATATTATTATTAAAAAAGAAATAACATAAAATAAAGCCTAATCTTTGATAAGTACCTAATGGGGTTCCCGTAATTTCTGCAGCTGAGGGACAGGCCTCATACCCCATCTAGGTTCACAGACAACCTTTAAAAACTTTATTTCTTTCAAAAAATACATATATAACTAATCATACCTAAACTTAGTGGTAAAAAAAAAAAATGAAATTACATAAAAAAATCTGTGGCAGAGCTCAACCCTCCCAAATTAAAGGAATTTGGGCTCCTTCAGGATGGTTTCTTCTGTTTTGATATCTAGGTTGGACCGATGCTATTGTAAACCATGTTTTGTTGTTTTTATATCTATTTCCTGTAGATATTATTGGACTGAAGTTTTGAAGTGATGGCCCTGGAGTCGGAAAAATATGAGAGACTAGGGTGGATCGTTGACCTTTATCACTCTGTGTTCTCTTCTGTCAATAAACCCTTTGCCTGATTGAGCAAAACCTCCTCACAACAGCCCCTATTTGCTGTTTCACTTTATTATCTGTTTACCAGCTGTCATTGAGCACCTAAGAATATGAAACTCTCAACCTGCTATAATCTCTTCCCTTCCACTTTCAATACAGTGAAGACTCACCTTGTGAAGGTTCCTTTCAATGTGCTTAAAATTTTTCTTCTCAGGATTGATTTCCATATATTACTTGACCTTAAATATTATTTTGTAGAGTCATTGGGTGAAAATATAGCAAGGTAATAATTCCTGTATTTGAGCTCTTCCTCTTTATGTGTTATTAAAGGTCTTAATAGATACAATTGTGAATTTAAGTATTTTTAGGATTATCAAACAATATCCAATACTTCACACTTAATATAAATTTTCACTAATTGCTGAGTGCTTTCAATGATCAATGATTCCATCTTCAGAGCTTTAAGAGATCTTAAGATTGTCATCTTATAATGAGTGCTCCTTGGTAGCTCTAGGTTCACGTGATGTGTGAAGGCTCGGCAAAAACATTTCAAGTGAATCAAGCCTGGAAAAAAAATGTGTGAATATTTCTAGAGACTGTGGGAACCTAATGAAGAAAGACATACTTTTTACTTTCCTTAGCAATACATTATATTTAAAAGGACAAAGGTTCTTTAGAATCAACTACGAAATTTTTTAATAAACAATTTTATTTTCTACTTTTGGCCTATTAAGCCATTTTTAAGGCCAAAAACTTTTGATGTTAGAATATTATCTACTATTTAATAAACCACATTAGGGCTATAAGAAAATTTTAAATTCTGTTTCCCCATCAAAATAAGAATAAACTAAATAAAACATAAATAACATTGTACCAACTAACCGAAAAATGGGAAAATTTAAAATAATGTCTTTGTGAACAATATAGATTTATTCATTCATGATTGGTTTCAGCTTTATTGTTATCTTAAGGCCAGAGTATACACACCAAACGAGTTCAATCTCCCTCACTTCTATCAGGTAGAATTCAATGGAAATTCTTTTCATCCACTTTTAATGAAATTAGTAAATGAACAAACAATTTTATGTTGTAAGTCAGTAAAAACAACGGAGGTAAAGTGTAGGCTAGATTTAGATCAGCTGGTAGGATAGAATGGAATTGTAATCTTTTATATATTTCAATGAATTTTCAGTAAAAATGTTAGAAAATTATATTATGCTATACATGATAGTATACTATATATGATAATTATATTATACCTATTATGGCCTATTTATGTTTGACTAAACAAAAATATTAACAACTTCCCAAATTCCCACCCCCCGATATCNTTGCAAAAGATTTGAAAAAAAAAAAAAAAAATCTTCATAGTAATATAAAGAATAAATAAGAGAATAATCAAGCAAATTTTGAACCATCCTATTAGTGGATGAGGAAGAAGGAATATAAGAAAACCAGTAACGTGGAACAATAACTGTTTATTTTATTAAACATTGTGGTCATGTTTCTAATGTAAGACCATATACAACACAATTAAATTATACATGTATTTATAGATCATCCTGCCTAAGGATGAGAGAGATACAAAAAGAATATATATATATGCATATATTATAAAAAGAAGTATTTTAATTTCGTTACACAGTCTGATATGTAGTTTATAAATAAATGACAGTTTGTTTGAATAATCAAACTTCTCGTTGTGCACTGTAGTTACACCCTAATGACTGTGAGAGAAGTACACCACAAGGCAGAATGCAAAACCCTTGGAAAATTTTAAGAAAATAGTCAATTAACTTTCATCAGTTAAAAACGTCGATGTCCTTCGTGCATAAAGTCTTTAGGTGTCTAATCGTGCCCAAAACTACACTTATATTTACCATATACATATTTCATTATATAAAGACAACAGACAAGCTGAGCCATTAGATACACAGTCTAAGCTATTTACAAATAAAATTTTTAAAAATTTACAATAGTCTCTTCATGGTTACATAATTCTACATTCATTAAACTTCTATTCCATTACATTATGACTAGGTTTTGATAACTTAAATTTTATGCATTAATTACATAAACTCCAATCTTTCCATGTACTTCAAATCTTTTAATACATATAATAAAGGCTAATGAATGGTCCTATGCCAACAAATCATAAACACATATACTATTTAGTTACCAAGATCATACAATTATATACAGTTGTAGGCTTACGGAAACCATAACCAAACATAATAATATGAATGGCTTGCTATATATCACATAATAAATAGATCTTATAAATCATACAGTAAACTATATATACAATATATGAATATAAAACATAATTTTTACATTTTTTTTATTTATTTANTTATAAGGGGGCCATGAAGATGCAACTAATTATAATAAACTTGCTCAGTGGGGCCTAAATAATATCAAAACTCTTCTAAAAAATTTTGATTACTTTTAAGATTAAATAAAGTATAATAAGATGAAATTATTAATTATTTTTGAAAAATGAAAAAATTATGGAGTAGTCAGCTATATACTTTACCATAAGTGTATGAATAAGATACTTTTTTCGTAGCTCCTAAAAAACCAGAAATCAATCTGGAGCCCCTAAAATGAATCAAAATACCAACCAATTTTTCCCTTATTTGTTTAATATATCTCATTTTTATGAGCCTCTAATGGTTGGTAATATCTCAAATTAGAGGTTAGTATATAGTTGTACTTTTTTATTTGAGAGATTTATTTCAAAACTAAATAATATCATTTTAAATAAATAAGAAACTGATAGAATATTTTTACTATTAATAAGATATTAATGTTACTAAGACATTAGTTTAAAAATAAACTGTACAAAATCATTTCATCTTTTATTGAACCAATTTTTAAAATAAGTTGCTTAAGCATCGATAGCTAAGCAATAAGTAGCTAAATGATTAGTAATTTGAGTTAATTTTGACTAAGTACAATGTATCATCAATTTAAAAATTAATAAAATTAAAATGTTAATAAAATAAGTTTCTCTTCCTTGAGATGATGTCAAATTTTGCTTCTATCATATGATTTAACGATTATCTCTTCCATGAGTGTTATTCCCCTTGTTAGGATACTATTCCTTGGGTTGGGAAGAAATTCTTATGATCAAATTTAAAAAGACAGATAAAACAGATATTTCACATCCTTTTGAAATCTTTATTTTATTCACAGCCTCAATAATACTTCCCTTAAAACACAAATTTTGAGAATATAGAAGGAAAAAAAGGTTTACAATATGCAGCAATTTGCTTAAATATTAAAATTGGTTAAGACCTCAAAGCATTAAAAAAAAGAAGTAAAATTCCTCAACAGAAGTTTTTCTTATAATACTTATGGTAAAGTAAATTAATAGAATCACCAATAATCCAGGAAGTATTTAAGTTTGATATCCCACTGCAGCAGAGCCTTTATTTCTAATATAATGGTTTTTTTTTAAAATTATTATAATTCATTAATTTCATTAAGTGAAATTATTTATTTTTTCTAAATACACTGTACTTCCTTTATTAGTAAATCTAACTCACAGATGAGAAAAAGAATAATCAGAAGTTACAATATTTTAAATTTAGTAGTTCATTTCCTTTAGTCAGCTATAAAGATGTACAGTCCTATTAAGAAATGTGTACATGTTTCCTGAAAAGTAATGTACAAAAGAGTGTTTATACCTTCTACGATATTTAATTGAAAGCAGTATCTGGACAGAGCCCATAAGAGGCAAGACCAAAGTGAGAAATGTATGACCACACTACAGTTTAAGTCAAGAATGTGCTATCGTGAAAATATTTTCATTTTGTCCCTTCAAAGTAACATGATGAGGAATTTCATGCAGTCAGTATGATTGTCACCACAATGCATCGCTTTTTATCAGCCAATGGAAAAACAAATTAAAAGTAAGTAATAAGGAACAAAATTATAAGAATTAATTCTACTAAACTAGAATCTAATTAGTTAAAACCCTTATTCTTAAGCTATGGTTATAATAAGCTTTTAAGTGTTGTACACTAAACTAAATAGTGTCTTAGAAAAAAAAAAAAAGGATTTATTTTATATATACATACACACATTATTATACACAATGTGTAATAGAAAGAATCAATTATACATTAAATTGTTCTTTACAAAGCAAGAAATTCAAAAACATTTTATCATAATCTTTTACATTAAAATGCATTAGACTATTTTCATTTATTGATAATTTTATTTCTTGCAGCATAATATATAATTGTGAGATGATTTGTGAAAAAAGCTATTAAAAATAAAAGATAAGAAAAATAAATTAAATGCAAAAGTAAAGAATATTACTATATTATCAAACACAATGGTAGAATAATTTATTCAACATAGAAAAGTAAATTCCTCAGTTGTAATATTATTATTATATTTTTCTGTAAGTTCAGAAATATTTGCATTGTTAGTAACTAAAATTACTTTTTTTTTAAAAATTAGCTTCAAATGATATAAGAAAATGGATTTATCTTAAACAATTTTTTTTTTCTAGAACACTATAAAGTAATATTAAAATCAGTAGTGCATAAGTAATATTCATCTTTAGATAAACTAAACACTTTTATCAAGCTAGAGTGCATATCATTATTTATTATAAAAACTGCATTGCATTACTATACCTTATTGTCATTATACTTGAATAATTTTGTAATAAAATAGCATTTGTTCTGTTCCCTGTCTCATAAACCTTTCATTAAATAGATATGTTCAATAAATAATACTTTTTATTTACAAAAAGATAAAATTTCTGTCTATGATTTTATTTTCATAAAATATTTTTCTCAAAATTATATCCAATAATGAATTGTGCAAGTTTATATATTTTTCCTTCTTTTATACAGGGTGCTATATACAAATCTACTAATATGGAACAGAATGTATATTTATAAATCAACAAGAATATACCGATAGATTACACGTGTCAATTCAACTTGGTCAAACACCATTACAAAAATCTAAATGTTAATATATAATAATTTTCTAGGAAATTAATTAAAAGATAAAATAATAAATTAATTCATAAAATATATTTGTGAAAAAATACTAATACCTTAATTGAATGAAGATTCTAATATTTATAAAGTTAACTATCTTAATATCATTAAAATTATGATAATATATTACAAAAAATGTGTTCAATTAAAAAAAAATAACATGGCAAGAATAAGATTTTTAAGTAAAAAAATACATTTTAAGTAGCTCTAGTTATTTTTGTTGTATTGTTAAAAGAAATAAAATGTATCACAAAAAAATTAGTCACCATTTAAGGAAAATTGAAAATACTTTGAGGTAGGTAGCTATTATGAAGCTGAATTTTACATATGAAATATGCTTATTCATTTCTATCTAATAAAGTGTTACAATGAAAAGGTAAAATGTATCCACATAATTATACATATCTTATCTAAATTAGGAAGAAGTATATAAGCTCTTGATTTTAAAAATAAATCTGTGAAATCAGAAAGCTTCTGAGTAGTGAATTACAGTTTTAAATTGATTGTTTAAAAAAAATTAATTTTCAAGATAAGGAAAAATGGTCATTTGATTAATGTAGTCAGTGCCATTTAACACTGAAGCAAGGCCAATAATAGTAGGGGGAGGAAGTGGGATGTCAGAATCTCTCCTAAAAATTAATAAAATAAATAGTTGTGAGGAAAATATAAAAGCTAGGTAAGTCATAGAAATCCAGTAAGTGATCTTGTACTAACTGTATGTGTAGGTATTTCTAATAGAGATAGAAATTTAATCAATCCTTTTTTTTTTTTTTTTTTTTTTTTTTTCAAGTCAGTTAAAATTTATATTAAAATGAATATCAATTGTCTGAGAACTATAGGAGGAAACAAACTTGACAGAATTTTTTTGTTTTTTTTTTTGGCCCTGATATAATTAAATTCAGTTTGAAGAAATAATATTTAATTGAAATTTCCTTAATTGACAGTCCTTTTTGTAATGGACTTATGATATATGCTGAAAAAACACAATTATACTTAAGAAAATACATTTGCTCCAATTTTCCTCATGCCATATTTGTTAAACATACAAAAAAAAAAAAAAAAAAAAAAAAAAAAAAAAAGGGGTTTTAATACATAAAGCATTGGTTAAGTTTTTTTCTATTTGTGAAATTCATTAACCATATAATTTAAATTAGTTCAAAATAATTTTATTTTCAGGTGAATGTTGAAATAATAAAATTTAGAATAATTAAATGAATACAGTTTTAAAAGAAAATACTTTAGTGAAAAATTATAATTAGTAATTTTTTAAAAATGAAATTCACTTTAGAAAATGATTACTTTTTCCCCTCCTCCTCTTTTTTCTTTTTATTTATCTATTTAAATGCTATTAAGTAAAATTATGTGGAATAAACTCTCAGATGTTACAGTACAAAAGATTTTAATGTTCTACAACAGTAACATATTTGACATATATTGCGACCTTTATATATATCATTGTACAAAAACTATTTCTTACATCAAATCTTAATTATGAATCAATTGACTACTTTTTCTGTTTTACTACTTTAGAATCTTAGAAATACTACTTGAAGACAGTATTTACAGTTTGCAGAAAGTTTATTTATTTCCTGCTTATAGTTTGGTGAATTTCAAAGCATTTTTTTTTCTTAGTACAGAGTATTTAAATATATACAGGTTTATTAAAAGTAAATGGAATACAAGAGTAGGTAGTAATTTCTGCAGCTGAGGGACAGGCCTCATACCCCATCTAGGTTCACAGACAACCTTTAAAAACTTTATTTCTTTCAAAAAATACATATATAACTAATCATACCTAAACTTAGTGGTAAAAAAAAAAAATGAAATTACATAAAAAAATCTGTGNAATAAAATAAAAAATCTATCTGTCTCAGCTTAGGCACAATCCTATATCTCCTGCTATCCGGGCAAGCTCGTTAGCCAATTACAACACGGAAACTAGTCAGAAAACCTATTCAATTCCCCGCACTTGTACCGGGAGTTTAAACCTCCGAGTAAGACGAATACATCGTCCTATTCTCGAAGGAGCTGACATTGTAAAGCTATTTATTAGACTCTCGTTATTTGCTTTTATTTATTTTGATAAACATTGTTTTTATTGTGGTATTTAATCCCTCGTAAATTTTAAACATTGAAAGCAAAGGAATAGAGTAAGAAATCTAACTGTCTTAGCCACGGCTCGAACCTGACTCTCCTGTTCTTGCTGGAACGGCAAGCGCGTAAAAATTTACGTGGCATTATATACCATGTATATATATATATATGTGTGTGAGTGTGTGTTAATGAAATTATTTTTCAAAAAATAATTAGGGGCTTTCAAAAAAATTATTAAATTTTGACATTTAATGAAATAATTCTTTAGTCTTTCAGAATTTCACCAATATCTAAGTATGAATCATCAGCGCAAAACACACAAATTCAAGACATTAACAATTAAGCAGAACGATATTTCTAATTTTATGTTTAAATTACTTTAAAGTTATTTACATCCATGCTAGCTTGTTAGTTTTTCTTTTTTTACCTGAATAAAGTAAAAAGCTAGTAAGCAAATTAACATAAAAAGTGTTCAAAAATGGAAAAGTTAATTTCTGGTCGATTTAACTAGAATGAATTCTTATATTCAACAACAACAGTAGAAGATCGTATAAAATTATACTTTCATGACAATTTTCAATAATAAAGGTGTCCAAGAAATGAAATAAATACTAAAAAACCAGGGAAGATTTAAATATCTTAGCTAACTCTTTAAACAGTGCATTCCAAGTGAAAATAGTATTATAGTCTTAAATTTGATTTTTTATCAATTGAGAATTGTTATTTTAAAAATCAAGGGCGAATTTTATTAAATATTAATTTTTTGAAATGGAACAAATTCTATTTATTTAGTAAGATTGATTGATGATGCCAGTCAAACATTGATGGAATATATAGGAAATATATTTTAATGAAAATCAATAATTCAATTTATTTCTTTATAACTTGTTCCCAAACCTGTTTATCAACAATTTTTTCTTTGTGATGTATTAATGCCTACTTATTAATATTCAATTTAATTTATTTCTGATGTGAATTGAAAACAGTTAATGTTTAAAAATATATTAAACATTATTAGTTACATAAAAACATGATTTATTACATTTTGACTGAAGTGTTGAATTAATTAATATTGCTTTCAAAATAAGAACTTTGTTTTAGAAGAATACTTAGAAACATTTGTGTGAAGCATAATTTTATGTATTATAGCTTTATTTCAGTCCTAATGGCAAAATAACCATTATTTATTACACCATTATTTTAAATACCATGGTTTTTATATAGAAGAAAAAGGGATAATCACATTTTTGCCAACTTTTTTTTTTTTAATATTTTATTTTTTATAATCATTCACCATTACTATTAGGTAGAATAAATTATTTGGTTATTTTGGTTATAATAACTGAATGTGATCAAAAATGCAAGTACAACCTTCATGTTTAATATACTAACATCCTTTTTTGAATGTGCATTAGCCAATATATAAAATTAATTATAAACATTTCAAGAAAAACCATGAGCAGATGTAAGCATAATCCGATCAAGAGTAGTAAAAGTTTTGCAACTAAATTGCAGATCTATTTAATCAGTCACTCCTCTATTAATACATAGGGTGATTGTTAGAGAAGATTTCAGGAAACTGGAGCATAACCAAGGTTCTTCCTTTGGAGGAAGAGGTGAATCTGACAGAAAGTCGGTCGGTGTATTTCAGCTGTTCTCCAGCACTCTGCCATGAGATCCGCTATATCTTTGGTGCAGGGGGCAGGAGGGCGAGTGAGTGGTACAAATCCAGTTGTGTCATCATCCCTCAGGAGTCCAAGATTTTCAACTACTTCCTCATCTGAAAGAGGGTCAAATGGTCGTTTTCGGCAGAAGTTCAGAATCTCCCAAAGAGTGACACCAAATGACCAGACATCACTCTTAGTAGTGTACTTACCCTGAAAAAAATATGAAACTCTTCATTCTAA
Organism: Oncopeltus fasciatus; assembly: GCA_000696205.2. NCBI lineage: Eukaryota > Metazoa > Arthropoda > Insecta > Hemiptera > Lygaeidae > Oncopeltus > Oncopeltus fasciatus. The sequence goes on along the minus strand of KZ807605.1, from coordinate 191,660 downwards.
CTGACATGACTGCTTAAAATTAATTAATATTTAAGAGAAATTATCTCTCACTCAATTAAACTGAAATCTTTAAAAATATGTGTAAAATTTAGATAAAATTTCTAAACTATGGTATAATCATTCCCATAAGATTTCAATAACAACTGTTCACTATAAAACATAGATCATGTTACATTAAAGGCAGTATAAAAGTGTTCACCTTTTATTCTAAACATGGAGCAAAGATGATTTCAATAAGGAATTTGACTAATAGAATTCTTCACAATTAAAGAATATATTATTTCTTCTAAATGGCTGAGTATTTTCATGAACAAAGGAACCATTATCAAAGCATACAGTACATGTCGGGGTCCCTCCCAGACTGCGGTCAATATGGTACTAAAGCCTTTAGAAGGAAAAATATATTCTTGAATTGGATTGAATATTGAATCGGATTTATCATTTTCTTCATGTCTATATTTTACTTGTGTATTCCAATTTTACCAGACAGGAGTATGGAAACATTCTCTGGTAAATATATAATAGTTATAAGGGAAAACTACTTAACCTTGCTTAGAAATTCTGAAAAAGTAATTTTAAAAGAGACACAGCTATAGCTTCATTGGCTCACATCCAATTTTAGATTTTTTTAATTTTTTTTTATTGGATCATCAAACTTCTTATTAAGGGAAAAAAAGGTTTTCTGAGTAAAAATGAGTTAAGTCAATTTTTCCTGTTATCAGATTTCCAATGATTTACATTTACTGCTAATCTAATATCAAATAATTCTATTTGTTATTAGACGAGCAGTAAATGATTGGGAAGAGTTTTGACAAATACTTCCTCAATAAGATTTTAAGAATTTGAACATTTTTGAGATTGTCGAAAAAGGAATGAGGGGTAATAAATAATAAAAGACAACAGGGATGAAAATGGTTCTGTATATGGGATACATAACAATATTTCTAAATATACCACAATAAAACTAAGAAGGAAATTTAATTCAAACCATTAGTTTCAGAACCAGGAATAAACAGTCATATGTAGAGAGAAAATGCTATAGAGAAAAAGTGACAGTAAGTATTAGCAGTCTAAGAGATTTTTTGATTATATAATTTTAAAATCTTCCTTTTATATTTAAATATATAAGGAGAATTTTAAATACTCTTTATAGATACCTTAACTTAATATTTATTTTTACAGGGGTATAATACATTACAACAATTTAAATCCAAATGTTAAATTAATTTTGTTTTCTTAACATTTTCATTTATAAGCTTTGTATACTATGAGTACTGAGTTTATTTACACAACTGAGTTATTATGGTCCACTTACTATCTTCGCAGATAGCACAACCTACTTATTAAATGCTTTTCCTCAAAATGTTATTTATGACCATCAGTGAAATTGTAGCTAACTAGAATAATCTTTTTTGAGTATCTGCTGATTTAATATTCTACCTTTAACCTTAGAACTTTTTCATAATCACACATTTTTCTATATTTAAAAAAGAAATAACTATGAGGAAATATCTTACTATGTATTGATTTGATAAATTAATCCAAGTAAATATATATGGANTTTTTATTTTTAGAAGTTTAATTAGAGAATCTTAAATTAAGTAATAAAAAAATAAATAATTTTAGTAAAATGACTTACCAGAAATACTGATTCCCAAGCCATCCAGCGCACTGGTAGAGGCATACTTCCATTTACCTTATAATAATCATTAGCATATGCTTCATTATCAGTTCCAAAGTCTGAAATCTTAATTTGATAAGCTTTTCCAACTAAACAGTTCCTAAAAAAGAAGGTAAATAAATAACACACCGGAATATTTTAATGTAATCAATATATAAACTTGAAGAAAAATTGAATTACTCAAACAAAATTTTCACAACATGAAATAATTCAAGCACTACCATGTATGAAATTAGGGTAACCAACTTTAAAAAAAGTAAAGCTGTATTTTCTTGTTCAGGCTTCACTGTTTTGTTTTGTAAATGATTTTTTTAATTTAAAATTTTTTTAAACCATTTTATCTTTAATTAATCAGAATAATTTAAACTAGGTATTTTAATTATTAAACTTCATTCTATCCAATCCAATTCAAACAAAGAATTAATAAAATTTCAAACCTGGTAGCCAGATCTCGATGTACAAAATTAAGAGATTCCAAGTAACGCATGCCAGAAGCTATTTGTGTAGCCATGTACAAAAGACAGTTGAAACTGTAAAGAAAAAAAACTGTTCTTAAAAATTTATGTAATTATTAATTTCAAGATTAAACAAAGATTTATAGATGAAAACATACAGTACAGTACCAACCAGTATTATGATACTAAAAAAAAATATTCACCAATAATATATTTGACACATGTAAAGATGTTTGCATCTTCAAAATTTACTGAAGATATTAATTTAAATATCTTCAAACACAAATTATATATTAATAAAGTGTGAATCATGTAAACACACAGAAACAAACATGCACATATGCATCACTAATACATATATTTCTAGTAGAATAGTCCTGTTATCTTAAAAGAGTTTCAAGTAATAACTTAACTTAGTAGTAACTTAAATATAATTATCTAGCTGAAATTATAGGCAAAAAACCTGAGGTTGTATTTTTTGTGTAACAGCTTATTTTATTTGTTATATTACATTAGTATCAAATTGTAGCTAAATTTTACTCATTAGAAGTTGTAATAAATTAATTTATGGACCTTTTATGTTCTACATATATATCACACAACATAATAATGTGCTAACTTGTAAATTTTTAAAATTTTTCCCTTAGTAAACCTCTACTTCCAACAACATGATTTCATAAATGACTGATATAGTTTAATGGTACTTGCATAAATATGTAGATACCAAATTTGATATTGATTATTTAAAAATTATGCAATTTAGAGCATCAAAACTCCTCTATATAAATAATAGTTTATGGCAAAACCCCTATTTCAGTTTTCAGAAAGAACTTCAGAAATGATAAACTTCCTAATTATAAACTTAATTCCCATCTGTAATTGAAAACCTTCACCAACCATCAAGGGGAAAAAATATAGTTCATTCCAAAATTTTAACAGAATCTGAAGCAATGAATTTAAGAAAGAAATCAGGAGTGTGTACTACCCAATGTTACAAAAAGATATTAAGAAAAGTTTATTTAAAATACTATTATTAAAAAATTCAATTAGGAATAATATATCATAAATTATATTTAGCTGAGGAAAAAAAATAGACAAATGACACTCTATTCATATCACTTTCCCTACTTTAATTATAATTAATTCATTTTTTAACATACTATTATATAGAAAATTTTATTATGAAATACTAAACCCACTGATCCATAACAGAGCCGATCATATTTTTATGATGGTAAACTTTTTAAATTTAATAAGCCAAGAGGTAAGAAAAAAAACATTGTTCAAAACAGTAGAAAGAGCAGATACAATAATCAAAACAGTAGAAATCAGGATTTTTCATGGATAAGCATAACAAATAACTTGGTATTCAGATTATACATGATGTGCAAAGACTCGGCAAAAACAACATTTCAAGTGAATCAAGCCTGGAAGAAAAATGTATGAATATTTCTAGAGACTGTGGGAGCCTATGATATGAAGAAAGACATACTTTTTACTTTCCTTAGCCATACATTATATCTTAAAGGACAAAATGGTTGTTTGATTCAACTATGAATTCTTTTAATTAATAATTTTATTTTCTACATTTGGCCTACTAAGCCATTTTTAATCGCAAAAACTTTTGAAGTTAAAATATTATTATCTTCTATTTAATAAACCAGATTAAGGCTATAAGAAAGTTTTTAATTTTGATTCCTCATCAAAATAACAATAAACTAAATAAAACATAACATTTATAAATATTAATTTAGTTGTGGTTTATTATCCCATGTAAATTTTAAACAATTAATGCGAGGGAATAGAATAAAAAATCTATATGTCCCAGCCAGGACTCGAACCTGGATCTCCTGCTTATCAGGCCGGTATGATTCGGCACCACCGGGACGAGCTTGATAACTTATTAAATTCCCAACACACTAGCAAGAGTCTAACCTACGAGAAAGACAATTACATCGTCTCATGCTCGAAGGAGCTGACATTGTCTAGCTATTTGTCGACTCTTTTTATTTACTTTTTATTTTCATTTATAAATATTAATTTAGTTGTGGTTTATTATCCCATGCAAATATTAAACAATTAATGCGAGGGAATAGAATAAATCTCACTAGTGTGTTGGGAATTTAATGTTATCTAGTTCGTCCTGGTGGTGCAATGGAAGCATACCGGCCCAGAAAGCAGGAGATCCAGGTTCAAGTCCTGGCTGGGAGAGCTAGATTTTTTTATTCTATTCTCTCGCATTAATTGTTTAAAATTTATGTGGGATAATAAACCACAACTAAATTAATATTTATAAATGAAAATAAAAAGTAAATAACGAGAGTCGACAAATAGCTAGACAATGTCAGCTCCTTCGAGCATAAGACGATGTATTCGTCTTTCTCGTGGGTTAGGCTCTCGCCAGGGTGTTGGGAATTTAATAAGTTATCTAGCTCGTCCCGGTGGTGCAATGGAAGCATACTGGCCTGGAAAGCAGGAGATCCAGGTTCGTGTCCTAGCTGGGACAGATAGATTTTTTATTCTAATCCCTCGCAATAATTGTTTAAAACATAACATTATATCAACTAACCAATAAATGGGAAAAATAAAATAATTTCTTTTTAAACAATATAGATTTATTCATTCATGATTGGTTTCAGCTTTTATCTTAGGGCCAGAGTATCCACACCAAAAAAGTTCAATCTCCCTCACTTCTACCTGGTAGAATTAAATAAAAATTCTTTTCATCCACTTTTAATGAAATCAGTATATGAACAAACAATGGAGAGTGCAGATAGATGTTTTCTGTGGATGCTCTCACTGAAGATGAGAATGTGGTTAAAATTGGTACAGAATGAATAACTTTACATTAATTAGGAGGACAATATATTAATTTCTTCCATAACAAAGAAATACTGTTCTATTATGGAAATAAAAAAAAATTAAAGGTCATGTGAATTGCTAGATATCATTAAAGGAAAATTGCTAAAACAAAAGTGTAAACATGACAATACATTTTATTGGATTTACCTAAGACTTTTAACACCAATAGGTAGAGTGCGGGTGGTTTCAGCGGGAACGTGAGTTTTCAGAAATTGAGTAAGATCACCATGTTCAAGATATTCCATAACTACACAATAAGGTTCTTCTCTCCAACAAACTCCAAGCACACGAGCAATATTGATATCTTCTAGGGCACCTAAAATCCTTACGTCCCTTTGAAAGTCCATCCTGAAATGAGACAATGTAGCATTAATAAAGAAAACTAGAAAATAAACTTAAAAAAAAAATTACTAATTTTTCAGTGTTTTTAACTGAGTTTCTAGGCTTGGGAAAAATTTATAAATCTGAATTATATATTTATTATTCAAATAAAAAATAGAACAGTTATTTCATATAGGCTCATAATTTGGAGAAAGATTATATACTTGCACAGGTTACAAAAGGACAAGATTGTTTTAAGAGTTAATCTAATCTAAATTAATTAATCTCATCAAAAGAAAAAAAAAATTATTTTATCAAATGTGAGTAGAGTTTCATTTTAATAAAAAAAGAAAATTTATTTCCTCAACTCTCTTTTGTTTCCCCATACACATTTTAATGCTACATTCCAAGTTTGTTATTGTTAAACAAAAACACAAAAACTGTGTCCCCTAGAGCATTTAAAAATACAAGCTCACTTATTTTAGTGACATATCATTTTTGGTAACTAGTAAGCAGAATTAGAAAAAATATAGACACTTATTCAAAAAATCTTTCATGAAACTAATCTCAATAGCTACATTTCCTCACAATTTAGCTAAAATATAAAGAACTAAGGAAAATAATTTGCTTACTTTTCTTTTTCACTTGCATTACGAAGAAGAAACTTGACAGCAACAAGTCTCTTGCCAAGGCTTGCATGAAGTCCATATTCTGGAATACCATCAGCTTCAGCAACATACACCTTCAAACATTGAATTATGATTACTTTGGATTCCATTAATAATTAATTAATAATAAATTATATTAAAAATAAAAATTTAGTTCACAGAATTGAGCTACTTATAAGCTTA
>KZ807605.1:151575-161577 GCA_000696205.2 Oncopeltus fasciatus | reverse complement strand
GGGGGGGGGGGGGGGGGGGAGACACGCCCGGCTTCGCACGAGACGAGGATGCACGAAACGTGTCGTGATCCGAACCTACCCTGGCAGGAAAGAAGCCAGCTGAAGGGGGTGGAAGCTCTGAGTGGGGGGGTAGATAACGCCAAGGACTTGGAGGGATATGATTGGACCAAATAAATGAAGAGAGAGGGGATGAAACATTCATTTCTCCCCGTCAGATTTACGTCTCGTTTCATCATCCCGCCCATAATTAGAGCGTTAATTGTGGGGTGAGTGGCGCTGTTATCGTGGAACAACAGATCGTTACCAGTTTTCACAGCGAGCGAAAGCCTTAACTGTTGTGGAAGCGACTTCTTCAGTTGAGAAGTCAATGAAACCAGGTGAAAGATCAGGTCAAATAACACACGATAAAATCAGATTTCAAACTAATTACTGATGTGCAACATTTGTTCTTAACTGCTTTTTTAAAAAAAAAAATTGTTTGGAGTTTTTAATAAATAACTGATAATGATAGAAATGACCTCACAAGTCAGGACAATAGACGAGTGAAGCTTAGTTGTCTCTTGTTCAACAAGAAGAAATACTCTCAGACCCGCTATGAATTTAAGTATTTAAACACTATCAATTATATTCCTGCTAATTTAATTATATTTCAAATATATAAGCATACAAATTTCATAAAAGTTTTTTATTAACCTGTTAAATGGTATTCATATAATGAAACCATTTTGAATTTCAGCCATTTATGAATTAATTCAAATCTGAAGAAAGAACCACAAAAACTAAATATGGTTTTCCACTTAAAAATACTGTGAGCCGCTCATGGTACATAAATACATTCTTTTTTATTTGTATATAAGAAATTGTTTCATGAGAAAAAATATTGGTAAATTGCGTTTTATATCTATAATATTTGTCACCAGTAACTATTATTAATGGTTAACTATTATTAATTTATTAAAGTACCTATTGTTGATTTTTAAATTTGGTCAACATTTAAGTCCCCCCATCACTCACTCTCGCTGGATTTCAACCAACAAAAAACTCATTCAATGTTTAGAAACATTGATATCCAATGCTTAAATTTTGGTTTCTTCGTATTAAATATTTAGAAAACGACAAATCACATACAAATGATAATTGTATATATATATATGTATATGTATATATAGTAAATTAGAACAGGTGGGAGAAAGAGTGTGGTGAACACACAAAAAGAAAAAAATACAATGAGTAAAATTTTCGGGGAGACTTCTCGCCCTTCGTCAGTGAGGAGTGAAGGAAGATGAGTGAGTCTCTAATCCACTTCTCAGTGAGTCCTCGCTCTGGCGACGGAAATTTATTTTACAAATGTTAGATGTTTCATTCATGGTTGAAATGGTAGAGAAGGGGGAAATCAATATTTAAATTTTAATATCTTAGTTATTATTAGAATTAAGAAAAAAATGAATAGAATAAAATTTNNNATTTAATAATATTTATTAAAAAAAAAAAGCATGTTAAGAAAGATATTCAAGTAATTTCGAGTATTGCATGAGCCCTTTAAATTTTAAAATCCAGAAACCAAATGGGTCATATTTAGCCTTTCTATTGCAAGAATTTAATCTAAAATTATTCACTTTGTTTGAAATTAAATTAAGGGAATGAAGTTGCCGCGGGTTCAAATCCCGCCCAGGTCAATCTTTTATTTATAAATATAAGCTTGTCCTGAGCCATGGATGTTTAGAATGGGGTGGGAACCTGTAGATAGCCCCTCCCTCCAATGACCCTTAGTGGTTGCAAGGGAGGCTAACACAGCAAAAAAAAAAAAAAAGAAAAAAAAGAAAAAAAAAGAAAAGGAATGAAGATTTTGAGGGAGTACAAAATATATTATCGCAATATTTTCGTTTTAATATGAGTTACGAAAAACTTTAGAACATTTAGGTGTAAAATGAAATGAAATTTACAAACGTTTGTGTTATATATATATTTTTAAGTCGTGTCATGATACATTTATAATTTAAGTTCAGTGAAGGAAATCTGTTTAAACTGAACTAATGGAAACTCCAAGATTCAATTTTTATATTAAATAATCTCATTTAATGAATTGCTATTCTAGGAAAAAGATGGCAGTGAAGATTCTTCAGCACAAAGTGACCAAAACGTTATCATATCAAAACCACCAGTGAAAAAAATAAAAAGAGGAGAGAATGAAGTATCCTCGAAGGGAATGGGGATTTCGGATAGCGCAAACGTGAACATTTCGGAAGGAGGGAGCGATGGAAGATTGGCCGTGGACGGTTTGAAAAGCAAGACATCACTAGACAATCATGCCAATGGGAAGTTCAAGCAATCCCTGAGGATGTTCCCGAAGGACCCGACAGGACAGCCCTACCACAAGGTGAAGAAAGGCGAGCAGGCGGCCCAGGAGGAAGTCGGCCCCGACCGCTACTCCAAGATAACCACCAACCAGGAAGAGGAGCACGTGGAAGCCCACCCCACCCCACCCTCGAAGAAAGAGGAACCAGCGGTACAGGAAGATCAAGTCTCCATTGAAGGCTCGGAAGCAAAACCTTCGGACGTTTGCGAAGTTGAAAAAATAATAACGGATATTGCAGAGGATTTTCCTGCTGAGACAGTCAACACAGAAACTGTAAGGAATACATTTGAGGCAGGTAATGTACCAAAAAAAAAAAAAATTTTGCAATCATTGAAACGTTTTCTATCATTAAACTGATTCTGGTTATATTAAGTAATGAGCCAGGAAAGCGTAAATGTCGAGTAACTTATAAAAATTTTTTCCTTAATAAAAATCCAGCTAAAAATCACTATTTTTCTTCGTTTAAAGCAGAATGGTATTACAATTTTATTAGATTTATTGCATTTTTATATACTTGTGAAATTTGAAGGCAAGCAAACAATCATTATTTGAATAAAATATTTAAGTGAAAAAAAAATCTCAGTCCCTAATTGTAGATATATATATATATATATATATATATATATTCGTAAAATTCGGTTCATTGTAGAATAGATACTATAATTTTTTCAGAACAAATATATCTATTTAAACATGCAAAGTGCATTATATATATATCAGCTCTGATTCATTTTGTCACTTATTTTCCTTCCCAAAGTCATAATTTGCACAAGATTATTCTTATCAGAATCAGTTCTGAACTTGTCTTCTACAAGCCCTTTGGAGAACCTAAGTAAAGATGGTTCTGGTGTGTAAGAAGGATAATAGAACACCGAGCTTTGAATAGTTTAGCCCGTTTTCTTTTTGGGATAACAGTATGAGTTGATTGGGTGAGAAATTAAGAATAAATTGAAATTCACAATTGAGCCGTAAAATGTATGGATAAGTATGACTGAACTGCCACTGTCAACCCTTACTTTGGAAATGTGTAGCTACGGTGAATACAACTCAAGCAAACTAACCAAGAGATCCCTTGTATTCATTTCTTATCATACTTTGGCTTCTTTGAAAATATATTGCACATAAGATTTGATTAAGTGCTGAGTTTACCATAAAACCCAACAGAGTTCCACAGAATTCCAATAGAATATTGGAAACATGTCTATGTTTGGATCCAAACCAGAATGCAACCATGATTGACTCATTTTGAGCATATTGTATTTCGAGATCTCTCTGATCTTTTTATGTTGCAGGACTGACGATGGTGCTGGGAATGCCGGCCTTCACCATGCTGCACAACCTCCAACGCAGTCCCCTACAGGTGAAGGTTTGCTCGACCAGCTGCGAACTCACGGCCACCGGTTACCTGGATCTCAGCCCGCTCTCCGAGGCAGTCCTGAGGGCCGAAAGAGGCCCACCCACGCCGGTGATCTCGTCCACCGAAGTCCTCCTGACAGCTTACGGCGACTTCGTGGCAGATCTTTGCTGTTCCATCAAACTTTTCGCCTTCGGAAGTAAAATTATAACTCAGGTCAGACACTCACATATTTTTCTAAGGGCCAGACTTTTTGAGTTATCAAGGGTTTCTTTTAATTGTTTCAAACTAAACAATAACATTTAGAATTAAATTTGAGTTGTTATTTTTCAAAGTATTCAAAGGAAAACAATATTTATGATGAAGAGATTGTCTTCATATTTTGAATTAATTATACCACCAGTTTCGGCCGGGAAGACCTATTCACACAAATGAATTCCGTATGTAGTGTATCCACTTCATTACATATTACATTATTATTATTTATTTTTATAGATGAAACTTCCAAGGGATCCGAACTTGAAAATGAACTGTGAAAGGGCCCAAGAAGTGCCTAAATTCAAGGCGTATAACATGGACATACAGGATCTGCCTCCAGTTATCTCTTGTCCAGAACAAATAAGTCTGCGCCACGCAAAGAGCTCGCACATTAAGGAAATAGTAGAAGAATATCCTAAGGAGAAAGGAAATGAAAGGTCCTTAGAAAAATAGCAATGCTTTTTATCTTTTTGTGTGTTTCAGTGAGGGGTTACGGCAGTCTTATAGTTAAGGCAGTCCTCTGCTTAAGGCAAATGACCCCTGTTCCAAAGTATTTACTGGTGTGATCATGGGAAGCATTGCTTTTCCCAATGGGTTCCCAATGGGGTACCATGCTTTTTGATTGGTACCCAAGTAGGCGGCCAGAACGGCGTGATGACCACACACCTTCTCTAGTACGCGAATAAATACATCATTAGCATGTGTTTTCCCTTGGTTTTCAATGGTTATGTCAGGGGACTGTATTATTTTCTTTCTCTCTTTTATATAGAAAAAGCTGAACAGATATATTTAAAATTTCTATTAAAACCGACTAGTATAGATTTTTTANCTGAGCCTCGGCTCTAACTACCACCTAATTAACTCAAGAATTTTAAGTTATTCCTTTCACAGTAGCATAAGAACTGTTAATAAATTTAATTTAATTCTTAATTGGCTTTTTTTTCATTTCATTTCCCTCATTCTCCATCCAGTCCTGAAGAAGCCATCACACGATGTGCGAAAGCTTGGCACCTAAAAACTCCAAGACACGGTTGAACCCGGAAGAAGTATTGGTAAATATGTCTGAGGACCGTCGAAGTGTACGTAAACATCTGGCTTTTTTTTCTTGAGTTCTTATCCTTCACCATTCACTCTATAAATATTATAGGTGTATTATCTTTAAAAACTATATATTTGTTACATTTTTTCATAATTATAATTGAACCTTTTTCTTGTTTAATAAAAGGCTTGAAATGACAAACAACTTATCTTGATCTGAATAAAATAGATTAATCTAATTTTTTGGTTTCGAGATGGTAGGTAGCATAGTGAAAGAGTCATTTGAGAATTATAAAAAATATTTTCTTTAAATAAATTTTTTTGTTGTTAAAGAAATCTTTTCACTGTTTCAGATTTTTTGTCGAAGAAGATATCGTGTTTTGTCCAAATAATAGATTAATAGCTCCAAGACCTTCAGACAATTATGAAACAATGAAGTGGAAAATTGATCAAATGCTGGGTTTGGCAACAGTCAAGGAAGAAGAACAAAACCAAACTGAAGAACAGTATTCAAAGAAACAAGGTCTAGAAGAGGAAGATAGGATTCAAAAATTAAACGATTGGCATAAACAGAAGAAAATAAAGATGGATGCCCAGGAAACAGAGTTAATGAAAAAGAGGAGAGAGACCAGGTCGATATTAAAAAAGATCCTACAAGGAATGAACGAACCAGATCCAATAGGTCCACTAAAAGAAGCGCAAACTCTAGCGCAAGTGGATAATGAAAACGAAGACGAGGAGAAAGATACTGATGTCCTGGGAGATCCTAAACGCCTCTACGAAGAAATTCGCAGGCAACAGAGAGAGGAAAAAATGATCAAGCATTACAAGAGGCTTTTCAGGAAGATGTTGAGGCATTTGGGCAAGGAGAGAAGATTCAGCCCGGACGTATTGAGGAGGAAGGAGAAGCGAGGAAAGATGAAGGATCTTCTAGAGGAATTGGAAACCTTCGGAGCCGATGAAGTGGAAAAGGCATACATTGAGGTGATGAAATTCAGGAAGGTAGGGGAGAAGAAGGCATGGGACTTGGACTCTTGGCCTGATATTCCCGAGGAGTATGAAGCTGAAGAGCTCGATGGCGGAGATGAAGACGGCCAACAAATGTCTATGAAGTCAAATTGAGCACCTGATGACGTCACCGTTAGTTTACGAAAAACAAAACACAAATAAATAATTTATAGTCTATAGTATTCAATCAAAGTGAGATTGTAATTGAACTGCTTGAATTATATCAGATTACATCCATGAAATGTTTCTAAGATATCCTGGTTCTTTCGGGAGGAGAGAGGGGATGAATGCAAGGTTAAGGTATAAAAACCGTCACGTAGGAGATAAATTAAATATATTTCTCATGTTCAATCAAAGTTGAAAATAAATGATAGAGAAAGACTAATTTTATCTTGAAAGTCCGAATGAGCAATGTGAGGAAAATGTGAGATCACTAGGGTAGGCTCAGGACAAAAGAGTGGGGGTAGTGCTTTCTCTACCTTCTTAGTTACATTATTAAATAGCAACTTATGTATAAATGCAAGAGAACACAAATATTTGAAAATTAAATATTGCACCTACCAGAGCAATTATTTTCTCAATAAAAATTAACAATGATATCAAATCTATGAATTTTAATATTAATCTTAATAACTTTTCAGATTTCAGTCAGAAATAAATTGATTAATTTGATTGTTACATAAATTATTAATGCCAATATATGTCTATTACACACACACACACACACACACACACACACACACACACACGAGCGCGCACGCACACACACATTAGTATATATGTGCGTGTTTAAGCGAAATTGAAACTCTACTTTGAGACTTACATTATTATTTTTCTTAACATTTAAGATTTTCTTAAAAGGTTTTGCGTAATTTGACGAACGTAGATGTTTAACCTAGATTTCATATCCGGAAAAGTCGGATCACATTTCCAATACCGGGTGATTATCAAATAGTTCTAAAATTATACAATTTTGTAGGCCTTAAGTCTTAAGACTGACATCCTGAAATTGGAAATATTTAGTGGAGAAGAAGCTGTATGTCACATGACATTGCTAGATAGGTTAGCCTTTTAATAACCCATAACGACAGATCTCCAGTCAACGTGTAAAAGATACTTTTTTTTACCCTCGTCAAAAATTATAAAAGGCTTAATATTCTACATGCTTTCAATCCAACATTTTCAGAATGATTGCTAACGCTCCATATTATGTGTCCAACTCTATCCTTCATCACGACTTTAATATTCTTTTCGTCCAAGACTTAACTCCCCTCGCTTCCAGATCTTCCACAGTAAACTTGTATTTCATCTTAATCCGCAAGCCCAATCCTTGTCGTCGGACTCCAATCCTTACAATCCTCCCCGGTGACTAAAACGGAGACGGCCTCACGACCTCCTGGGCCATAATGCCTAAACTTATTAGGAGTGGGGTCGATGTGGCCCTTCTCCCTGCTCAGTCATGATAATTTTTTTTTCTTTCTAATATTTATTTATTTTTATCACTCCCACTACAGCCATAGAGGTCCAGGGGGGAAACTCATGTTATGCATGGATATATATGGTTGTGATCCACTTTAGATAATGTGAATGATCAGCATGCCGGCTGCGACTGGATGGTCCCAGGAGCATAACAGGAATTCTCTAGGTCATTGAAAACAGAAATGCTGAAAGCAAAATTAATTTGCACTGTTAGTATTTAGGCGGGAGCCTTTGGTTCAGGAGTCAAGTTACATAACTCTTGGGACTTCATACCCCTTACATTTGTAATTAATATTATTACTCAAGTGTACTTATGTGAAAGAGCTATTAATGTTCAATGAGGTTAAAAAATAAAATTGCTGTTAAACTCTGTTGTTTCTTAGTTTATTTAAAATCAATCTATGGGAATACTTTCTTTTGTAACATATGAAAAACCAAGTAATATTTCTGCATAATTTGCAAAATAATATGTTTGTGCTTTTTTAATGAAAAAGACACAGCTTTTCTTGATTGCATAAACCATTGTGAGATATATTGAATTTAGTTATATATATACTACACTATTGTTTCACCTATCTTATTATATAATAAAATATAATAGTAAAATATATTAAATACTTTTTTAGGAATATATAAACAATTACCATTTAAATATTGTTTATATCTAATTTTGTGCAAAGTACTATTATACTGCCTTGTGAAGAGAGTTCAGGGTAACCCTACACCCAGTTTCAATCAAACTAGATTACGATTGCTGTGTTATTGGCAATATGAGGTTGAATCTTTTATTTGAGCTGTAGGAAAATACTTGACAGTCTATGTTTGCAAACATTTCTCATTAAGCTTTTGTCAAGTTTCTAATTTATTGTTTCTCAGTATTTTGGACATACATAAGTTGATCTGATAGATTAATATTTATTGGTTCAGAATAATATATTTTTCTACATGTGATTTTCACTTTCTTTGTTGTTAACAGTGGTAATAGTATTAGTTACTTACATTCATGTTTATTTTTATTTAAGAAAAAAAAAATAGAAAATTGCCATAACATTTTTTTTATTGGGAGTTTGTTGGACCATGGTACTGGTGTGTTAGGAATTTTTTTTTAATCATTATTATTTTAACCTAATATTGTATTCTATGGTATTGCTTAATTCATAATTTCTTGGGGGGTACATATGCAGCATATCGCGAATCATAGAGATTTCCAATTTACTTTTAGAACTTAACAATAAAAACATTTTGTATTTTATTAAGAAAGAGTAATGACTTGAGACATTCTTATTCTTTAATAATATGCATGCCTTTGTGTTAGGATTTTTTTGGCATTGGACCATCTCCTTTAAAAATATCCTTACTCCAAACCATGAACATTTTTCATAATGTTCTTTTCAAGTTTTTAATTGATTTTATCACTTTATTTTGGACAAATTTAGAACTGAAAATTTATATTATTCATTGACCAAAAGAATATATTTGTCTATCATGTAATTTTCACTATATTAAGTAATAGTTGTGAGTTTTCTCTTATTTCATTTTTATTTTTTTAAAAGTTTCCTCATCACCTTTGATTCGTTACTTTGAACTGTATCTCAAATATCAGGTTAAAACTAATTTTTCAGTCATTTTAAGAGTTCATGGTTTTCCTTGTCATAACAGTAGCACTTATCAATGGTTTGATATTTCTGTGTACTGCAATTAAAAGTTGCCAAAAGATAGTGAGAAACCGTTATATGGTTTTATGGATTTTGAGCAAAAATGGCAAGTATATGATGAAGTAAAGCATGGTAGGTAGAGACATTAGGATGGCTTTTTGCTGTCTCTTTGAGTGAACGTGGGGTATTTCCTAGAGGTGAGTTATTTCCCACACCAAGTCAAGGTCTCGACCTGTTCCTCTTATATAGGAGAAGCTCCCCTCCATTGGCCCAGCAATTCATGCTTCTCTCCTGCTCCTACACCAGCAACAGGAGAAAGTTTGTAAATGCTCACACTGTGTCTGTTGTTTGCCATCATGTCCAAATTCAATTTATATTCATAATGGATATCATTATTCAATAATTTTTTATCCTCCTATTTTGTAGTTTATTTTTGTTGCCTATTTAAAGGTTTGCTTTGTGCAGTGAGGTTACCATTTAAACCTTCTTTTTATCTTCCTACTTCAAAGGAGTTCCCTGTTTCATCTGTAACTTCATAATTTTCCTTGGTACTTGTCTATTACAAAAATTAACCCGACTGTATCTTCTCCATAATTGGTGGCATATTATTTTACTAAAACAAAGAAAAATAAATTTTATTTCTTGAGTGGAATTTTCTCTAAATATAGTACATGAACAGAACAAAGCCTTGTACTTTCAGGATTTTGAATGCTCGGAATCTTTTCTAAAATGGTTTTTAAATGGTCGATAATCATCCTAATTTTTTTTTTAAGTGGTCGCCATTTCTCTTAGAATTGTCCAAAAATAATAAGTTAATATATATGTACTATATATAGTAATATATATTTTATGTA
>KZ807605.1:130973-151118 GCA_000696205.2 Oncopeltus fasciatus | reverse complement strand
ATTTAAAAAATTAATTCATACATTTAAAAAAAAAAAATTTCAAAGATGTAGATAGAAAATTTTTTTTATATAAATGAAATAAAGGATTCCAATAAAACTCAGAATTAAAGATAATCGAATGGAAAAATATATAGTTTTCTTACAAGAAATGCAAGGGGGTTAGAATAAAAAAAAGTCTTACTGCTACTTAAAGATTTCTTTTAATTTTAACTCCTTAGCATTTCATGTTTAAAATTTAAAACCCCACAACTAAAATCATTATAGAGTTTTCATAGTTTAAAATGAAATTAATTAATCTTCAAGTAATCTTATGTAAAAGTAATTTATAAAATGAGATATATATGTATATAGCTGTGTATAACGACAAACGATAAGGAGAAACCCTCTTACGAAGATAAGAAATAAACCGTGCCGAACAAATAAATGTCTTCCTTTGTGAAGAGGCGCCATTGGAGGTGAGGACATAAATCCTAAGATATTGAATGCCTTTCATCCAATCTTCTAAAAATCTGGCTCCCCGCGCCCCCCACCACCCCTGGGATAATTCTACCCCAACCCCACCCCCAAAGGAAATGTAATAAGAAACATGGGATACACCAGCTGGATCGGGGGTTTTTCCCTTTCCAATCTCAGTATTTAACGGAATTTCACCCCTGTATTATGACACTCTGAAGGGGCAATACTTTAAAGGTTGGAGGGTGTAAGATTTTTTTTTTTTCCTAATAAATCCCAACAAGATTAAATATTTATACTTGTTAAATGGGGAAAGAAATATTCTTAAAGGACTAATGGAATTTTTATAAATATGAAAATAAATTTGTATTATTTTAATCAATATATATATATACATATTTTAATGTGTATGTATTATAAAACCGTATATACACAAAATTGTAATGTTTCCAACACTTAATACTCACACAGACACACTCACAGCTCAATCACTTTGGTTGAGAGGGAGCTGCTACTGATGCGCAATTAATTTTCTCTTTGTTTACCACCATTGTTGTAAGATAAATTTCGTAGTGGATAAATAAATTCATTTTTTAGCATACATATACTTGGTCGAAGAAGTAGCGTTCAAAATCTCGCTAACTTATATTAATCTAGGTAGGATGTTTTCGCGTGGAATGATGTATCATAGACTTAAATTAATTTATGTACACTTCAAAGTATATAACATGAGTTATAACGCATAACTTCAAGGTATATATATGCGATATATATAATGCGGTGAGGGTATAGCAGGGGCGCCGGGTTAGCCTAATTATGGATCTCACAAACGTGGCGCTTAGGGATCGAGTCCCTCTCAGAATAAATACAATTAAAAAAAACAAACTCATTTAACGGATTGCAAAAATAGAGCATTTACAGACACATATATGTATATATAAGTATAGTTATATAAGTTTTAACGGACCAAATATTAGCTTCTTCAGTGTAGGATCAGTGAAGATTTGTAAATATTTTTCAAATGTCTAGTCATTGAGCCAATGTGGATAGGACGCAAGAAGAATAGAACATTTCATGGTCTACTTAAAAAATCCAAGGGTCTTCTCTCTCGAAAAGGAGAGGTTATTAAGGTCAAAATGTCACCATTTAGTGTCCCATATCAAATGAGTAACTATTTTTGGGCAGTTTTTAATGTAAATAACCCAAGCAACAATCCACTTGATTTTCCACTGGCCAATTTGTGGACAATATTATCTTCTTTGTATATATGCAGAAGTTTGCAGTGCATAAGCAGATTTAAATTTAAGATCTGTACAGGTTATCTGCCATTGTAAGGCCATTTCAAGGGTAAAGTGTTTTAAAAGCTATATATCCCCCTCACCCTCAAAATATGAACTAATATCGACCATGTCGTACATATCGAATGAAAGCTGTTAACCATTATTTTTTTTTTTTAATTCAGAAGGGTGGGCGGTATAAAGAGAGCCATTATGGGTCTGTATTGTTGCGGGACCACACGGTACATTACTCGGCACGGTGGGATTGTAGCATGAGATGACGTTATCATGGGAAGTTGCACATCTGCCCATGATATGGATTCGTCACAGCGTGCGAGGTGCAGGAGAGCCAATGGCCCTTTGAGAATCCTCCTCCGGCACTCTCGTGTCCATGCAGCGGCGTCATGCGGCACGAGATGGAGGGGCCTACGTCGTCGAAATAATAGGGAGTACGGCAGGCTGGAATATTGGCCACTCCATCAACTGATTCATAACTCCCCCTGCGGTGAGAATGGGCTGGGGTGGGTATGAGGACATATCTCACTCTTGGAAATGAAGTTGTGGGTTCATGCTGTTATAATAAGTACATTTGAGTGAAGTACGTCTGAGCCAAATGGACTCCTAAATTATTTCTGTGCAAAAAAATGATTAACTGGGTTCATTATTTTACTAACTAAGATTTATAAAATAATTTCGGGTGAATAAATTAAGTGAATTATTTATAATATAAATTTCACAAAGTTAGAAGTATTAGTAGTTTTTATTTTGTTGGGGTTCGGTCAAGGTAGATCCAAAAAATACAATTTAAAAAATGTGTATTTTTTAATTATCTGCCAACGTTTGGGCTTACATTGTAAGCCATCTTCAGGGCTTTCTTGAAGGCGAGAGGGGATGTCGTGTCACCAGAATCCCATGTTTATGACTGTCATGATTCATGTTCAGTCTTGAATATAGGATCATGACTGAACATGATTCCAGATAATTAAAAAGTACACATTCTTTAAATAAAATACCAAGGCTATGTACATAGATATATAGCCTTGTTAGTGGGAATTTAAAATTTTAATTTGTTAATACTTAAAAAAAAAAAAATGTATATGTTAAGCTCTTGAAGAGGCTTCAGTATTGAAGCAGAATAAAATTTTAAATGAATAAATATTCTTTATAAGTGTTCTTATATTTGATGACCATTTACTTGTAATAAAATATTTAAAAAAAAATTCTACTTCGGTAAAGATTAGATTGTACAAAAAAGTGTTTATTGTTTTAAAAATGTCTACTATTTTATTTATTTTTTGTTATCTTAAGAAAATAGATTGCTGAGGAAAACATGTTTAAACGTTGGTTTATTTAGGGTAGAATTGCAGGTGGAGTAGGGCTCGCGTTGTAGGAAGCTAACCCCAAATCAATACAGAAGCTCACTCCCCCACCAGACTTAACAACTGGGCTACCTTTCCCCCCTTCTTGCATCAGTGACAGGTTTGATTGACACGGCCGAACTGTATTCCAAAACTCAAACTGCTGGGGAAGATGAGGCGCGGTAGGATGTGCGATATAGCCGGAAGCCAGCTTTCAGGCTGAGCTTTTAAAGTATTTAATCATACACTCCAAAGTATAATGGGAAAAGGATTATAGACTGTTATTAATCACTTGGGTGGCACGATACTGAAGACCTGAAGGTCCTAGGTTCAATACTCTCAGATCACAGCTAAATATTCCCTTTCCATGCTCCTGTTTATGATCGCAGGGTCGATTCCTCTTGTGCTCCAGAACGGATCCCAAGTAGGAGTGTGTGCTCAGTCCAAGTTGGAAACCGATTTTATTTGTATTGGATTGGATAAATTGTTATAATAACCCGATAAGGATAAGGAAGGCGTACTGACCACATACCTCTGAAGTTCTCTAGATGTGGGTCAAGAATGAAGACATCCGATAAATCTCCCCCTCCCCCTCCGACAAGCTATGGTCTCTAGATTCCTTCCCCCCACCCCACGGGTTTCTATGGTCTATAGGGTTTGATCCCTGGGCCATTATGTTCTATAGGAGATTGAGGATTTAACCCCCCCCCCCCCTCTCCACCCGTCCCTGATAGATATGTCTAGTTTGTAGGCCAGTTTACAACCAAATGAAATATCATTCACTAACGTGAGTGTTTTCGGCTCCTCAAGTGCCATTCCAAGCCTTTGGGCTTTAGAGTAGAATCCATGGAGAAAGGTATTTGTTTTACAGTATTCTGAGGATGACTTTTTAGTAACCGAAAACGCTCGAATTGTTAGAAAAATAAACTTTGTGGGAGAAGAGTTCTTTTATTTCATTATTTTTATTTTTTAACTTTTATTTATTAAAAAAATTCTGTTAAAAATAAAACATTTTGTCACTAAATTACAATGAAAAACAAAGAAAAAATATTTTTAAAAAACTTTCAAACAATCGCATGAGGACAGAAGATGACCAATGACACCACTCTCAAACGTCATTATTATTAAAACTCTTTATCCTCAAAGATAATGTTTCTATAAATTTCAGCAGTAGAATTATTGAAATATTATAAATCTTCTCCTAACAAGTTCCACCAAAATATGTTTTTCTGGGGGGATCCATAAGAATTTGTCTCGCTGTTTCGTGTTTTAAACATTAAATTCAAAACTCTATAATCGGATATAACACTTGTCTTTTTCTAATTACCCTGTTCAATAAGATATATATATATATAAATATATATATATATATATATATATATATATATATATGTANACATATGTAAAATTAAAAAATAAAAAAAATAATAAACTACAAACTGAGAAAGAACTCTAAGGGGCTTAGCTGAAGGTTTAACATAAATATAACTAAATCGTGTAGAACAAATATAATATGAATACTTAACGAAATAAAAGAGAGCTGATATCATATAAGTAATCTTAATTATCTTAGGGTCTGTTATAAATAGTTTTTAAGTCACAGTACGATATTTTTGAAGAACACCCTATTCATCAAAAAGCGCCCTAAAAAGGGGGTTGTTCTACAGTGAAGTGCTCTAGGCATTGAGGTCATTCAGCTTCCTGCCTAAGCAGTTTCATTCCGACAAGATATGAATTTCAAATTGGTACTAGTAGACAGAACTCCTTCTCCAGGAACTAACAGGTGGCTGTTCATTCTCTCCGCGGAGGCGCTGTCTTCAACCGCCAGTAGTATTTCCCCACTCTTTGGCGCTACCTTGAGAACCTAACAGCATTCTGCTGCTATTTTTTTTTTTTTTAGCAGATTTAACTTAAGTCTCCTGAGGCGAAAGAAGATGGAGTTTAACGCACCACTCGTTTACTGGTAAGTTCTCGCAGGGAATCTTTCTGCATTTCTATTTCCGTGCTCCTGGGCATGTCCAGCTCTAATTAGATACCGTTTCTCATTGCCGGCAACAGAATAGGCAGCTGGAACCGCGCGCTGACCACGTACCTTCTCTGGTGTTTTATTCACCAAGAATCAAAAATATAAGAATCAAAAAATGAACTGTCTTACGATTTGGAGGTAACTAGTAGATCATCGAGCTTTATGAGTAGAGGTAAGTCAGGGATTCGGTCTTGGGACGGCAAATTTGCAAGATCATGAGATGTCTGACTTACATCTCCTCATATAAGTACAAGTGTCCTTCCTGAGCCTCGGCTCTAACTACCACCTAATTAACTCAAGAATTTTAAGTTATTCCTTTCACAGTAGCATAAGAACTGTTAATAAATTTAATTTAATTCTTAATTGGCTTTTTTTTCATTTCATTTCCCTCATTCTCCATCCAGTCCTGAAGAAGCCATCACACGATGTGCGAAAGCTTGGCACCTAAAAACTCCAAGACACGGTTGAACCCGGAAGAAGTATTGGTAAATATGTCTGAGGACCGTCGAAGTGTACGTAAACATCTGGCTTTTTTTTCTTGAGTTCTTATCCTTCACCATTCACTCTATAAATATTATAGGTGTATTATCTTTAAAAACTGAGCGCTTTCGGGACAAAGATCTCATTACCAAAGTTTAAAATTTAAATTATGATCCCTCCTCATTCATAGCAAACTCCGTGTATGTATGATCCTATCTGTTCTGAATGTCAATTTCCATCAGGCAGTTCTAAAATTGTTTAGTCCAGCTGGTTAGCGATATCACACCATTATCTATGGACGAGGAGGAATGAGCCGACGTTCACTGATAGGTAGACGGAGCTAAGGCTCTTGTTAGCTATTCTCCCTTGGAAGTAAAATAAGCAATTCCACTGGTGGAAGGTAGCGAGTTGTGTTCCAGCTTAGGATCCCATCCCCCTCTCCAGCCCCGAAACCGCGCAACCAAGCTGGAGAAGGAAGATCTTAAGATGGGGCTAAGAGCGGCTGGGACACCACACTGCTCTTAGGGACATGAATTATAAAACAGGCCCCAGACAACCCTCCTGCTCGTATCTCAGGACCCTTCCCAAATCGCTTACCATTTTCTTCTCTCTTCTGTTGTTTGGTTAGGATCTTTCAGGCCTCTCTTATGGAATTGAAGCCACATTCAAGTAGTATTACCAAGTATCATACCTTTTATTATCCGTCTTCATTGGTTTCTGCAAACCATTTTCTGTTGGCGAGGGCTTTCGGACATTATCCATCCTCGTGGCCGAATACATGTGTTCACTGTCACTGTCTGTATTCAACTGGAGGTCCGGTATGTCCAAATTTCATGCAACAATTATCCTGATGAGACAAACAAATGATTTGAATTCAGTTGAATACAGACAGTGACAGTGAACACATGTATTCGGCCACGAGGATGGATAATGTCCGAAAGCCCTCGCCAACAGAAAATGGTTTGCAGAAACCAATGAAGACAGATTACAAAAGGTATGATAGTTCTATATTCATTGGTAGTTATAATAACCCTTTAGAGTATTACTAAGAGTCGGCTTATTTTTTGACTATTTTACAAGTTCTTGATAACCCAAAGTTGTAATTGTCATGAAACACATTTTAAGGGAAACAAAAGATATGATTTGCTCGAAGTTGTATAAGTAGTATGTTTCATAGAGTCAATAGAAAGCAATATTATAGAAAATTAGAATTTCTATTTGGAGTTAGAAGAACAAAACTAACCTATTTCTATTGACCGCAAAAAAAAAAAAAAAAAATGAAGAACAGAATGTACAAGAAATATATACCGAATGGACCAACCACAATGTACAAAAGCATTTCATTTGTTCCATCGTTTGTAGAATGACCACTAAATGTAACAAAAAATACAGTTTAAGATGGGCAGTTGTTTTCATTCACACACTTTCATCAAATTAGACAGAATTTAACGCTAATATAAAACTTCATTGATGCATGTAAACTATTTAAGATTAACAATAGAAATGGGATCCATTCGGGATGTCTAAGCTGCGCGTTCGAGCAAGTTTTTATTTCTTGAACCTCCGTAAACTGGTAGAATTGGAGGTAAAATTTGAAAAAAAAAAGTAAATATAAAGGAATATTTTGGCAGCCATGAATGAGTGCCGAACATCTTATAAGAATTAATGATTTAATATTTTTATCCTTAATTCATTATCGATGGATTAAAATACATATGAAAAGTAAAGAATAGTCCAATGTAAATTGAAAATTATTAAATTACAGGTTATAATAAAAAGAAATTGGAAATGATAAAATAAATAAAAGCTTTATGATAGCTTTTATTGTAAAACATTTGTATTGAAGTTTAAAAGTGGTTATTATACTTTATTTTTTGTTATCTATTATAATTCAATAATAAATAACTGCTAGATAAGAAAGGGGGGGAGGGAATAATAGTTGCTTCGCAGGTCAAAAGTGAGATCTAAAATAGAAAATCTATTCCCTCTGAAGGACCCTAGGATTTTTCTTTGAAACTAAATGTTTGGCCACTCTGTTGTCACAAAGAAACTTAAGATATCGGTCAGGAAGGCGCCGAGCAATGACCACCATTTAAAAAAAATGTCTATGTTGACATTTTTCCATGGCTATTACATTAAGGACGAAAAATTAGGAGAATTACCACAATCTCTGCAACACAGGACACTCTATTCAAAGATGCTTAAAAAAATTGTCTTCAGTCGAGGGTCGAGTCAAAGGAAAATAGCTGAGCCATCGAAGAAATATAAATTCACCATATAAATCGAGAGCAGGGAGCAAAAAGAAATTTCTCTAAGAAGAACATCTGTATTTATTTTGAATCCCTAAAATTGGGTAATTCCCAAAATAAGAAGGCACATATGGTGAGAGGAGCTGATAAACAGCCCGGGAGGAGATTACCGTTGAGGTCCAGTAGAATTTCCTTTATCATCAGGTGGGGGTTGGAGAGAGGGGTGAAGTTCGTTAGGGGGTGGGGGGATTAGGCAAAGGGTCCGGGGGTAGCTTATCAAATTAGATGTTATATGCCCCACCGAGCTAGAACTCATCGCAGCTTGGTAATTGGCTCGAGAGATGGCAGACTTCTGGAGGAAATGCCCAGTCAGGCGTATACTTCCATTCTGGGGAAGATACAAACAACGCTTTATTTTAATCATACGTATCAAACACATACACATATATTTATGTGTACGTGCAAAAGGGTGCCTTATCAGGGGTGACTTATCCGGCACGCAAACTGTTAATATCTTCATTATTATTAGCATTACAAAAAATTGTATAAAATAAAATAGGTCTAAAATGTAATTCTAAAACATATAATTGTATAACATTGAAAAAAAGAAATAAAAAAAGAAACGCATATAAAGAATAATATTTTAGAATGGCATTGAGAGTGATGTGAGGGGTGTCTTATTTTTAAAATATACAAACCAGATTCAGCATTTAGGACTTTTATTGTAATCACCTAAAGTGTTCATTAGTAGTTGAAATAATTTGAGGGGAAGGGCGTATATACATAGATCACAATTTATAATCGTAATATCTTCGTTGTTATTTGAGTAATGAATAAGTGTGTAGGATATAATAGGTGTAAAAATTAAATTTTCTTATAAGTTTATGTTCTATAAAATTTAAAGAGAAGTATTAAATTAAGTAAGAAATCTACAAATTTGGGAAGGATGGCTGAGCACTTCTGCCACAGAATCATCCCAATCTGTAAAGAGCAAATTTCAGTTTTTGTACAATTTCCTTTCCGGCTTGTAAATTAAATGTCCCCACTTACTCATATTTATTTCCATCTTTCATGAAACGTTGGAAATATGATTCTATTTCCTGCTTGACGAACTTTTTTGACTGATACTTTGTGATTTCTAATACACTTGTATTCAATAGGCAAATATCGCAAAGAAAAATAAATTAACATATATATACTCACCCGAAATCATCAACGATCTGCGAAGAAATTCACATTATCTCTCAATATAACCAAAGTGTAATAATGATAACTGATGAAGTACCCCAACGAATCACCCCATGGTTTTGAATATTTAATTAATAATAAATATTTATTTGGTTGTGGTTTATTATCCCACGTAAATTCTAAACAATTAATGAGAGGGAATAGAATAAAAAAATCTAATTGTCCCAGCCAGGAATCGAACCTGGATCTCCTGCTAAGCACGCCGGCTCGGATAGGAGGAGATCCAGGTTCGATTCCTGGCTGGGACAGATATATTTTTTTATTCTATTCCCACTCATTAATTGTTTAATTAATAATGTTCCAATTTCTTTTATAATTTGTTGATGTGTTATTTAAAATGTATTGATGTAGTTTATATCTGTATTGGAGAATGTATAATTTTTTCTGAAAAATGGAGAAAATGGAAATTATTTCTTAATTTGAATCGTAGAGGGAGCCAAAAAAAAAACTACCTCAGCCGGATTTAAAAGGAAATTATTTAGTTTATTTAGTATAAATCTATCAATTTAATAATCACACCAGGGTTTTATTTTGTTTTTTTGACGACGTAAACTAAAACGTCAGCTGTAGAAGATGAAAATTTTCTGACCTTCCAAGGAGCTTTTATTTTCTGTAATAACCTAAAGACACAGTCACGACAGATAAAATGTTTTATTATCATATCACGTTTAACAAAGTACACTTGTGTTTTTTATTTGTTTTTTTTTAAAATTATTTATAAAATATAATTATTTGAAAGAGAAATAAGCTGGCAGAAGAGGGAAATGGAGCCTCGAGGCCAGGAACTACCCTTGGCCCGCGGCCGCTCCTCCTGGCTTTGAGCCCTTTGTACCAAGCTCTGCCCCATTCCATTCCCCCCTGAAATAATCGGCTTAATTAGTGGGGGGAACGCAAATTGGCCTACCTGGTGCCGGCGCATACCGCTGCCAAGGCACCCCTCTCCTGGCTTCTCCTAGATCTCTCACCCCCATCTCGATGTCTGAAGGGGTTGGTCTGGCTGGGGAGGTTAGGAGCCTCCCCACTAATTTAGCCCTTTGTTGATCCGACATCCGTCAATTAACTCCCAGTCGAAGAGCAGTTAACCGCGAAAACGTCAGCCGTTTACTCTGCCCGTTCCCTCAATTACCATCCCACCACCAAAGACCGAAGAAGAGGGTTGTAGGACAACTTGAGTACCGAACTGAAAAAATTTCCATTCTCATAGAAAAGAAATAGAAATATTTCTTGAGGCAATGAATAATGGGGTTTGACTTATTTGTAAAATTCGTAATTTTCAATTTACCCAATCATTTTATGTTTTAGGAAGGTGTCAATATGAAATTCTTGAATGAATGTGAATTTAATTATTTTAATATGTTTCAGTACTCTTTTGTACTCAATAATCCAGTTGCTGATACACAGATACACAAGAAATTTGTTCATTCTCTCCTTCCCTTTAGGAAGTGTTATAGTGTAGGAATCAAATTAGTTATGTTTACTTTTTCCCGAAAATCATTATTCTAAAATTTGTCACAGAGGGTTTAAAGAAATAATAAATTAAGAAATCGTTAAAATGTTCATTCTAAATAAATTAAAAAAGTTAAAAAGAAGTGAAAAAGTTTGAGTCGTTTAACATTTTAGTGGAATTATTTTAAAAATACCTAAATAATCAACCAGACATTAAATGCACTCCGAGATATATTTTTCGCCATCGAATTCTGATTTTCATAAATTAATAATTAAGGCGGACACATACTTTTGCTGTTTTATTTGCAGCAAAAACCAAATGTGGTTTTAAAGCTAATTTAGTTTAAGGAGTAAGGAGGGGTTTTAGGGGCAAAAGAAATTGCAAAATCGTCATTATCATTGTAAATACATTTTTAATTGTTATCAAATTTTAATATTCAAAATAATAATGAAGCCTACATTCAGATCGCTGACTGGCGTCTTTTTTAATAAGCGTTTTGTTTCATAAATTTTTTTAAATGTCATTGTTATAAAATTACATTATACACACCTAATTGAGTATAATATATGTATATGTTTTATGCATTCATTCCTCACCGATTGATTTCAGCCTATAACGATCTTAATAAATGTTTTCCAAAGAGAAATTTAAAAACCGCATTAGGTTTCATTATTTCAAAAATTATTGACATAAGAGCGTTTACTTCACAGAAATAAATATCCGATAAGGGATTTATCTATGATATCGAGAGAATGCGTGCAAGATTGCCTTTATCAGCACTATCTGAATCACAACAAAAGAGAAAAACACCGGATGGGGCGATAAGGCAGGATGTAGTGGAGAAAATAGCAGAGTCCTTCTGTAAGAAGAGGAATGGTGAGAAAGAAAAGAGCATGCCGTAAATTGTTTCTTTTCCTTCAGTTTCTTCTTCTCTCTGGTTCTCCTTGAGGCCTCTCGCATGAGGGCAATCGGTAGGGGCTAAATTGTCTCCCCCGGCTGGTGGAGGGGAGGCATCGGAGGGGTAAGTAATGGGAGGGGGTGTAGTAAGTGTTAAAATGAGATAAGCCCGGCTACGGGGCGGGGAGAGGACGTGTTCGGAATTCAGCGGTACCGGATCAACAGGATGCTAGCTCGTGTTGTCGTGTCGCAGCTAGGGGCGGGCTATTGAATATTCCCTGGAATAAGGGGGAGGCTTACCCCATCTACTTATCTTAGCCAACCCCCCACTACCACTAGTCGCCCTCCGTACAAGGGGGATAGTATAGCGATCACCCTTACAAGCCCTACAACCCAGGATATCATAATAAGTTTACCTGCCTCATATGCAACTTATATTCGCTATCAGGAATAACCGCCCATTTTACACAGTTATTGACGGTATGGTACCATACCGTGACTTTTGAAAAAAATTATATATATANGATTATTGAGATTTAAAAAATAACGTACGTAAGCCTATCAATATATATATAGTAATCAAGAACAGGTGGGATAGAGAATGCAGTGAACAAACAAAAAGAAAAAAATTACAAAGTAAAATTTTCGGGGATTTCTCGCCCTTCGTCAGTGAGGAATGAAGAGACACTGATACTGTGAGTACCAGTACTTATTTAAGAAGTAAATATAGAGTACCAATCTCTCTCCACTCCTCAATGACGAAGGGCGAAAAATTTCGGAAAATTTTACTCTTGGTGATTTATTTATTTTTTTATGTTCACTGCACTCTATATCTCACCTGTTCTTGATTACTATATATTGCAGCCGCAAGTAGTTCATTTTTTATATATACTTTATATATATATATATATGTATATATAATGTGTGTGTGTGTGTGTGTGTGTTTCTGTTCGACCTCAGAGTCAATTTTAAAATAACAAAATTGGTATTCGTAATTTAAGCTATTTTTTTAAACCATTTGATTAGTCAGTTAATGGCTGATATCGATCGATCGAGAAGGTGTTTTAGAAGGAAACAAATATTTTTAAAATATTATTATTTACAACGTTATATTATCTTTAAGGGGGGACGCAACAAAATTGGTTGTAAATGGGATTTTTTATCATTTATGTTCAATAAATTAAAAAAAAAAAAATTTGCTTATTAAGGAATATATTTAAGAATATAATTTCTAGGATCCCCTTATTAAAAAAGTACAGAGACCCAATTCTTTATTTAAAATTTATAATAAAATATTTTAAATTAATCAATTTTAATTAAAATGGGGTGGGGATTACAGGAAGATCATAATTTATAATATCGATATATTTCTATTTGAGTTATTTAAGGTATTAGATTATAAAATGTGCAAAATATAATTTTCCTAAATTCATGTTCTGTAAGAATCTTACGCTCATTAAGGAAGCTATTTACTGGTATAAGTGTGATAGATGAGTATTACCCCAACTTTTCCTTCTCCATTTATGAAAGAGGGAAAATGTTTTTAATATACGCAGCTGCTGCGTGTCGGACATTTAAACCAATTTTGCCTTTTTCGCCTTTTTTAGCATAAGAAATTGACTTGAATAATAATTTAGTTAGAATTTAGTGAACTATATTGGAAAGATAAGTTTATTTGATCAAGAATGAAAAAAAAAAAAAAAATTGATCATTATAGATGCTATTTTTTTCAATTTTTTGTTCTATAACATTGTCCTTTTTGGGGGATTACAGTTAAAGGACAGGACCTATGCAAATGGGTTTTGTTGGTTGTAGAAAAGGGTGATGCGGCAGGAAATTGGGCTTTGAGTGAAGGGATATAAATAAGTAAATTATATATTAAAGATATACAGCGATGTGTTAACAAACTGCTCCAGAAATTTTAGTCAATTTCTTGGATTTCTTGCCTTAAAAGAAGCTAAAGGTATTGTCAAACTTATGTAAATGTCATATATATACCGAAACAATTGAAACTCATAATAAAGTACAAAATAGTTGGAGCATTATATTTAACCTTGCAGAACGCCAGAGCAAACTTCAGTTTTAATGGAAGTCACTGATTATGCAGTGAAGTCAAAAATAAATTCAGTTCATACTCAATTTAGTTTATTTTGACTTACTGTACTGTCTTCGGATGAATAACTGGCTGAAAGTGAATACATTATTAATGCCACTAAAAAAATTTAATAATGTTCTAACTTAAAATAGAAGGTTTCAAGATATTCGAAATATGTTTTAGGTCTCTTGAAAGAGAATTCATTTCAAAGCTAGCGCTAAAGTATCTCAAGAATATATTTAACTTCTCCCTTCCTTTCTGAAACTGTCATTATTGACTACACCCTCCCTCGCTCTTCATAAAGCGTCTTATCCGCGTACCCCCCACCCCTTGAACTCTGCAAATAAAGCAGTGCCACTCTCCTGTTGGGATATGAAACCCCCATCCCTAAAGGGTGGGTACACCAGACCCAGAACCAATGGAAAACCTCAGTTCTCAAAAAAAAAAAAAAAAAAAAAAAATAACTAAAACATATAATTGTATAACATTGAAAAAAAGAAATAAAAAAAGAAACGCATATAAAGAATAATATTTTAGAATGGCATTGANATATATACTAACGGTTATTGAAAAATGGATGATTACATCTCCCCTCCCCACCATAATATGTTAACTAAATACAGAATATTTTATGTAAGAGTAAAACCTAGTTTAAAGAATCAGAATGGTCAGAAGATAAAATACTCTTTGAAATATTGTATCAGCTATAATATACTAACGTATCTACGTATCTACAGTAGAGAAACTGTAGCTTGCATTCAACGACAACTGACAACGAAATCCGACGAGTACAAGTTCAGTCAGAAGGATTTGCCTAAACCATTCTTTACTTTATAAAATAAATAAATAATAGCGGAGAGAAAATCGACTTCGTAGCAATATAATTTTCAAATAAATTATTTTCTCTATTTGATCTTAAAATTTTCTTTGTTATTGTAGTAAAAACTGTAATCTCTTTATTTCCAACAGGAATATATTGTGGTATTTATGGGTTTTATTGGGTTATAATTTTGAAAAAGACTTTTTACATGAATCCATAATGGAGCATCCCATCTTAACAAAGAAATCCTTATTATCTTAAACGAAATCTTAAAAAGAATAAATTGTTGGTTTCAGATAAAACACACTTATAAATGATGACATATGAAATGTAGGCCTTCACCCACATTGGCTGTTAAGTTAAAATTAAGTTTTCGAGATGCATTGATTTGCAGGGGTTGAAGGCCTTCGTCAACCCCTCCAAATGATCTCCCCGCGAATTTGGCGGCCAAAAGAAAATTCCTCAGATTGATTTAATCCTCTTTTTTAAGACATCAAATTTGAATGCCTGGCACTCCTCGCCCACTTAGAGCCGTCCAAGTAAATTTGAACGAGCTGTCCTTGCCAAAATGGAATTTAAGATTAGATAAAAGAGTGAAAGTTGATTTTTATTTTCTTGTCCCGCCTAAGACGGAATTTAAATGTATTTTCATTCTGTGGGGGGGGGGGGGGGGCGAAGGGAATCAGTTCAGATGAAGGAGGCCTTGCTGAATATCAAGTCCTGATTTTTTGCATAAATTGTTTGGTGGCGTATTCAGATCGCACCAAGGCGTATTTTCTATTTCACTTAAATCATATTTAGATGTACTATCTATACACGTAACATTAATTCGCTTAAGTTTCCGAAATTTTTCACTATATCAACCACCCTTCATTTAATTTAGATCTTATTCCTATAATTAATTAATAAAAATATTGCACTATCGGCATAAATAAAGACATAAATTTTACCTATTTATTAAAATGTTTCAAGTTATACAAAATTACAATATCCTACCATACACAGCTTACAATACTATTATAATAGCACAAAATTATGAATGTAGCTACGGAGTCTGGAGTAGAGTTTACTGATAATACTTTTTACACTCATTGTTCTGCCAGGCTTTTAAAATAAATTATATCATTCACTCTTATTTAAATTCATTTAAAATAAATTGTGCATGTTTTATGGACATGTGTAAGGCTAAATAATTTGATTTTGCTGCGAAAGAAATTATAGGGTGAAGGGATAATTCATAAGCCTGGCTGTAGACTGTTTGGGAGGCAAGAGTGGGGGAAGAGCTCAATATATATATATAATATACACACTCTCCTTCACACACACACAGACACCAACATACACATAAGAAGACACTTTGCTTTCCTTAAACAAATATGAAAGTCAATAAGGATTATTTTACTTGAGAAATCTGCTTTGATTACGTAGCACCTTGGGCATTTGTAAGACCTGTTAAGCAGGATTGAAAAATATTTAAAAAAAAAAATCATTGTATTACCTCATTGCTAACATTTTCATTCCTCGGGGGAGAGAAACACTGGCTTACGTCACCTCGCTGTCAATGACAGACACAGTACATGGGGGAGAAGGGAAGATAATTAACCTGGAAATTCCTTATTAAACAATAACTTTGAGCACTCCTTAAGGTTCCATGTAAAAACCAATTTCCGGAGTGAGGTACGAGGGAACAGGGTACCTTTCGAAACAAGTTTAAAAGATTCCACCAGATGAGGCTGAGTTTGAGAGAGACAGAGTGAGGGGGGGAGATTGAGGGCTTGCGGCTTACCCCTCACTCCAGAGTGGTGGTGGGGGGGAGCTTAATAAGTGAAGCTCACGCGAGGGGTGGAGAGGGGTGTACTTAATTTCCCCGGAAAGTCTCCCCGGAGCTGTCATAGCCCACAGATGGCGCCCTAGTCAGCCAAAGAGGTGGCAACAAATGCCGCTAAGATTTTCTCCTGGAGCGACTGCTCTTCTGCTCTTTTCCAGAGAGATAATTCGTCTTCCAACAACTCCATTGAGCCTTGTCAAAAATTTTAATTTTCTAAGGGGAGCGAAATTTAAATTTTATGGGAAAGGGGAGCGCATTCCCCACTCTTCCTACATGGCCAGTAAAAAGGGAAGCTATGTGATCTTACCTTTTACCCTCATTAACTTCTCCATCTTATAGGAGGGGTAAAAGGTAAGATCACATAGCTTCCCTTTTTACTGGTCATGTAGGAAGAGTGGGGGAAGCGCTCTCCTTGCCCGTAAAATTTAAATTTCGCTCCCCTTAGAAAATTAAAATTTTTGACAAGTTGTGTTCTATAAACTCCTTTAACTAAATAACAGGGATGATTTTACAATTGGAAATTTTTGTCTTTCTCTAAACTCCCCTCTCTACCTCATCCAATTTGAATTTCAAATCGGACTAAATACCGAATTTGGTTTCGATATTAAACACAAAGTACTTTCTTAATGATTTTCCTGAGGATATTCATCTAGTTCTTTATGAATTATACACATTCTTATATGTGTTATATAGAACACAAATAAAAGAAAATTATGCTTTAGAACTTTTACATTTAAAAAAAAAAAATTTGTGTGATTATATAAATGTTAAAATCTGAAATATGAAAATAATATTTTTAATATTTCTAAATGGCTGATTAGAATCATAAATTGAGGGGATATATACATTTAGCTACCCTGTTCTAAACACCCTTGGCACTGAAATCTGTATATCTTGATGATAACCTGCTCAGGGGAGGATGAGATGTACTCACCCATTGAAAGAATCTAAAATATCGACAAACTTGGAAAACTTTAGTTTCCCAGATGAGAAATCTGGTTTTTCCAAGTAAAAAGAAAAAAAAAAACTAGGGGCTGTGCACGCAGTTAAAACCTCGATATTTTCATTAGTATAATTAATTTTTTTCTAAAATATTAATAAAAGTCTAATGTTTAAAAATTATGTGTTACATTTTACTCTATAAAGAATATCTTTCTTTTCTTAATTAACTTCTAATGGCGAATATACTATTAACTATTCAAATTAGTCATCCTATTTCTCCCTCCTCACGATCAAATTTAAGCATTAACGGGCTACTGAATTAGGTTTTATAAATAAAAGCAATATTTTTATGTTTCTGTCCAAAGAGTATTGCTTGATTTTCAAAAACTAAGGGCCATTCGCTGGGGTAAATCTGCCTCATTCTCGAGGACTCCAGTAGTGTCACTGAAAAAATTGATGGAGTCACAATTTATTATCTTGTTCCCTAATTTCGTGCACTAATCATTTTAATTTTTACCAGAGGTGTCAGGAGCTTATTATTATTTCCAATGAGGTATAAAAGGATGTACATCATTGATCTGAAGCTGAGACAACACCTTGGAAAACCTTATTTCCGATATCATGTTGTGCTAGAGAGGCTTCAACAGGGAGAGCTGTGTGCTTGCACAAGACGAAAGGGAAGCAGTGACAGGATGGGATCTCATTTGCCGTTCAGTTGAAGGGCCGATCCTCCACGAAGGGAAGATAGGGCACAACCTTCATTACCAGCCCTGCTTGCAGCCGGCCAATCAGCTGTTTTCCCAGAGCACAAGTGTCGCTACACTCGAGTGATAGCACGAGATAAGATTCCTGTAATTAACTAGGGATGGTGTCTTCCGGTAATCTGAGACTCCATGAGTAGGAACCGACATCACCACTTTGGGGTTCTAAGGGAAATCTGCTCCAAACTCCTCACATATGGCTTATGCAAGATGGCTTACAAAAAAAAATATATATGTATAGTTTCTTCTTCCGGGTTGGACCGTGTCAAGTTGTTGATAGTTGCCGAGCTTTCGCACATCATGTGATGGCTTCTTTCAGCCCTGAAGAAGCCATCACAGGATGTGCGAAAGCTCGGAAACTATCAACAATTTGACACGGTCAAACCCGGAAGAAGAAACTGCAAATACATCTGACGACCGTGGAAGCCTACGTTACCAAAAATAAAATATATAAAAAGCTATTCAACATACCCAGTGGTCTAACATTCCATCAGAAAACTCTTTTTTATATAAGTAGGGTGGGTCCTAGGGATCTCTATACCCCCCCCCCCTCCTGCTGTTTTAGTGGACCAGAAATCATTAGATAACAAAAAATGGCGATAGTATTTCATAATGGGTTCAAGGTTGCTACCTGTTCAATGAAGCAGTCATAGTCAGCGTTCGTTTTGCTACCTACATACCTTTTCTAAGGCATACCTTTGAAACATCTATCCCTAGCGCTGTAGGTTCGAGTCCTACCCAGTTCAGACATATTTACAGAACTTATTATTTACAAATTATTTCATAATCTATGTCAATAATATACAATTTATATCGTACCAAAACATTTTTTTAATTTTTTTGAGATAATAGTAATTAGAATTTTTGTTGGGGTTCAGTCACATTGTAGCCATTGTCACATCATGAAGGCGGGAGGGGATGTGTCACCAGGATCCCATATTCATGACCATGAATATAGTCAGGATCCCATAGGTCATGATATGGGATCCTGGTGATAAGACGTTCCCTACCACCTTAATGATACCCCTGAAGATGGCTTACAATGTAAGCCGTAACGTTGGCAGATAATTACAAAATACACATTTTTAAAATTCTATTTTTGGATCTACCTTGACCGCATACAATAAAAAAAAAAATCTAATAATAATATCTACGGTCAAAAAAATCTCCATTATGTATTAGGGTATCCTTTCCTAGCCAAAGACTTGCTCCATACTATTTCAAGGGTGTCTCACTTCTGACAAGTTACCCCTCAAGCCCCTCTCCTATCATAAATTGATGAAAGGATAATTCAATATAAAATAGCTGACTGTGGTTACAGCGGGGGTTGACAATGTTAACATTAACGTCAGGTTCCGTGTCAGGGTGGCGTCGACAAGGATTCCTCCCTCCCAGCCCCTTAACCAATTAATATTGCCTCACTCGATTAGCAAGGGTTGGGGTGACTTCCGTCACGAGACAAGGGATGTTTACCCTGTACCGCCCCGGCTGCCTAAGACAGAACTGGATGCAGAGACTGAATGTAGAGGCTCAAGTACAGCTGGACGGACGAGATTTACGGAACCATCGACTGAGGGAGAAATCAAGAAAACTATACAGAATATTAGGCGTATTTCTCAATAAAATATTTGGCATGAGAGTAATTTTTGTTAGAAGTAAATTATAATATAAAAAAAAATTCAACAATACCGGGTAGTAAAATGAATTGGGAACGGGTAGCACACTAAACTTGGTCGTAACCAGATTATTTAGTGAATAGAAGATTACTTTTTAACCCTCTAGGTTTCATTCCATAATAATTTAAGAGTATTTATAGTTAAAATGTGGCATAATATAAACATATAACATTATTATTTCTTTAACGTATTACGTTACTCAGTTAGTATGGATTTATCAATTTGGTCTTTCTACAATTTTTTTCTAGAGATATCTACCACTATCGAGTTCATACATCATATCAGCTCCACAGCTGGGGGAAACACAAGTTACGGATGTGTTTATTCGCGACACTCAATCGACAGCCCGCCTGATTTTCTTCCCTATTCCATGTAGATTGATTTCCAATTAGAAATCCCGGGACCACACTAGGAATCGTCTTTGTCGTTACTAACAGAAGCACAGAGAGAAAGTAATGACAACCACAAACCACCTTCCTTCAAGAAATTATCCTGGCATTAAAATATAAATATAATTTGTTAAGAAATCGTCGCAATTCAAAACGTGTCTCAGATCCATTACCCCATTCCCATTTCCTTTATATATAT
>KZ807605.1:115807-129977 GCA_000696205.2 Oncopeltus fasciatus | reverse complement strand
GGGGGGGGGGGGGGGGCGAAGGGAATCAGTTCAGATGAAGGAGGCCTTGCTGAATATCAAGTCCTGATTTTTTGCATAAATTGTTTGGTGGCGTATTCAGATCGCACCAAGGCGTATTTTCTATTTCACTTAAATCATATTTAGATGTACTATCTATACACGTAACATTAATTCGCTTAAGTTTCCGAAATTTTTCACTATATCAACCACCCTTCATTTAATTTAGATCTTATTCCTATAATTAATTAATAAAAATATTGCACTATCGGCATAAATAAAGACATAAATTTTACCTATTTATTAAAATGTTTCAAGTTATACAAAATTACAATATCCTACCATACACAGCTTACAATACTATTATAATAGCACAAAATTATGAATGTAGCTACGGAGTCTGGAGTAGAGTTTACTGATAATACTTTTTACACTCATTGTTCTGCCAGGCTTTTAAAATAAATTATATCATTCACTCTTATTTAAATTCATTTAAAATAAATTGTGCATGTTTTATGGACATGTGTAAGGCTAAATAATTTGATTTTGCTGCGAAAGAAATTATAGGGTGAAGGGATAATTCATAAGCCTGGCTGTAGACTGTTTGGGAGGCAAGAGTGGGGGAAGAGCTCAATATATATATATATATAGTTACATAAAAAAAAGTATTTTAAGTACGAGCTGCGTTAACTAAGCATATATAAAATACGAAATTGTCAATATTATAAATTTAAGACATCCTGTAACCTCTCTTCCTCCACCACTTCTTATCCTTTATCAGACTGCAAACTAAAATTATTTCACACATTAGAACGAAATGAAAGCATAATTACTTAATTTGGTTTTCATATTTTAAAAATAAGAACTTACATTCTTAGTTATATTCATCGACACTTATATTATTTAAAAAAATATATATAATAAAAATGATTTAAGATTGCATTTACACCTATTTTGTTCTGTATAAAAATATACAGTAGAAAACTACGTAATACTAATAATGGAAAGAAAATTAATTTTTTTCTCCCTCTAAATCCCTCGCCAATTCAATTGATTTCAGCCATTAAGGAGCTAATACAACGGGTTTCAAAACGAAGCTAAAAGCTTTTTTTACTTTTTTTTTTTTTTAAATAATTATTTTAATAATTTTGGTTCCTCATGTTAAGCTCATAAAATTTTTTTTGAAATTATTTTTATATTCATCACAGGATGCCATTCGTAAAAAATGTAGAATATGAGCCTAAGAATAATAAATTTCCTATCCATCATATGGTATAACAGTAAACACTTATAACAAGGAAGATATTGACGAATATTCAATTTGCCAGGGATATTTTTATCCCCCCACAAGTGGGACATTTATGGAAGAGAAGAGGATGAACAGGCCATCTGGTTCAATTAAATTCTTTATACAAATGATCTTCCCCGTTAATTTATAAATTTTCCTTCATCAAATTACAACAAAATAATAACCAATACGTCAGAATTAGAATGATAGTACTTTGGGTAAGAAAACACAATGTACGAATAACCCTCCCCCCCACGTTATACAAAGAAAAATGTTGTTTCCAACAACAAATCCAATTCGCTTACCTTCTCGTCTGAAAGGAAACTCGTTAGCAACCCCTAGAATCTAATAAAAGACATTTTAATAGGTAGCTGCTGGAAACCCAAACAAAGGGAATCCCACCCCCCCTCCCCATAAAAATTGCAAGAGGAGAGAGACAGAGAAAGGAGAGTGGAGACATGTGATGAGCTGCGTCTCACACCTAGAAATCAATGTCTCTTCCCCCGAGGCCGTATGCGGAGAGAGACTGACTCAATAAGAGATGGCGACAATTAGATTACTTAGGCAGTGGAAATATGATTTCCCGATCGGTGGGGACACTGCTGAGGGGGCGGGAGGACAGATTAATACAGAAGCTGTGGTCAGGGAAACTTGTTATCATCTGCTTCGTTATCATTGGCCCCCCAAGGGGTGGGGTAATTGCTTTATTTTCGCCCTTCCGAAAGGGGGGTGGGGGGAGAAAAACGCAAATACTCTGACCCTTCCAGAGACGCGCGTCCTTAAAATCCCATCGATTTACTGTAGAAATCCCATGTTTATCCTTAATATCTAATTCCTCACACCACTAAAAAATGATTTTTTATTTATTTTTTTTTTGTTAATCACTCCATTAACTTTCAAACGGAATTTATTTGTTTCGATGATAAAATAAGTCTTATACTAGTAAAATATCTGGAAGAAAGAAACTATCAGGTACGTCCATAAAATTTTTTGTTAAATGCATATTTATATTTACATACCTCTTGCGCATAATAAGTTATTTAATGTAACATAATAACCAAATACGCAGTAAAAATTTACTTTTTAAACAATAAAAACACCTGTCAAATATAATTCAATCAAATAATAACAAATACAAAACCAAATTTTTGACGAACTTACCTGAGGAAATTAGTAGAGAATTTTTTGGAGTCTAGTCAAGGTTGAAGTATCAAATACCCGTCACTCAATAAACTCCTCAAGAGATTAATTCAATTACACATGGGACTTGCCACCGATAACCAATAACTAATTATTTTGTTGTAATGCAGGACAGAGAAATTCCTGCACAAATTTATCATTAATTGCTACAAAAATATCAATCAACCTTAACCGAACACCAAAAAATTCTGTACAAATAATATCCTGGATCAAAATGTCTTTCAGCCACTCTGCATGATCGTTTCAGCTTTCTTTCTTTGTTTTTCTTTTCTAACCTTTTTTTAATTATTATTCACTAATTTTACTTTTTGTATAACTATT
Source organism: Oncopeltus fasciatus (assembly GCA_000696205.2). Lineage (NCBI taxonomy): Eukaryota > Metazoa > Arthropoda > Insecta > Hemiptera > Lygaeidae > Oncopeltus > Oncopeltus fasciatus. The sequence goes on along the minus strand of KZ807605.1, from coordinate 127,171 downwards.
TTTATTAATTATCTATTACTAGGTATACTTGTTACTAGGTATGAATTACTAGGTTACTACTAGGTATATGTTACTAGGTATTGTAACCTAGTATACCTAGTAACTTATACCTACTAATCAAGCGATAGATTAATTTATTACAGTTGAAGTATGAATTTTAATTTATCTGGTAATGGTTTACTACACGTAAATACTAGTTTAACATACCTGTATGTCTTTGGTGAATTCGTTGTTGCAGAAAATGTGTACGGAATTGAACTCCCGCACCTTGTCGAACTCGAACTTGATTTCAATCGGTTGATTTCCCCTGGTGTCGTTCTTCCAGCCGACCCAGCCAAGACCTGAAACGGGAGAACGCAGGTCAGCAGGAGCATGGAGAAGAAGATGGCGGCACTTAACAGTTACGTCCGGAGGGGTCCGGCTACCGGCGGAGGAGAAACAAGAAACCGGATACACAGAAATAAGACTCATAAGCGAATCCTCGACTGACAAGGGCATTAGAGGAGGTGATGTCTGGCGCCGGTCCAGGAAAAAGCGGGAGATCAAAGCCTCCGGGATTGGACGGAAGTCAAAAATCCGCCAACGAGGAGATGAGATGTGCCCCTGAGAAAGGCGTACTTCTTTTTACAGTTGTCCTTAGACTCGAGTTTGGAGGAAGATCTTTCCGCGAGAGGCAGTAACTCACTGGAAATTATATCGGTGCGGTCGCCGGCACATCTGTTGAGCGTTTTAAGGCCCTCGCCCCTTGTAACTGTCACTCTTTATTGGTTCTGGCATTTTATTAGCGTTGTCTTCCCTATTGAAACCACCCAATAAAAGGGAAATGGATAGCACCCTCAAAGCATCCTTTATTTACTAAGAGTTCCAGGGAGAAACTACTGTCTGACATCTGAGGATTCTTAGTGTCGGCAGTAGTAAATGAAGTCGGAGCCGTAAAAAATTTATGTCAACGATGCAAGGGAAGTTTCAGTAAACGTTTCAAATATAATAATATTGATAAGCTCTTATTCCACTAAAAGGCTTGAGGAAATTAATGGTAAAATAAACGCTGAAAATCATTTTAAAATAGCTTGTTTTCTAAACACTTAAAAATCCATTTAAATTTTTGATAATAATATTCATTATAGAAATGTCTAGTAATTGAATTGAATCATTGGAAAAATTGGCAATAAAAATTATATATTTGAAATATTTAATGATTGAAACACTACAAAAACTATGGAAACGAAAATGTGCAATTTGACTTCTTTGTTACTAGGATCATTCTTGGTACTAGGCCTTGATGCTATCGATATTATAAAATTGCAACCCCATTACATCATGTTCATGGTTCTTAGCTTGGTCAGAAATGACCTAGATTTCAAAATGGTTTTCATTAAAAACAGCCCATTTAGGTTTACAATACTTGAAATTTTACTACATTAGATATGAATACCTTATAAGAGGCAAATGTAATTTAGGTAAATAATCTAAAGGGTTATTATCACTACCAATGAATATAGAACTATCATACCTTCTATTATGCGTTTATTATCCGTCTAACCCACAGAATGCAAACGCAGATGAATACATACAGTGACAGTGAATACAAGTATTCGGCCATGAAGATGGACAATGTCCGAAAGCGCTCGCCAAAGAAGATGGTTTGCAGAAACCAATGAAGACGGATAATATAAGGTATGAAATGTAATTTAGTTCATATTTACCATGAATCCCTTATTATTGTGACAATAAATCTAACAGGACAAATGTTAAAGAAACAATGAAATCTTTTTTTTATATGGCTTGGCAGCCTGATGAAATTTTTTGGCATATAGTTCATGCCAAAGAATTTCACCTGCATGGAACGCAAGTGAAATTTTTGAGTTTGAACTTGCTTCTGTTTTAATTGTTCTTCTATTTAAAGGATCATATCTGTTTGTTTTATTGATGTTGTATATTATTTTATTCATTAAGATTATGTTACTACCCAAGTTGTATTAGGATCTAAATCCTATATTTTTTAAAAATAGGTTCTGTGGTTTCCATGGAATTGAGTTCCGATTTTAGCGATTTAAGCGATCATTTTATGTTTATCGTTCACAGATGTAATATCAAATGTCCATTAAATGTGTTTTTTTTTAAATTTAAAGAAAAAAAGGACGTTTTCAATTTAGTTGTAAGTAGGTTTGGATGCAATTCCCTTGGTTGGATTCGAGCGAGTTTACGAAGAACAAGTAATCATTCCCATTCTTCTGAAATGGTCGTTTTTGCCGCGAATCTTCTGCTAAGTGGGCACACTTATTGGGCCCCGAAGAATCAGCTGCTAGCGGACATTTGCCGCTAGGAAGGTGGAGAGCTCTGGCAGATGTAGGGAGGGACTGTCAAACTACAGCTGTTCGCCGTATTAGCATCTGCTGACCTGCAGGGATGACTAAGGACACTCTACACTAGGCCATATTCAAATCAGGTAGGGGGGGTGTGGCGACTCACACCCTCGGATCTCGAGTGTGTATGTGTGCACTCCCTTCTGTTCGATTCCCACCCTCGTTCACTTTATTGTTTTCCCAGGGTTCTACTCCACCACCCCTAGGCCTATTTGTTCAAGCGTAGAAGTTTAATAACAATGGAAAATTCTGAGACCCTTTAAGCTCAATAGAAACAACAATTTCAATTTAAAATAACCTTATTGTTGATTTAAATTTAAAAAATATCCTTAAAATTTAAAATATAACCTTAAGGGTATAGGTAAAAAAAAAAAAAAAAATTGTCTTAGATGAAAGAGGATATGCTCCACTGAATGAAACAGGACAGAGGGGGGATAAGCTTAGCTTAGGTTTAATACTGCCTCGTGTAAAATTTAACAGGATCAGCTCAGACCTCTTAGTTAAAATGTTAATTATTAGTATATACATGCGTTTGAATTTCTCATTCTTATTTTCTGAAATTCCGACAATATGAACTGTTTAATGGAAGTATTTACAATCTTTAGTGCAAGGGAACAGAATAAAAAATCTAAGCCAGGGCTCGAACCTGGATCTCCTGCCTCGGAGGTTAGACTCTCGACACTAGTGCGGGGAAATTAATAACTTATCAGACTGGTAGCGTAAATGGAAAACGTACCGGCCCAGAAAGCAGGAGATCCAGGTTCGAGTCCTGGCTGGGACAGTTTAGATTTTTTACTCTGTTCCCTTGCACTAAAAATTGTTAAAATTCACGTGGGATTAAATACCACAAAAAAATAATAGTTATAAAAGGAAGAAAGTACTGATATTTCAGAGATGGGGAGTGAATTTATATGCAGGGGGAATCGTAAATGTGTATATTGTTATTATTAATAAAAAATTATTGTAGCTATATTTCCAACAAAACATCTTGATATTTTGTTTATAATGGTAAACAATATAGGAGTATAACTGATATTATTTTAAATAGAATTTACTTATTTTAAGTTTAAATGGTTTCTTAACATTTTCAGTAGCTAAAAAAGTTGTTAATTCAAGACTAACTAACAAACACAAGTATGGCACCAATATATTCCGTTCGTTTGCGTTGCTCTTGACGAAGGGACTTCTTTTAAATTTTTATTACAAACCATTAATAATACCACCGAATCGTAATATGCCATGTTGTTAAATTATATTATCATATAAATACTATAAAAATCCTGTTTGTCCAAATATCTAGTAAAAACTAAGGACTATGGAGTAGCTGTATGTATAAAACCGGGATAGATGTGGTATATACTGACCTCTGCCGGAAGAATCGTATACCATCTTGAAGCTGTCCGGTCCAAACTTGCCGTCAGTCAGCTGACCCAATCCTTGTTCCAGTTCTAGGCCCCAATGGCCGTCGTAGTTGGCGTCGAAGAACTCCCAGGTGGAGCCTCTCTTGTCCCCTTGTGGCATTGAGTAGCTGACGATACCATCTGGAAACGAGCGCACAAATGAGCAGGCAGACAACAAGTAGGAAAATAAATGTCTGGATCATAATGGTAGGGATTCAGTTCTTGATAAAAACATGTTCGTATATCACAAAGCCCATCCCGCCAGGAGCAGCGTAATTTAAGCAAATTTACCTTGTTTTGTTAAAGATGGATGTACATAAGGATAAATGATACAGGCCATAGAGGGCAATAAGGGAAAAAAGGTGAGCTCAAGTTAGACATTTTTTAAGTTGTATTTTTTGGATCTACCTCGACCGAACCCTAACAAAAAAAAAAGACATTTATTAATAATATACAATAAATGCAAGGGAACAAAATAAAAAAACTCTTACTACCTCAGCTGGGACTTGAACCTGGATCTCTGGGCTGGCATGTTATCATTTACAACATCGTGGCTAGCAATCGGTTAGCACGCCGGCCCGGATAACAGGAAATCTAGGTTCGAGTCGTGACTGAGAAAGTTAATTGTTTTATTTTATTCCCTTGCATTTATTGTTCAAAATTTATGTAGTATTAAATACCACAAAAAAAATATCGAAATTTAGTAATAATCTCTACGGTCAAAAAAACTCTCTCCATTCGAAGATACCAAGGTTTTAAATAATATCGGCCATTGATGAACTCTGTCTAACAGTGCAGGGAAAAAAAAATGAAGAAAGAAGTATACATACCGAATTTTGTCTCATTGCTTAAAAATTGCCAACATTAGAGCGCATACAGACCAAAATATATATTTACGGACCATAAATTGCCTATCCGATGTAATATCGGTGAAATTCTGTGGAAAAGTCTCTTCCAATCAGAATAGCTTGCTTTCAAATCGTCAAATAAAATCTGTCTTGTGATATCTAAGCAGATTACTTTAAGCAAAGTTTTTAAGCTGCATAAACCGTTTTGGAAAAGTTAAAAAATAAAAAAAAAATTGCAAATCAATATTTTGAGTAAATATCCTTAAAGTACCGGTTATCCTGAAAGAATTCGTGGGGTTTTATTATGTAAGGTTCCATGGAAGATCCTAGCCCTTTCTGCCCTTCGTGTTGGGATAGTAAGGGCTCAGCACGAACCCCGTGGGACAGCTAGAAGGGACCTCTCCGAAAAGACAAGTCACGTCCACCTAACCCTGTTATAAATTGTCAGTGTGTCTGTTAGTGTTTCCAGCTCTCTTAGTGGGGACAGAGATAGCCACCCCCACATGGCATCCCCCTCCCCACCCCAGGGCTGGTAACGAATTTATGAGATCTCTCAGACCGTAAGGGACAAAAGAAATGTTTAGAGCTCCTGGCATTTTTGCGGAGTGCTTCGTCTCCCTGAGCGAGGCAAACTTTAAGCTAACATACCTCTGCGCGAAAAATAATAAAGTATGTTATGTTATTGTGAGAGGGAGGGAAGAATACAAGAGAGAGAACTTAGATCTCTTTATATATATATCCATTTATTTGTATATTTAAATAAAGTATACATATAAAATTAAACACTCGCGGCGGCGATATATAGCAATCAAGAACAGGTGGGATAGAGAGTACAGTGCACACAGAAAAATAAAATCATATGGAGTAAAATTTAGGACTAGAAGGTCCAGTCTCTCTTCACTTCTAACCTACGAAGGGCGGGAGATCCCCGAAAATTTTGCTTCTTGTGATTTTTTCTTTTTGTCTGTGCACTGCACTCTCTATCCCACCTGTTCTTGTTTTTCTTTGCTGCATAGCTCTTAATAAGTAAATATTTACTTCTATATAGAAGTTTTAATAATTTTTTTTAATTTGTACTAATACGCCACAACAAAGTTATTTAGATCTACTGTGGACATTACATAATATTAGTTTCAAAGTATAAATTCACCGAAAAAGTTTCTCAAGTTTTTTTTTTTAACTACCATGGATAACTTAATTTGAAGTAACAAGAAGCGTGTCAGGGAGTGAAACTGGTATGACTACATGACGCGAAACAACACGGAGCAGTAACCAGACGGAGGAGGATAGAACAAGAAAAGAGTGTCAAGAGCAGTGTCTTAGCCAATAGAATGCTAGGAAAGGAGCGTCCTGTACGTAATGTTACTATCAGGTAAGACTTAAGACTCCTGGAATATATCTGTATTCGTCTTTCCCGGAGCCTTAGACTCTCGGTAAAAGTGCNTTTTTTTTTTTTTTTTTTTTTTTTTTTTTTTACGCTGAGGCGTTTAGGCCTTATTAAGAATGTATTAATTGTTGGAAGGAATAAAAATAACTGATTACTTAAGCTAATAAATCTGTGAGAGTAACTCAAAAGTAGCTTAACAATATGAATAAAAAGTGGGGAATTCAATTACCACCTTGGAGTTAGAGCTGTCGAATCGATAAAGGAGTTTACTCAATAAGGCAAACAAAAGGTTTCCTCCAAACTTATGAATTATTGAGACAAACTCGCTGATTTGGAGTCAACATAATTTTAAGTCTGATTGAATTTATGTAAGAAACAGTAACAACCCTAAGAAAATACATACAAATGATACTTCATATAAAAAACAAATGATTTGGATGCACCTTTGTGGTAAAATAAAAATTTTGGTTGAAAAATATTTTTATTGACTACAATTTTGGACAGTTGGATTTTTAGATTTCTTATTCTGTTCCCCTGCACTAAAATTATTAAAATTTACGTGGGATTAAATACCACAAAAAATAATATTTATAAAATTACAATTTAAAAGTAAATAACGAGAGTCATTTAAACAGCTTGACAATGTCAGCTCCTCCGAGCATAAGACGATATATTCGTCTGTCTCGGAGGTTAGACTCTCGACACTAGAGCGGGGAATTTAATGACTTATCTGACTAAGTAGCATAATTGGTAAATGCACCGGTCCGGATAGCAGGAGATCCAGGTTCAAGTCCTGGCTAGGACAGTTAGATTTTTTATTCTGTTACCTTGCACTAAAAATTGTTTAAATTTACGTGGTATTATATACCACAAAAAATAATATTTATAAAATTTTTATTGACTGTTTCCCAATCATTTTCAGGACTTCGATTCTCTCTTTTTCTCTCTCTCTCTCTCTCTCAGCATACAAACATACACATACATAATTTACAATACATCCTACACAAACGGCAGATAATGTAGGTTCCGAGGGCAACAGGTTACATATTCATCGGGGAATCATGAGGGCGTAAATTATATATCGTGTCAATACACAAAAGGCGTATCCATCAGACGGGAAGGCTTGACTTTTCACTGACTCGTCCAATCGCACATGTAAGGGAATAGCGTTTTCAATGAAGGGAGCAAGTCTCTTCGGTAAAAAATATATATGTGGGAATGCTTACAGGTGGCCGGATATGAAAGGGTCATACAACGAGACATTTTCAATATGGCAGCGCTAAGGAAGACATGACACAGTCATGACATAGTCTACTACAGACCGGCATAAAGGCAATGCTCAGATCATGTCTGACAAAAGGACTGAAGATTTTCTTCTCTTTACCATGAAGCCATTTGGCCAAAAAATAATAATCATGGATAAATTTGTGATAGAGGTTTTATTAAATCATTACTTTTTGATGCCACTTGAACTCTTTAACTAATAAGAGTTAATTTGAAATATAATTTCTGTGAGCCACTAATTTTGTGAACGGCCTTCAAAGGTCAAACTAGATATGGTAGATATGAATGAAATTCTAGTTTAAATACTCCACGCTTTAGTGAAAAACTGTAATTAAAAAAAGAAAAAAAAAAATATATAAATACATACACACACACATGTTAATCTTTCTGATTCTATTAACTAGATACCTAAAACGAAAGCCATTGAAATTTATGTACACTAAAAAATTGGTACACCCAGAAAATTTCCAAATTTTAAACTCCTAGAATAAACAACTCTGGATCCAATACGCTTCTCAGCTCATCATAGGTGTTTATAATAGGATTCATATCAGAGTTCTATACAGGAGAGTCCATCATTTTTATTCCAACTTTCTGTATGTATCCCTAACACTCTGGTAGCAACACATCCATGTTTGTAGGACAACGGTAAATATACAAAGTCGATAGCAGCTGGTGGAGTACGACTTCAAAATCAAAAGAGCATAAATGCATAAATGAGAACTCAAGCATAAAATGAGTTCCCGACCTACTAAACAGCAACAACATTATCATGAGATTTCACAAGAATAAATGAGTACCTAAAAAGGTGTTAACAGAAGAATCTTGTAAATGGACTATATTCTTTAAAAATGATTATTTCAAAAAGTCATTGTTGTAAAAAATCATTATTTCATTCATAAGTGGTAATAGGGATTCCTAGTCACCTAATTTTTTTAATGTTTTACATTTTTTTTATTTTAATTATGATGATATTATTTATTGTAAACTATGAGAGCACATTGCAAGATGCACGCTGTGCAGTATGTAATTTCTAAAATAAATAAATTAAAATTAATTATGATGAACTACAGAAAAAAAAATGGATGAATGAATTAATAGCCTTAGACAGCAGAACAAATAAAAACAAATAAAAATAGGGAAAATTAAAAATTTGAACAAGAAGATAACAACACTTATAAATAACACTGAACAACAAAGTTTTTGTTTCAAGGTTGAAATTAGCTGATTTTAATGTATTTCCACGTGTTAAAACCGAAAATGACCATAAAAATTATATATTAGCTCTTGTTTTCAATAAAAACTTTATTTCCATCTGAATGGAGACTGTTTATAGACTCTTCAAAACTAAGCTTAAAAGCTGTACTTCTGCATAATGGAAATCAGCTACCTTCTATTCCTATAGGTCATGCAGTTCACATGAAGGAAACGTATATAAATATGAAAACACTTCTCCAATCAATCAAATATGAACAACACAAGTGGCAAATCTGTGGTGATCTGAAAGTCATTGCTATACTCCTAGGAATGCAATTAGGGTTCACCAAGTACTGTTGTTTTTTGTGTCTGTGGGACAGTCGGGATAGAAAATCTCACTATAAAAAAGTGAACTGGCCTACACGAGACCTAAACGCTAATGAGAAAAATGTAGTTTACGAGCCTCTTGTAGATCCTAAGGATGTTCTCCTTCCCNTTAAACCTTATTATCCTATAAAGAGGATTGGAAATAGGCCTTCTCCTATTTACCCTGGTGGCAGCGGACTCCTGTTTCCATATTTTAACCTGTTATACGACAGACGTTAAAATTTTCTGGTGGCAGCGGTGGGATCTGTTTAGACTATTTAACAATAGTTGCGGTAACGCTTTACTAAACAAAGACCTTTTAGTGTTTAGAAAGTCGAAAGAAATTTTAAAACTAAACACAATTTTGAATAAGATATTGTTGAACAATAATCAGATTTAGAAAATTAGAATATTCCTTGCAATAGTCCAGACGACTCGATCATCGCCAGGCATATGGAAAATCAAGTAAGTCTTTATCTAGCATAAACTGTCTAAAACTAACCTTATATCATGTCTACTTCTACTAACGTAACCTCTGCCAAGGGAATTGAGACTTGTGATAATGTCCCCTTAACTCTACTTTTTAAATTTATTAAACCATTTCACGGGGATAGAATAGACCTTACCTCATTTATTCAAAATTGCAATTCAGCTTTTCAGTTAGCTTCGGATTCGCAAAAACAACAATTATTTTTATACACCGTATCTCAACTTTCGAGTTCGGTTATTAATGAATTAAACTTTAGTGAAATTTTAAAGTGGTCCGATTTAAAGGCGTCACTTAAGAGATATTACGGACAGTCTAAAGACTTAAGCCAAATTCATGAAGAACTGGAGACAATTAGACAAGGATCTAACGAAACTATTACTGACTTTTTCAAAAGACTAGACAAATTAAAAACAAACTGCATATCCGCCGAAGTTAATAATTGTTCTGATGAATCAATGATCGGAGGTATCAAAGCCTCTATACAAAACACGGCGTTACGACGTTTTATATTACATTCTAAACCCGAAATATCTCAAATGCTAAGAGCAAGAGATATAAGTAATCTGAATGATGCATTTTCAATAGCCCTTCAGGAAGAAAAAGTATCAAGTTATATCAATAAGCCCTCAGGTCATTCAAGTAACCAGAAAATATTATTTTGTTCCATCTATAAAAGAGCTAATCATGTCGCAGCCAATTGCCGAAATAAAGGAAGTGGCCCGGATAGCAGGAGATCCAAGTTCGATTCCTGGCTGTGACAGATAGATTTTTTTAGTCCGTTCCCTCTCATTATTTGGAAACATTCATTCCTCATCCAAATCAATTAAAATTTCTTTTCTTTCCTTATTGCTGATTGAGCCTGATTTCGGAGCTTCTCGTATATTATATAAAGTCATCTAAGTGCCTCGTGCGTCCTGCACGCCTTCTTGGTCAAAATATACACGGGGGCCCTCATCATGAAAGATATTGTAGAAGAGCCTCAATTGGTTGGAAGGTAATCACCAGACACTGCCAGCGGTAGCATCACTTTATCGGCCGTCATGATGACGATGTGCATGCTTTAGTAAGTTGGGAATAAATATAATTTAAATAAAAAAATAAAAAAATTTTTTAAAATAAAGATAAAGTCCTGCTGTCACGGACCTTATACTGTCCCAAAGGGAGAGATATATCACTAATAGAAATTCGAAAAATATAGATTACTTTGATGAGGTAAGCCTTACACAAGTCGAAATCTGACAGAAAGGTCATTCCAGAAATTTACTATTTCCTTTCTGGATTATTTACTGCTTAGCTGACAGGGAGCAGTAGTCCAGAAGATTACACCTCTCACAGGTAGAACTGAAAACACACCAGAGGCGAGTGGATGATGCCTTCTTAAAAATTTACCTTGAAGGGGGAGCATTCTGGAGGTAGAACTTCCAGCAGGGCATGAGGCATAAATACTTGAACGCTCAGAGCATCCTTTACGCCCCTCATCCCCTAAAAAAAAAAGACCGAGAGAGTGAGGGGGTTGGCGGAGAAAAAGTCTACTCGTTAGGCCCTTCATAGTCTATTGGTGAGCCCGCATCCTTTCCTTCCACGTATCATTCTCTTTTTGTCCCTTCCGCTGGCTATTCTTGCCGGGTAATTAGAATGGCATTCATCATCCCCGAGGCAAGGTTTGCCCAGTAACCCGCCATTGTGCACTCTTGATGAACTCGATGAATAAGGAATCGAGTTGGGCTGGAGCCATAGGACTGGGCGACCACAAAGGACCTGTTCCGCTGGACAAATAACAGCCTAAATTACATTAAACAACTTGACCTTTAAATGAAGGATCAGAAAAATATTTTTGCTTTTTAAGTACTGAGAAAAAACATACCTTTTTTTTTTTATTTATAGAGCTAACTAGAATTAGGTAAAACTACATTTAGTGAAGCATGGTTTCCCGAAGGTATTCCCAATCCATGAATCTAGTAGTTGATTAACACTACAAGCTATTAAAATAAAAAATATATATTACGTAAATAAATATTTATTTAAC
>KZ807605.1:90583-103206 GCA_000696205.2 Oncopeltus fasciatus | reverse complement strand
AACTAAATAGAACTTCTAGACAGTTAAATTAAAATGTATGGTTTAATCCACATTTTCAACCTTTTCAGTTTCACCATGTGGTTCCTAAAATATTTCTTATGTTAATAAATACTTTTTTGAAGAATTTATATGCTCTCACTCCCTGCCAGAGGGAAAAATTAGGCTTTTAGATAGGGGTTATAGCAAACGAAGAGTTTACAAATGCTAGCGAATTAAGTATAATAATAAAGAGCTTTCTTTTAGAATGACCACACAGAATGTTCTCAGACATTCTCTTATTCCAGGTAAGAATCAGAATTGTGGGTATTTCTTTAAAGTATTATACAATACATAAAATAATAATAATTTTAAATAAGTTAAGAAATTTAGTTTTGGCACTATAGTTTTACGTACATTATTTACATATAGAAAACAATTAGGATTAGTCTTTGAGGCAATTTTCAAAAATAGCCCATTTTCAAGAGGGCCTCCCTCTTTCCCTCTTCTTTTATTTTACTATAGACTAAATATCTAACAGGTTCTTTAAAGTAATGTTGGCGAAGAAATAGAAACATTTTTAAAGAGCCGTGGTACTAAAGTGTACGGTTTTAGAAATTTTTATAAAATGTTGAATGACGTTTCAATAACCTCCTTCGTACAAGATTTTAAATTCTGCAAATCGTTGCCTATCCTTATTTACGGATCTCTTAACTATCAACTTAGAAGCAGTCAGGAGATAAATAATCTAAAAGGTTATTTTCACTACCAATGAATATAGAACTATCATACCTTCTATTATCCGTCTTCATTGGTTTCTGCAAACCATCTTCTGTTGGCGAGCGCTTTCGGACATTGTCCATCTTCTTGGACGAATACTTGTATTCACTGTCACTGTCTGTATTCAATTCTTCATATACATTCACCCAAAGTGGAATACAGACAGTGACAGTGAACACATGTATTCGGCCACGAAGATGGACAGTGTCCGAAAGCGCTCGCCAACAGAGGATGGTTTGCAGAAACCAATGAAGACGGATAATAGAAGGTATGACAATTATTCTGGCTTATACTGAATCTTATAAAATAAACAATTTATTATTGAATAGTTTTATAAAATTTTTTAAAACCATAAAGTCTTATTACAGGAATCACACTATGAAACAATTATGGTATGAATTGTATACGTATATTTTATGTACATAATCACTATGAAAACTTTTTAAGTATTTAACTTAAAAAGCTGTGTTATACATTTTAAAATAAAAATTATAAATATTATCTTTACTGAAAGAGTCGGAAATATATATTGAAAGAATACTGGAAAGTTATCTCCCTTTAAAGAATTGCTAATTTTCTATTTTATACTCTTTTATCACTAAGTTATAATATCTATTAAAGTTAAGATTTGAAAGGCGATAGTTTTAATGAAATGAATATTACCAGGATTATTGAGCTAATAACAGAATCATGTCTCCAGTTGGGCATAAAAACAACGAATTTACACAATACTATACTGACGTTTTTAACCAAAATATTTTGAAGATATCATGCTCCTTACAAAATCAATGGGATCTTCAAATGTCATACCACTAAAAAAAAAAATCAATTGGATTTTGGTCGATCAATTTATCAATAGTTTCGCTTGGTCCACTTATTGGTTAAATTTTTAAAATCAGTCGATTTCTGAAATTAGTTTCATCATCCGAATTAAAACTTTCTTCCAAAGTGCAGGATATTTATCTGAGCAGACGGCATCCCCCTTAGCTTTAACGAAATTTAGTTAGGGGACCCCACCAAACCAACTCCTCCCCGATAATCGGATCAGGCCAGACATAAAGGGCCACACCAAAGGGGTTGGCCACATGTTAGAGGCCAGGGTGGCCATATGGTGTCGTTGAATACTTCTGGAGATGTTTCCGAAACCCGGCGTTATTATGTAAAAAAGAGGACCATATCGGAAGAAATTACTAAGTATATGTAATTAGGTACTACTTTGACGCTTTTTACAAACCTCTAAGCAAAGCATACGTTCCATACATTTTCGAACACAATTTAACGTTTCAATGTACCAATATCTATTCTGAAGGTAATTATTTATGAAGGTTTTAAAAATAATATTTTAAAACCAGCTACCTTTTGCGGTATAAATTTTCTACTAATGAACATTGGCTAAAGTAAAGACAGTGTTTATCTCCACCACTCCTTCATTTTATCCAAGTCTAAATCCTTTTAGTTTTCAGAGTTAAAACTGAAATTATATCAAGTGGATACTTGACTAGGAGACATATAATAATCAGCTATGAAGAAATGACCGAGGGTAACCTTTCCTAAATCAGATATTGCTGGTTCGATTTAGCATATTTTATAGGGAAATAAAAGCTTTCCAAGTCCATGGATGTTTGCAATAGAACGGCTACTTATAAGATTCAGAAAACCGAAATAGCAAATCGAAGAAGATTTAAAATATATTATGTAGAATAGAATGTCCTTTATAATTTAGGGTGCATGCCGTGGGATGTTTTCTCACTTGCCAATGAGAAACTGTCTCTTTGTCTTTTGTGGTAACTTACAGTTCACAAATATAATAAAGGAATTCGGATTTTTTTTTCACTAACGACAAGCCAGTGCATTTTTTAAAATATATAAGTGAACTTCAGTTTATTGAAATGAAACACTATGAAAATCATGATGATAATTGTGGTAAAGTAATCCCACATTTCATTATTTATTTGATCGTAAAGAGAGCCAGAAAAAATCTTACTATCTCAGCCTGGGAAGTAGAGAATTTTTTTTATAGCTCCCTGTACGATTCAAATTAATAAAACAATATACATATGTTGTTTATCTGTAGGTACGTAATTTGGTTTAATAGTTGCTGTTTTTTATAACTTAAACCAGTTACTCTACTACTACTACAATACATATTTTTCATCTATAGATTTTATTAAAGGAAAACCACCAGAAGAAACGCCCCCCCCCCTAGGTGAAAATAAAATAAAATAATCACCCAATAATTTTGGACAAATTCATAGGTGTAAAATATAATTATTTAAAATTTATATACACTATAAATTTTTTAAAGAAACGGTTACTAAAGAAAATATTTTAAATTATAACTTTGAGTGTTGGGCGAGCTAAGACCGAGCATTTTTGATGTTAAATCTTCATTTTTATTAATAGAGATATTTTATGCTGATTAATCATGTAAAATGTAATTTGTTATTTAAATTCTGTAATTTTTCCCCGAAAAATTCTTATTCAGGAAAATATTTATGAATGTAACTATGAATGCAGATTTTTTTTTTCCGGACATTTTCTTCCCAGCTAGCTGCAGTCATCTTAATTTTCACAATCATAGTTTGTGAGATCAAATTAGCCATTTACTCTTACTTAATTACATTTTTAGGAAATCTGCTCAGTTATACACCAACTTGAGTGGCGGGTTTTTTGAAGACAGGTTTTTTTCTGAAGGCTATTTTTCTTTGTGGTAATTACTTTATTGAGATAATATGTAAGTAATATGAAATTTGATGGGGCTTTATGAACATATATCAAGAAATTGGCAGGTAGTCAAAGTTTCCAATTTTTAGGAGGCCAAATGAGCCAACAAGTGAGGACTTGGAAGAAAGAAATGATGGCACCATGGACGGTTTTCTTTGGATGGACATTAAATTAACAAAACTCAGGAGAACAAATAAAATTTTTTTATTCGCAATTTAATGCCGTCGGGATCAAGATGAAATTAGTGTAAATTAATTCCTATCCGTCGTGCAGGCTTTCAAGGAGCGGCAGAGGCTCTCTGATCAAAGAGAAGAGCAAGAGGGGAAAGAATGCGGAGAGCCGTGCAGAGGCGAAAGTGAGCAAGCACAAGTGAGAGTGGGAACATGAAAGAGACTCACTAAATAGTGGAAGTGTGAGGGAGACACAAGAGAACGACACACCTGGAACACCCTCTGGTCGACGGGGAAAGCGATCGATCATCCTCGGGGTCGCCTTTATGAAAAATGCCCTCGGAATCACGCACACCTACCCCTGACTCGCAAGAAACCTTCCACCCTCTTGTTTTGATCTTTACGTGGAAGGAAAACGCCTTCCTCACAAATCCGTCATAATAAAGTCATTTCTCTCTGCCGACTTCAAAGAGGGCTACTCTTAGTTGAACACGGTTATTATTAATAAAATAAAAAATTGCTTTATTTCATACAAAGTGTTACAAATAAAATTAAAAAAAAATTAGCAAAGATTTTACTAATTATCATATATAATTTACATATATTTATGATTAGTTGGCTAGATAGATTTACTTCTTATGTGTTAGTTATACTTATGTAAGCCTGGCTAGACCTCAGTGACCAAGACCTGCCCCAACCATAGTCTTACACGCATTGGGAGACCAAAACAGGCCCTAACCATAGTCTTACACGCATTGGGAGACCAAAACAGGCCCTAACCATAGTCTTACACGCATTGGGAGACCAAAACCTGCCTCAACCATAGTCTTACACGCATTGGGATGTTTGATCCTAACCTAATTTTTCCAGAAGCAGGGCATAATCTATCCTTAGATGATTTTAGTTGGGGTTCGGTCAAGGTAGATTCAAAAAACACAAATTTAAAAATGTATTTTTTAATAAAGGATTATCTGCCAACGTTTCGGCTTACATTGCAAGCCATCTTCAGGGCTGTAGAAATACAATGTCATGAAAAAACAAGACAGACGTTGGCAGATAATCCTTTATTAAAAAATACATTTTTTAAATTTGTGTTTTTTGGATCTACCTTGACCGAACCCCAACTAAAATCATCTTAGAGTAAGAGGACTCTGCTTAACCTTAAAATTACACTCTTAACTATATGTTGTTATAGGATATTATTATTATGTAGTTATATGACATATTATATGATACGTCCTAATATGAATGATTCGTATAAATGTTATATATAATAAATGTAAGAAATTTACACCTACTATATCCTATATATGATCCAGGCAAATCTGTCACGTAGGAGCTGCTTAATCAGCTGTCTACATGGGTATTTGGGGGGGGGGCANAAAAATACATTTTTTAAATTTGTGTGTTTTGGATCTACCTTGACCGAACCCCAACTAAAAACATCTAAGAATAATATCTACGGTCAACAAACTCTCCTTTTGATTGAAGATGGCTTGCAATGTAAGCCGAAACATTGGCAGATAATCCTTTATTAAAAAATACATTTTTTAAATTTGTGTTTTTTGGATCTACCTTGACCGAACCCAAACTAAAATCATCTAAGAATAATATCTACGGTCAACAAACTCTCCTTTTGACATAATCTATCCTCTTTCTGACTTCCACTAACATTCTCTGTAGGCTCTGTACTCCTTCAAGAAGTGGATCTTCACATGTAGACTGACAGGTCTCAACAAACCGAGGTCCTTCTCAACCTTCTCCGTACCCAGAGTATCGCCAGTGCACTAACCCCCCAATTGCAGTAAAGTAGAAACCCCCGACTACTAAATATTATATTATTATCTATTAAATATTTATAAAAACAAATTAAATGTCTTATGGAAAAAAAATCAGGTCTGGTTAGATCCAGAAAATACATTTAAAAAATGGGTATTTTTAAAATTATCTGCCAACGTTCCGGCTTACATTGTAAGCTGTCTTCAAGGCTGTCATGAAGGCGAGAGGGGACGTCTTTTCACTTGGATCCAATATTCATAACTGAAGATGGCTTACATTTGTTACCCGAAATTACACATTTTTTTAAATTGTATTTTTTGGATCTACCCTGATCGAATCCCAACAAAAATATCTGCTAATAATCTATACGGTAAAAAAACTCTCCATATGAATTTATTATTTTAGTTGTTATCAATTTAATTTAAATTTTTTGTAAAATGAGGTTTTATGTAACTTTCGATGAAATAAGTATATAGATTGATAAGCTTGCTTTGTAAGATATTGACGATGCCTAAATAAATGTTTAAAGTTTTATTTGCGATTCAAACAACAGTGTTGTTCTGCATTGTAATTTCAATACAAATAAACAGGAAGAAGAGTAATAAATAAATAAAATCCAGTACAGAGGTCCGGTTTAGTTTAGGAACCCCTAAGTATGAAGCTGTGGATTCGAGATGCACCCTGAGCACTTTTTTTTATCGATAATTAAAAGCTTATTATCAGTCATGGGTGTTTAGAACAGGGTGGCTACCTGAAGATAGCTCCACATTCCATGGCCCGAAATTATATGAATGAGAGATTAAGTTTATATATTTCATTATTTAGTTATATTTATTTTTACATTTGATTTACACTGATACACACCTTTAAGTGTAAGACCGCAACTGCGTTATAAGAACTGTAAGGGTGAGTGTCAGACATTCCAGATATTTCTGGGCGAGAAGTAAAAAAAAAAANAAAAAAAAAAAAAAAAAAAAAAAAAAAAAAAAAAAAAAAAAAAAAAAAAAAAAAAAAAAAAAGACGAGAGGTATTAAGGACTTTTTGTTAAGAGAAAAAGAAAAATGAGAGAGGAAAAAAACAAGAGAAATCTCAAAAGAGAGAATCCTTCGAAGGAGAGCATCGATGGACTTCTCTCTTTCCCGACAGCGTGGTTTTAGGGCTCTACAGGCTTTTGTTTATACCGGAAAGATTTTACGGCCGCCGTTAAATTGCGTGTTACCTCCCCCGCGTCGGAGGCCATCCGGGAGAGGAGATACTCTGATTTCAGTGCGTCGGGGTGAAAAATAAATTGGAAAACATTTCCCATGCCTTCATGATACGAAGCACGTAAACATTTCCGAAGAACCAAGTGCCATCGCTAAGGCAGAACATCGAATGCTGATTCCATTCAGAAGGCAATGGATATATACATTGCATACATTTGCATATCTTCATATAAGGTTATTTAAGTCGCACTGACATAGTTTTATAGTATCCATTTATACGGGATATTATACGGTATTAAGATTTAAAAAAATATTTTGTACGTGTATTTTCAAAATTAATTGTGGCTTTAAACTTTTATTTATTTATTACATTCTGTTAAATTAAAACATTTTGTAATTTGATCACCACAATGGATTAGAGAAAAAAAAATGACTTACAATATCAATCACATGAGGAGAGAAGGTGACCAATGACACCACACTAAATACTTATAAATACTGCTTATTTAGCACTTATATAGTATAAATTAGTTGTACAAATATAAATTACATTAAACTGATGAAATATTGTTATTTTACTTGTTTATAGTAGCATAATATAATAATAATAATAATATAATTAATGGGGCTGGGTTAACATAGGGGACCCGGACCTGTTTTCTATGCTGGCACTAAAGGTTCGAGGTCCGACCTGGGCAGGTTATAATCGAACCAGTGCTATATTAAGAATGGAGTGGTAACCTGTGGGCAGACCCTTCTATGGTCTTCCTAAAGGAAAATTCAAATAAAGAAAAAAAAAAATTTTTTAACTTTTATAAATCAGATTAATGAGGATTTAAAATAAATTTTATTGTATAAAAATATATAGTTGAACAAGAGCTTAAATGAGAAAATTATCGAATTTCTAAGTGTAATTTGTGACATATTTTAAATAAAAATACTGTACATTTTTAATATTTAAAATGGTTTTTGTAAGCCAAGATTAAAATAGAAATTTATAAAATTCTTAAAATTCCTAGGTGTCCATAAATAATTTTGGATTGGACGAACAATGGATATAACTAGCAATAGAATAAGTAATTTCATTCAGAAAGTTACTTTTATCACTATATTTAGTATTATTAGAGTTCTTACTAATGACATCACTAAGGATTTATATTATTAAAAAAAGTGAAGATAAATAAATTTAAATACTAAAATAATTTCGGTATAATTAAAAGAAAATATTACAAAAATTAAAATTAATTGAATAATTTAGCTAAAAAAATAGGTACTATTTAGAGTTTAATATACTACTAATTACAGTATTATAATCATTAACATGAAAAACAAAAATATTATAACTTTTTCGGAAATTTATGAACAAAAGCTGTGAAATTTCAACCCTTATGAAAATAAAATCGCTGTTTAGTCAAACTTTTCAGGTAAGAGTGAAGTGAAGGCATTTGAAGTAATTTGAGATCTTTAACGTACCTTTATTATTTACCCTTGAGTGCGAGTTATAACTACTGGATTTCAGATATTCATCTAGAATGCTATGATTTCTATAAGATGAATACAATGGGGGAGACTCAAAAAAAAAAAAAAAAAAAAATTGTAGCAAATTTAAAATGTTGCATAAATCTTTTGGCTCTTTATTTAATCGCTATTGCTAACTTACTGACAGTTTATTTAACCCCCTTTATATGGATGGAATATAAAACTATCACGTAGAAAAAGAACTTGAGTAACATCTTGCAGGAGCTGTGTAATCTAAGTAGATTTCTCATATTACATTAAAACTAGGTATAATAAATAAAAATCAGGAAGTTTAATTCAAAAGTCAAAAATTTAATGAATTTAAAAGTTATCAACACTAAGTTCGCTGTAGAGAAGATAGAGGGGGGGGGGGCGCTCACTAATCGTAATTACGATGATAAGGATGATAATCGTATATTAAGAGCTTTATGTAACATAAATCCCCCCCCCCCCAACCCCTAATAATAACAACGAAGATACTCCGATTATAAACTTCGGTCTCCCGATTTGAACCAAAAATGAATTTAAAAAAAAAGCTTTTAATAAAAATATAGACTTTGGTATATAAATATTAACTTGGTTTCTATATTTTTAAAACAAGAAGTTCCGCCAAACAATCAATTTGTTACTCCGTCAGAGGACATTCTTTGGAATTTTCAAAGAGCCTACAACTGCTGCATGAGTGGTTGAATCTATATTCAAACTATGTTTTGCTGAATACCACAATCAAACGATTCACCTTGATAATATGTCGCTAGAGCGCGTTAAGACAATTATATATGTGGCTATACACACACATGTGTATATATATATATATATACACTACACACACACCATATATATTTATATATACATGTATAAAAATACACACAAACACAATTTTCAACAGAGCATTTTAAACAGGATCGTAAAAAAGTGATATCATAGTCTCAACACGAATCGCTTGATTTCCCTACGGGGTATATGCTCAAATCGTGATTCAGAGATTTAAAAAATTATGGGTAAATATAAGGGGAAATTCGGTTTTCTTTTATACAAATTGTGATTTTGCTTAGTTTGAAATATAATTTTTCAAAATTTTGATAAAGAAGTAAATAATTTACATATTTTTAGTTCATTCCAAATTTTATTCATAATGAGATCTTAATAAGTAGGAGAGAATTCCTGAAGAAGTTAGTAACTCACAAAGACATGCCATAAAGAGAAGATTTTAATTCCGGAAAAATAGGACCTTCTTACAAATTTGGGGGGTGCCATTCCCCTCATACTGCCTCAAAATGCGTTCCATTACTGAAAGTGGGGCAATTCAGCCGAGGGAAACTACCACCGAACCATATATATCATTCTAATATAAGCAAACACCTTGCAATGTTTTTCGGAGGGATATGTAGTAGGTGGGGGGAGGTCCCACACACATACGAGGGCCCCTACCCCCGCGCTCTCAGAAAACGGCCAGGGGATGTTAACGGTAACATGGGCTGTCTTGCTCACGTAGGTCGTTTTGCTTCGGATCACGTAACCTTCTCGCACCCTTACCCCCTCCCTCAGTCTTGGGGTGGGGGGTTTTGATAGTTCTGCTGGACATCAATATACAGGCCCTACTCAAAACTCGACCAAAATCATTAAAGCTACAGAAAACAGTCATTCATAGGCTTTGAGAAACTCATGCTAAAAATTGTACTAATAGATTTTCAACAGAGGGTTGTATAATTATTTCATCGCTCATTCAATCATATTAAGGACTTTTTGTTAAGAGAAAAAGAAAAATGAGAGAGGAAAAAAACAAGAGAAATCTCAAAAGAGAGAATCCTTCGAAGGAGACAAAGATTTTACTAATTATCATATATAATTTACATATATTTATGATTAGTTGGCTAGATAGATTTACTTCTTATGTGTTAGTTATACTTATGTAAGCCTGGCTAGACCTCAGTGACCAAGACCTGCCCCAACCATAGTCTTACACGCATTGNAAAAAAAAAAAAAAAACGTGCTACGGACACCGTCTCTGAGAATTCCATAAAATGGCCGAGAACCGAATAACTCATATAAAGCAAGCATTACGAATCAAATTCATACAAAAATACTCTCACAAAATCCATAACACATCAGACAGTGATCAACAGTCAGTCCCTGAGAAAGTGGAAAAGTCTTTGTTCGTCTCATGGATGGCGGGCCACAGCGGAAAGCGCTTGCCAATAGGACGCGGAAGACAGCCAATGATGCCGGATTATAATAATTATAAAGAATCAATGCGAGGGAATAGAATAAAAAATCTAACTGTCCCAGTCAGGACACGAACCTGGATCTCCTGCTTTCCGTGCCGGTATGATTCCATCACACCACCGAGACGAGCTAAATAACTATTCAATTTCCAACACACTAGCGAGAGCATGAAAATCTATCTGTCCCAGCAAGCATACCGGCCCAGAAAGCAGGAGATCCAGGTTCAAGTCCTGGCTGGGAGAGCTAGATTTTTTATTCTATTACCTCGCATTAATTGTTTAAAATTTACGTAGGATAATACACTACAACTAAATTAATATTTATAAATGAAAATTTAAAAAGTAAAAAACGAGAGTTGATAAATAGCTAGACAATGTCAGATCCTTCGAGTATAAGACGATGTATTCGTCTTCCTCGTGGGTTAGGCTCTCGCTGGTGTTTTGGGAATTTAATAAGTTATCTAGCTCTTCCCGGAGGTGCTATGGAAGCATACCGGCCCGGAAAGCAGGAGATCCAGGTTCGAGTCCTGACTGGGACAGACAGATTTTTTATTCTATTCCCTCGCATTAATTGTTTAAAATTTACGTGGGATAATACACCACAACTAAATTAATATTTATAAGATAATTATATTGCTGGAATAGATGAAAAGTTTAAATAAAAATATCATACAATAATGATACTGAGGAATTCGTTTATTAAGCTTTTGTGTGATGAACTATTTTCTATCTAGGCATTTGTTTCAAGACTCGTTAAGGTTCAGATTGTATTAATTTTTAAGGTCATACATGGCCATAATATTAAATTTCAATGTATGACGAATTAAAAACTTCATTATCATTCATGTCGGTCACTTTTGCCTTTTTGGCTTTATAAGAAGTGTATAAAAATTTTCGTAACTGATTTCTGTTTTATATAATTAACCGATTATAATATAGGCCAATCTTTCTTGGAATAGCCGAAATTGGTTCGGTTAATCACATTTTAATAGCAACAGCTTATTATTAAAAACCTTTTTTTTCTTTCTTTTTTTAAAAATAAGTGTTAACTTCTCTTTCAACCACTTGAAAGGGCCAATAAAGGAAGGGGCTATCAACAGGTAGCCATCCCATTGTAAACATCCATGGCTAAGGACAAGCTTTTATTTATCGATGAAAGCTTGCCCAGGCAGGATTAAAACCCGCAGCACCAGTATTCCACGAGCTACCTGAAGCCCCCCCATCCCTTTTTTAATAAAGAACTAAATGTCAAATAGAGCTACTTCTAATGTCGCCCAGGATATTTTATAGTTAATCTCGATGACTTTTGGCAGCACATGAGCCAAGATCAGGAGAAATTCTTTGGTTAATGTAATTAAGTATACTGTCAAGAAGTTTTACTTGCCTAAATGTGTATCTTTCGATGTCATTTTTGAGGGCGAGTCTAAATAAATGCGCTAAAGCTAAATTGAAAGATTCAGAGGGCAATGAAGGATTGTAGGTAACCTACATACCCCAATACATTAGGGGATGGGGAATTATGAAGCGAAGAATGGCCCTGTTTCCTTTATTAATAGTATTTTCAAGCCAACACAAATATAATAGGTGCTCCATTGTGGAAAAACAATATGTCAACAACAATGGCTCTCTAAAAGCAGGACAGAAGAACTAAAGGATCGATCAGGCGAATGGGTGGTGGGGGGGAGGGAGAGAGATCGTTATGGAATTATCGAGTAAACACAATTATTGTGTGTCTCTGTGGGATTATTCCTCTGATCGAGTTCAAACAAAGGAAACCAGAACCTATAACAAAACAACAAATCGCCCGTACAACGCGGCACATCGACTCGAGAGAGAGACTATCGATACTGAACTCCCGTTTCGATTTATGTCCTCTGTCAGGCTTCCAAACATCTGCCCTTCCGTGAATTTTTTTTTTTAAGCCGTCCACAAGCTCCCTTCCTTTTTTTTTTTTTTTTTTTTTTTTTGCAGTTTAACTCCGACCCTGTACCGATTTCGCTCTGCCCCAAACAAACCCTGCTCTATTTTTTCTCCTTCGCTGCCCTTTTGGTTCGATTCTCCAGTTACTCCTCTCTCACTCTCTCTCTCTCTCTATCTGCTTCTGTCTCACCTCTTTTAATGATTTCCGAACGAAAGTAGCAAATCAAGTTGACGTCATCACAGATTTTTTGAACTATTCCGATATTTTCTATATATTATCTTACTAGACACCAATAGAATACTCTTATATATTATATTATACTATT
>KZ807605.1:75818-86689 GCA_000696205.2 Oncopeltus fasciatus | reverse complement strand
TTTTTTTTGGGTGGTTTGGTCAAGGTAGATCTAAAAAGAAGGTGGCTTACTTACAATGTAGGCCGAAACGTTGGAAGATAATTAAAAAAAACATATACATTTTTTATAGTAATCTTAAAGTAAATTAGTAAGTTTTAACTAATATTTTTTGGATTTACCTTTACCAAATTCAGCCACCCAAAAAAATCTAATAATAATATCTACGGTCAAAAAACTCTCCATTTGAATAATGGCTAATATTAGATGTCACATCTAATAATAATATCTACGGTCAAAAAACTCTCCATTTGAACATATAACACATCTTGGGGTGTTCCTACAGTGTCCAGCTCTTCACATAGACCTCTCACCAGACTTCAGGCACGCAACATGGCCTGTCTGATCTCCCCTGCAGACATACCATCACCTACACTTGCAATGGATATTACTAGCCAGAAGGACACTAACGCATCATTGAAGCCCTGAAGATGGCTTACAATGTAAGTTAAAACATTGGCAGACATTTAAAAAATACACATTTTTTGAATATTATTTTTTTTATCTACCTCGACCTACCAAAAAAAAAAAAAAAAATCTGATAAAATCCACTTTCAAAAACTCTCCATTTATAAATAGATATGTTTGAGTTCAGACCTGGAAGCGGAATTATGACGGGTCGAGGCGCCAGGCTACAGGAGTAACACATGTCCCTGCATTAATCACCGATGTCACCTCGAGATTGATGCAGCCTGCTCCACCACTTCCTTCGACAGGCTGAAGAACCCCCCCACTATCCGCCCACCACCCCCGACGTCCTCACCCTTCCAGCTCACCCCCTCCAGGAAGACGGACCCTCCGGTGAGTGTTTCAAATAAGATGATGTACCGCCTGCCAACCTTCTCGGCGGGGGCGGCACTGAGGTGTGCCTTCGCACCCCCGAGAGCTAATACTGGAGATTTGTCCCCCACCCTCGCAGACACGCTTCTCTTACTCCGAAAGATATTCGTCATTCAGGAGCTGCGTAAACTAAACAGATTTCCCGTGCATTAAGATGGACATAGTTGTGAGCGAATGTTTAGACATTATAATTAGTTATATCCTACTAGCTGGAATGGTCAATGAACGTAGGGTCATCCTACTTACATTCAGAAACATCTTTCATAATAAGCGTTTTCCATAAAAATCTTATAAAACATCAATTTTATAAAATTTTTTAATTAAATTTTTAAAGCCGAGTAATTATGAAGATATCTCCATTGTAAATTAATTTTCATTTCTATTTAAAACACATCTCTATCTCTTATCTTATTTCAACGAAAAATAAATTAACTGAAAATTTTACTATAAAAAGCCTAAAAACTAAATTTGGTTTCTCAATTTTAAAAATAAGAGGAACTTTTCCAAAATTCGAAATTACATTCTTAAATATCTTCTGTAATATTACTTTTTTCTTGTAAATTTATGTAATTCAAATGCTATACAATTACATTTTACAAGTATTTGATTCTTTACATTTTTTTTTTTTCGTATCGCAAATAATAACAAAGATATAAAGATTTTAAATTTTCGCCTTTCGCAAAGCTTCCGCAATCAAATTGAGCAATTACAAACTCCACCATTGGTTTGTAAAAAGTAGTTTAGATATTGATTTGGTTCAATTTTATTTAATTGCGAACACGTGAGTACGTTTTGGCAAATATATGTACAGTTTTGAACATACCATATTTTTATCTTCTCCAATGTAAGATCTGTCGAAATTTTTCGAAAGATGTGACATGCTACCAATAACTAGATTTCCTTTCTGAAAATCAGCTGAAACGTGGTTTTGCAATATATCTCAAACAATTAGCACCGAAAATTGTTCTGACCAGGTAAAAATTGCATTATGTATGGTTTTTAGGTAAAAATGGACATATGGTTTTTCCTGGACTATTGCAAATGGTGGGTTCAAGTGGGCGGGTACTCTCCCTTCGTAGTTGGTGATTCTTCAGGAGGCGTATGATTTAGTGTTGCAAGCTGGAGGTGTCGTCACCCCCCTCCACTCCCCCCCAAAGCAACCCCCTACCTCAGACTAATACGACAATTTGTCAAGGAAATGCGCCACGGTTCCTTGCGCAAACAACACCCGGCGTTGTCGTCTACCGCCAGTAGGATAAGGGGAGGAGGAGGGCTGAACAAGGAGGGGGGGTTACTCCAAAAATGTGATCAGGGTGGGAACGGGGAAAGTCTCTGTGTACGTAAACAATTTCGTCTTCATATTTTTCTTCTGCTCCGAAGACAAGGGCTGTTGAAGAATTGCAAACTTGAAATAAATTCAGTTCCTAATGAACCGTACTAAACAGACTAAGGAGGATACAATGACTAGCTTGTTTATTATAATTGTACCAAGGGGGCTCTATGGAGTAAAATTCACCTATGAAAAAACATTTTTTCTTTTTAAATGGGCTTAAAACGAGCAAACTTTACTACAAAAAAATTAACTTCCTCCTGAAGCCAGCATAGATTCTGCCCTATACATTGCCTTAAGAACAAATGGGGCAAGTTTAGTCTCCCATTGACGGAATGAAAGGTCATTCATTATTAATTCTCAAAATGTACAGAACTATTTGTTTACTTTTAAACGAGAGTTCATAAAAATTGTTTCAGTCATACACAAATATAAAAAAGGTTTGGAAACATATATATATGTTTCAGTAAAAATAAATTTATATATATTTATATNATATATTTATATATTATAAATTTATTCAATCGGTGCAAAAAATGAATTGTTTTATTTGATAGAACAATAAAGAAGAAAATAGAAGTATGTCTCCCGCCATGGGGTATGAGAACCTGAATAGGCCGAATCCCCCCCCTTCCCGGGAAATCTGCTAATAATGAGGTTGTTCGAGATTGATTCTCCAATGATAAGGAGAACTTTTAATCCAGACAAAAAAGTCTGTGAAAGACGTGGCACTAAAGGCAGCTCTCATGGACGGGAGGCAAACTTACCCCCCCCCCCCCCCCCAAAGATAAGCAGTACCAAAAGGCAACCTAACAAGAATATAAAAGAAATATTAAAAAAAAAAATAAAGTATATATATAAAAGTTGCCCAGTTGACTAGATCAATCTCTTAACTTTAGCCAAGAAGAAAGAAAGGAGGAGCGAGGTCGGCATTTTTCAACGGGGGCAGAATCGCATCATTTCTCCGACGTCCCCCCCCCCCCCTTGTGCTAGAGCCCATTTCTCATCATGAATGTCAATACGTCAGCCACTCTGTGTTCAGGAGGGACTGACTATTTGTTTAAGGCGACTCTTTTCTCAGCTTTTATTTAAACTTTTATTTTTTGTATATCATTCGGGGAAAATTATGTAAATTTGGACCTTTGAAAATTTTATAGAAACTATACTACATGTTTAAGCCAAGTTTTATTTTATGTTTTTATTTATGTGTTGTAGAGAAATGCTTAAAAGTGTTATATTAATAATACGGTTTAATTAAGCAAATTATGTGAAAAAGTCCTTCACGTAGGAGCTGCATAATCTAAGCAGATTTCGCAGGAGTCTCATTAAAGATGGACGTATGTAAATGTTTAAAGTAAATGAGGAAATTTAATTTGCAATCAAGGGAGAACGCTAAAATAAGCGTTTTCCGTAAAAATGAAATAGTAAACAAAATTTAACCTGATATATACACTTTTTTGTAACTCAAATAACAACGGAGAAATTTTGGTCTAACTCTAGTTAGTTACTAAACTAATCTAACCCCCTCTCAGTTACCAAACTTCTAAAAAAAAAAAAATAAAATAAAATAAATATAAACAAATCAATGAAAAGTGACTGCTATGACGAACATTTACAGGCTGTTCCAAACAAAATAGTATATAATTTTATTACATTTATGGACTAAAACATTTATTTTAAGGAATAACATAATAAGGAACATAAACTTTATTGTGGGGTTGGACATTTTTAAACATATTTCAATCTATTACCAAATTCGGCTTTTAAACCATTTATTACTAATTGTTGAATTAATACATTTTTGGTTGAAGTTAGGTGAGGTGGAGAGGGATTTAAGGGAAGACCAACATTTATAATATTGATATATTTAGTTTTATTTGGATTAAGTAAATGTTTTTATTACTTAATTCGTGTAAAATTTAATTTTTTAAAAATTATAATTGGTTATTGAAATTCTGGAAGAATGTCATTTTGAATTAGGGGTCTAATGATTCTTATTCGCAATATTTATTTTAAGTAGAACTAGCTGTGACATTCTAATGTAATTGTCTCTAGCCCAATAAATGACAAAGTATGTGAAATAGTTGATTATGAAGATGTGTTAAGGAGATTTTTTGCCTAGGTAGAGGGAATTTATGCCTTTTAAGAGCTGGTCGGATTTACAGAAACGGCAGGGGGTTATCTGAAGGGACTTTATTCGAAAGTTAAAATTTGTTAAACAGAAGGGGAAGTATAAAATGTTTCTGGTGACCATAAATATAGAGCTTAAATTTGACGATTGATTTTACATCTGCAGGGAAGACTGATTTCGTTCGGGATATACACATTGTTAGGGCCATTAAAATAAGTAAAAATAAAATGTATCGAAATAACACTGAAAGAAAAAAAAAAATCAATTTCGTTCGGAACGAAGCAGCATTCAATCATGGGAACTCTCTAGCCGGGCCTAAGAGAGAGGTCCAGAAATGCCCTCGCGTTCTCCAGCGTCCATTCAAGTGTAGATTTGTCCAGAGTGTTTCTGAAGGAATCCCAGTAGCAGTAGGGGCGGGGGAGAGATAAGAAGTGGCACATTGGCTGGCCGGTCGCGTCCGCTCCGTAGCTAATGGAAGTCGGCTCCCATCGCCGAATCCATCTCACTGATACTCATCCGCAACGAATACTTCTCCCATTTTCGGGGATTTTTGTTTGAGCACAATTCCCATGAGGAATTCCAGCTATCCACAGAGGTCCCATATCCACCATATCCTACTCACTGGAGAAGCTAAGAATATAATTAGACTCGTACAGGGAGCTAGGAAAAAAAAAAAACTACCTCGGCAGGGGAGGTTTCCCTTGCTCCCTGAACGATTCAAATTAATAATGAAATGTGAGATTACTTTACCACAATTATCATCATGATTTTAACTAAAATATAATTTCAGGCCACCAGTTATGATTTAGTTACCCTGGAGCAGGAGACTCTATTTGTCTCCAGCACCTCTTTTTAATTGAAGAAGGCTTGAAATTCAGGCCGAAATGTTGGAAATAATAAAAACAAACTTTTTTTGTTAACAAATTAAAGAATCCCCGACCAATCCTTGTCTCAATCCGGGCGTCTGACAAGGGAAAACGAAGTTTTGGGGAAAAAAAAATCGTTATAATCTTAAAATTTTAAAATAATATCTTCTTTATTATAGCATAGTGAAAATAGTATATAATTTTATTACGTTTATGATCTATAACATTTATTTAAAGAAATCACATAATAAGGAACATAAATTTTATTGTGGGGTTGGACATTTATTTAAATATTCCAATTTAATACTAAATTAGGCTTTTAGACTATTTATGTACAATTGTTGAATTAATACACTTTAGGCTAAAATCAGGTGAGGTGGAGGGAGATAGAAGAGAAAACCAAAATTTTTAATTTAATATTTGAATTGAGTAAATGCTTTTATTACTTAATTCGTTCAAAGAGGGAGAGAGTCACGAATTACGACTTCTAACCCACGGTTTGTAACCCAGCAACAATTGGTTATTAGACTAACCAATGCCCAAAAGAAGGCCGAAAAGTTGGCAAAAATAAAACCATATTGGTTCACCAATTTGTTTTTATTAAAAAATTAAACCTTTGACCGAACCTCGACTATCTCCTCTTCCTCATCATCAACGGTCTACCAACATCCCATAGTAAATTGATTCTTTTATTTGCCATGATTTTTCAGAATCAATGATTCCATCCTCGGAGCTCAGTTACCCAGTAATGAGTATTCCCGCCAAGGTAGAATGCACCTAGAGCTGCCATGGCAGGAGTACTCATTACTGGATAACTGAGCTCCGAGGACGGAATCATTGATTCTGCAAGACCCCGGCAAGTAAAAGATTAAAAATGTGGGAAGAATTGGTTTTATTTGACAACCCTAATTGTCATCAACTTCGCTACCAGAGCAAATAAAAGAGTAAATTGATTCTTTATTGGAAATTCGGGTAATTTTGTTGGAGTGTTGCTAGCTGGAAGCAGGCGATGGAAGAAGAGCTCGGATCCTCTGAGACGGAATGACCGCCGACAGACGTCGAGAGGATACTGTTGTCTGCTCCAGGCCGCCTCGCGAGGGAACACGTGTAATAAGCCCGGATGGGGGTTGGGGGTTGTCTCGAGAGGAATACGCTCATTAGACAGGGGCTGTATTGTCTCTGCGACCCCTTTTGTGAGGGCTCCCCACCGACAACACCACCCGTTGTAATTGATACATTTCTCGCTCGGGATCTGTCTCCCAAGCCTTGATACGTCCATTGTGCATGGTGTAAGAACGAGACACCAAACACAACATTTCTACCAGCGACAATTTCAGCTCTTGTACTTGTAGAGCTACTCAAGGAACACCTAATTCTTATTAACATTTGTTTCGTTTATTCATTAATTATAACCAAATATTCCTCTGCACTTTTGTCTTTGTCACTCTTTGTGTGTATATTGTGTGAGACAAGCAGAGGTGTGATTACTTTCTGCCGGCACTGGCACAAAAATCGGTCATCCCTAGTCACCACCAGTGTACTCGACGCGACCACTCAACAGTGGCACAACGTCTTTGGTAAAATAAACAAAATGAAAAAATAAAGAAAAGTCAGTAACTCCTTTAACTAAGTGAATTCCTCAGTATCTCAGTTGAATATATGCATATGAACTTCCATGTCATGTAGTCCTTCGCTCTTATAGAATATATCAGTTATCAATAAACAAAACTGTATTTAGTTTTATTTCTCTGAACTAAATAGTACGCCCGCTATAGTGAAAAGTCTTTAGGGATATTTCCCTCGTGGAAATCAAACTATTCACGATAATACCAAAACGCGGCTATTTATTATGTATTATGTATGTCAAAGGATATTCTTCAATCCTACATTGGAGAACCGAAAAATATAGTATAACTATACCTTCTATTATCCGTCTTCATTGGTTTCTGCAAACCATCTTCATCCTGGTCCTTGTCTTCTGATTATTTTTTAATTTTTTAAATAAATCTTTATTTATTACATTCTGTTACTTATCATCTTGTAATTTGATGACGGATGCAATAAATAAATTTAAAAAAAAATATACATATATAAAAAATATAATAAAATAAAAACAAAACTTCTGATTATTAGATGTTTTTTTGTTGGGATTCAGTCAAGGTAGTTCCAAAAAAAAGGTGTATTTTTTAAAATAATCTGCCGATTTCATGACTGACAGTCATGAAAATGTGAACTTAAGGACAGGACATCCCCTCTCGTCTTTATGATAGCCCTGAAGATGGCTTACAATATATAAGCCAAAACGTCGGCAGATACTTTAAAAAATACACTTTTTTTAAAAATTGTATTTCTTTGGATCTACCTTGACCGAACCCCAACAAAAAACCATCTAATAATAATATCTACGGTCAATAAAACTCTCCAATTGTCTTCTACTCCATTTATTGTTATTGAAATAGCAAAAAACATTATATGGAAAATACAATTTTCCAAAAAGAAAACTAAATATAAAAACACAACTCAAACATGGCTAAAAGGGGAAAAGTTTCTCAGAGCTAGCTCAGTAAGAGGCAAAGCGAAAAGGGGATACACAAAAGAAAATACAAAGAAAGCTAGAGAATATAAAGTTTGCCGATTTATTCCTTTGTAGTTGAATAACGTACATAATGGGATAAGTTCGATACTTAGAGCCGGCGTCTTTATATGCCACCCCTGTATTTCTGGGGCTCAGGACGGATTCAAGCACGAAGGGGGCAGATCTCTCGGAAAAAGTATATAACGCGAGGAACTCTAGTAATATAAATATATTTACCTTACAAATATATATCTTCCAGTAGAACAGCCACTTAATTAATGTAGTTGACAAAATGTATTAGGATATATAATAATACTAAAAATCTATAGGGACAAAATGTGTGAGCATTCTCTCAAGGAAATCAAGCTTATCACGCATGTATCGCGACGCGAGTAACTTACACTCTTAAGGAAAATATTCAAGTTTTAATTTAAGAAATAGGATGGCTGCATCATTTTAAAAGTATAAATACTAAATTTTATATTCAGAATAATGCATAAACTATTGAATAAATTTACTTAGATGAACTCTGATGAAGGAAAGAAGTTAGTGGAAGATCAAATTTAATGTGTGTAATTATTTATGTTACGGCAAACATTTATTGAAAAGAATAATTATAAAATGTATTTTTTAAACGTTTATGTTGTATAACACATAACCAATATTATTGAATGTAACAAGGGAAGGTAGTACCCCCTCCACTCTTTCCTTGTTACAAACAAAAAAAAAAAAAGCGAGTAAATGGTGAGAGAGAGTGAGGAACTGAGATATAATAAATAGGGAGGTCTGGTAAAATTAAAAAAAAAAAAAGAGTTTTTTGACCGTATATATTATTATATGATTACAATGTAAGCCGAAACTTTGGCAAATAATCTCTAATAAAAAATACACTTTTTTTAAATTAGTATTTTTTTTGGGTTCTACCTTGACCGAATCCCAACTAAAATCATCTAATAATGTTAATATTTTATTTGTTTCTTTTAAACAATATTAAGCAATCACAAATTCTTTTAGTGAGATTAACTGAATATTATTTTTAGTTAGTAATTATAACTCTTTTTTCAAACTACTATTCAGTAGTTAATTTTTTAAAGCTATTAACTACTTCTTGAAAGAAGTTTATTTTGCCAATAACAACTAACTGCTAGTTTCTGAAAATGTAAAACCCGCTTAGGAATTAGATAAATTATCATCATTATTATATTAAATTTTATATACTCTGATATTCTTTTAGCTTACATCAATGTCTTCTAACAACTGTTTCAGAAGGAGGCTTCAGCTGATATTGGTATGATTGGTTCAATTATTATTTCATTCAATAGCCTCCTATAAGGCAGTAACAAGTAGTACTGGTGAGATAAGCTATACTTCAAACGTACAAATTTGGTTAACATCAGCCAAAAATGTCTTAGCAAGAAAGAGAGGATTTGCAATGCTTGAAAATTACCATATTTACAAAGCTTTTGCACCCATAAATCAGCCGTTTTCTTTTCCAGATTCCTCACAGCTGTTTTGCAAAGTGTTCTGCAGTTGGAGCACTCAAAAAAATACCGCAAAAAAAAAAGGGAAGGGAATTTATTTTAAAGCTGTCCAACATGACCAGGGAAAGTTTACAAATGTTTATTCAATCAGAGTAGCGGTTGGACGCTAACAGGACGCCCGGAACGATTGGATCTCCTCAGTCGTCGTATGCATTAACACTTAAGAGGCTGGCCGAAGGGAGGCGGCGTTCGCCCGTCACAGCCGCTGTGAAAAACCCCGTCCGTTCGACACATGTTTTATTTAAGAGCCTCAGAGCGGGCCATCAGTTAGAGCGATACCTCCGACGAGCATAAAGGTCTCCCGAAGTGTCTGCGCTCAGAAGAAATACGCTCTGTCTCCGATCGCCGGAGGGGAGAAAAAAAAAATCCAATCTACAATTAGGGAATTCCCTGTTGAAATGCACTTCATTATTCACTGAAATCCTTTGATATTCGCCTTTGAATGAACTCTAATACATTGAATTATTCATAGCGTGTTTAAAATTATCATTCGAACGTGAAATACATTAATCTGACAGTCTCGTAGCAGATGTGGATAAATAAATAGTAAATTTTCATCAGAGACTTCGATACGGTTCTCATTTAATAAAAATTCATTAGTAGAGATGAGGGTGACGCATAAAATATGAAATCAATAATCATTAAATAATCAATTTCTAAAGAGAATTTATTTTAAAGCAGAGTTGGAACAAAGGATTCTCTTGGCGTAAAGGATCGCTCTAGGTAGCTGGAGAAGGTGAACATGGAGTCATTACTGTAATGATCTTTCACGCTGGATTTGGTTAGAAATAGAAGTAATGTGTCTGATAACCGAATAATCAACCCTAAATTTTACAAATTCTAGCTTCAGAAGTAACGTATTGACCAAATAAAAAAATAGGTACATTGTCAATTACCCACTAAGTTTCTCAGATAATAGCAAATTTCTCGTAAAAAAATCAAGTTATCCAAGTAGGTCCGATGACGAGGCATTTGAAAAATTCTCAACAGACCTTCACTGATCAAACATTGGAGATGCTATGAATATGGTACGTCAAAAGAAAAAAAAATATGGCTGCTCCATAATCGTTAAAATAATCCTTCTAGAGGGTCTACGAAGACATCTTGTAGGGTTAAATGCCCCTGAAGAAGGGAGGAAAGGGAGATTTACTAGTGAAAAGCTTAGTTATGAGCGATGGAGGATCGACACTAATAAAAGGCAATATCCCAGTGTGTGGGGGACGTGAAAGGACCTAATACACTGGCTCCAGCGTCCTGTTGATACACTGCCTGGAGCTGGAAATCATTTTTCCATGGGCAGTTCGATATATGAACGACCATTAATATCCTCTAGGGGGATATACGTGTTTTACATTGGCTGTTCCACCTCCCGTACTCTGCAATATGTCCGATTCGGCTATCTCTGACTCCCTCCCAGAGTCTATTTCTGCCCTACAAACGGGGCCGATAAATATAGTGGACATTTCGGGGCGAAAAAAAAAATCCTGTGTTCCTCGGGATGGTTTACTAAAAATTCCAATTTTCCACCGGGGGGGGGGGGGGGGGGGTTCCC
>KZ807605.1:37992-71452 GCA_000696205.2 Oncopeltus fasciatus | reverse complement strand
GGGGGGGGGGGGGGGGGAGGGATTCCCATTGGTTTCTATTTCTTCATTACATCCAGTTTAGCAATTCGTCCAATAACCAGGCGTAAAGCACTATTTCAGAACATTTGACAATTTCAGAGCTCGGTGTATATACGTCAATATATTTCCAATATTTTTGGATTTTTTTTTTCTCCAGAAAATTTTATATATCCAACTCTTTAAACTACTTACTGCCATCTGCACATGAGTTTGGTAACGTATGAACAAAATTAAGAATCCGTTAGTGTTTTCATTAATTGGAATTGTATGAAATAACAAAGGATTGGAAGCAAAGAATAAATACCTCTCTTTACAAATGTCTAGCGTTACATTAATAACGTGAATAATGTGATTCCACACTAAAATATACTACTTACAACATATATTATAGTATTTTATAATGTCATTCGGAGCAGAAACGAGGAGGTAGAAAGAAAGTGATTCAATAGAAATTAATGTCTGGGAAACAACGAATATTAAACGAAAAGGTGTTACAGATAGCCCTTTATTAGATAATAAAAAAATAAGAGATTTATTGAGCACATTTCCGCTGGTTAGTTAAATATAAGTGCTTCCTGTCAAGGATACGGTATGTAACTCCAACACGTGGGACATGTGAGAATCGCTATTTACACATGAGCGGCTCACACATGGGCTCAATCTTACCCACTCATGCAGCCAATATTAATCTTGCTTCAGATATTTTTATTTTTCGAAAATAGTGTAATGTCCTTAATACAAGAAGACCATTATGTATATATTAATATATTAGGTTTATATAAATGTGTAATATATATCGAACACAGCACCAACAGTTTCTTTAATTGATCATGTTTCAGGAATATTTGATAAATTACTTTCAATAATATGTAACAAAAAACCAGAAAGGAATTTAGAAAAACTCTTGCATGAAAAAATTGAGACAAATTTGGTTTCTAATCAAAGCTATATTTAGATATTTAATTTTATTTGCATCCACCTTTAATGAAAAATGGAGAATCTATGTAGATTTTTTTTAATCAAGAAAGACTCAATAAATAATTATTATATTATTATAATATAGGTTGTATATGGTTATTATATCTCTATATCTATTGTAATATTGATATTATGTAGTTATATTGACAATTTATTTCTTATTTTTCCAGTGGAAAACTTTTAGATGAGTTTAACAGGCTAATATTTCATGTTGGCAGTTGTAAGCCATTCCAGTTACAAGAATGTGATATATCTTTACAGTATGTTTTCCTTGAGAGATGTCTGAGGGAAAACGGTGTCTTATTGTTAGTACGACGAGAAGTGAGAGTATCGATTCCAATTTAGGGGCGGTAGAGGGCGTGCAAAGGGCTACACAAAGCGTCAGTGACTTCGGCGAAAATGCAGGAGGCATTCCCCGCCTTCATTAAGAGCTCGGGGGCCGTTCTTTCGGAAGCGGACCCGCCAATGCCGCCACGAAACAAAGGTGCCAGGTTGCCGTGCTCTCGGCCTCGTTATCCCTCGTGTCTGTGGGGGGGGGGGGGTCGGGTTTCCCTACGCCGAGCGGATTTCCACCCCCGCGAGGATTATATTTCCCCTCCCCCCCCAACGCCGCCTTTTGTTGTGGTCGCGATGGATGGACCACGTCTAGTTTACATGTACAGAGTTACGGTACATCTCGGCGGCCTTTGTCCTCCGAGCGGATGTAACTATGGAAAAATGTCCACAGGGATAAATACAAATTTTGGATACCTGCAAGTCATCTTTACCCCCAAAAAACTGATAAAATATTAGCTAATATGATGTGTAAAATCCAGTATTGATACAGAAACTGTTTCGTGACTTTAATAAATAAACTGTTTCGTGACTTTAATGTATTTGGCTTCTTCAGTAGCCCATATTCTGTAAATTCTGGAAATCTCAGGAAAACAAAAAAAAAAAAAAAAAAGGAACAGGAAAACTCACAATCGCTATATTTCAAAATTTACACATATTTTTTACGGTTAAACATGACTCTCAGTTACTTATTAAGTATTTTATCGCCCGTGCAGAAATCTACCGTTTACCATCACTCAACCTTACCATTAAGTTGAGGCTAAACAACATATTAACCTAGCATATTAACCTAAATATTAAATTCTTATTTAAACTGACCAATACTAACGTATTTGGCTTCTTCAGAAATACTTCTCTCAGTTCTTTATTTTTATGAACATGCTATAGAAGGGGCAATATCGAAAATACAACATGCATAACATATAATAATAAAATTTAATAGTAAAAATAATAATAATAAATTATTATAAATGATATATGAACCCTGGGTGACCAATGGATGAGAGAAAATTTTTTTTTCCAATACCAAAATTGTTTAAACAACAAATTTTTTTATACGTTGCGAACTGTAAAAGGTTCAGACAAATTTCGTCTCAAGTGGCGGGTAAGGAATGTTTCTCGTATACCCTTCTGATGAAAGTAATCACAGCAGAGTTTAGAGAGCTAACTCGACTATCAAGGGAGACAGATGTTGGTGCACGGATAATGAGGAAGGGGATGATACGTCAGCGTAGAGCACAGCCTGTGTGTGTGTGTCGCCGAGGAGGGCGTGTGCTCGTGGGCGAGATAGCGAAGACACAAATCACCTCAATTCCCCACACGCCGCTCCGGTCGGCAGAGCAAACTTACATCGTACAAAGAGCTTTCGGCCGCGTTCCTCTCCCCCGTGAACAATTAGGCCAATTACCCGCCCCCCCACAACCCCAACCCCTTGCGGCTTTAATAATGGCCACATTCCACGGCCATAACCGCGGATTCCAAGCTCAGGTGGCCTACCGGTCTCTAATACCCCTTACATCCTTGGCCGCCCACAGGTATTATACACTGTCCAGAGGATATATAATATTACGGTCTTTATTATTACGGTCTGTAGGCTAAATGTATCTCTGGAAATAGAGGCCTTAGTCCTCGCTCAGACAAACACTGCCGACACATACACACACACACACTAATAGGAGCTGTCAAGAACACAAAGCGCGCAGCACATTCAAAGGGCAAATATCAGCAAAAGCTGTACCGTTGCAATGACTGCACTGTTATCTCGGAATGTATCTGAATTTAACCCTTTGACTCGCGTTGTCTGGCCTTTAGTTTACATTCTATTTTATACTCATCACATACAGATACATTTAACTCTCTCTCTCTCTCTCTACTCACTCACACCGCTGATATTATTGTAAAAGAGATGAAGGATTAACTAGGAGAGAATCCCGTATATCCATCTGTATATTTGAATGTTATTTTTACACCCTCAATCACCCAAAGTACAAGAATATATAAATATTGGATTAAATTAGTAAATAGTAGATTCACAATAAATATTAACTTCCCTAACTTAATAAAATAGATTTCAGAGAGATTCAGGAGGTAGTGACCTATTTACTCAAGAGAAGGGACTATTTCAAAAATAATCAGTTTCTTTGTTACTATTAGTGCTATGACTAAATAATAACGGGTGTAAAATATAATTTTGTAGCATATGTTTACTACATAGTATTTATGTTAGACGTATTTTAAACAAAATATTTAAGAATTTAAAGAGGAAAGTTTTAGAGCTCAACTCACCCCTCTTGGTCGGGGTACGACCAGCTTTAGAGGTCGTACCATTTTATCTTGATACATATTTTTTTTTGTTTGAAGATCTTCGTTAAGTAATCCTGGCCAACGATTACAATCTTTATCTTTGTACGATCTTTGCAAAGATGCTGTTAGTACTTATAGAAGATAAATTAAGTCATCATTTTTTGTTTATTGCGTCATTTTGAAAAATTATAGAAAAGTTCTATAGTGATCGAATATGGCTTTGGAGGTTGGTGTAAAGCTCATGAACAAAATATAAAAATGTTCTTTAATATTTATTGTTTTCTACGAAAATACACGTTGTCTTTTGCAGAACATTGCATTCTTAAACCGTAATTAATTACCAATTATTTAAGAATTAGGTTATGAAAGAAATTTACTTTTTTATAACATATATTGAGGAGTAAAATCTATTTTATGAATTGAATATGGTTG
Organism: Oncopeltus fasciatus; assembly: GCA_000696205.2. Lineage (NCBI taxonomy): Eukaryota > Metazoa > Arthropoda > Insecta > Hemiptera > Lygaeidae > Oncopeltus > Oncopeltus fasciatus. The sequence goes on along the minus strand of KZ807605.1, from coordinate 67,387 downwards.
AAATGGTTCATGAGATTAACGTTTTTTGCTAATAAAATGGAAAAATGATTTTATTTAAAAAAATAATTAAGGCATTATCTTCAAGGCGGGATCTTTAGCAATAAAATGAGATAACAAGGTGTATGTCGCGAACCGTCCCTTCAATATCTGTATGTCTTGATGAAGGCCTGAATTTCAGGGCAAAACGTCGGGAAAAATAAAAACTTTTGGTTAAAAAAGGTGAATGTATTAAGAAGCACATTAAAAGAATCCTGCCCATTTTCTGTGCTATAAGTTTAATGAATTTAAAGTAGTACTTTAATGTCGTTATTAAGATTGGAATTAATTGTAGAGACAAAGACAACTCCGGCAAATGAAGAAAAGGAAGGACACTAAGATGGCTGTCCATTGCAGACCTGTTCGAGACAGAGACGAGCCAGGACCTCTTACCCCTCGGCCCATAAGTAGCTGGAGTCTGGAGTTTGGAACTCGAGTTCCTTCCGTCGGTGACATCCTGACAGGACATCATCACCAACTAATTATTCAGTTATGGGAGAGTTCTCAGGCCTCGCTGAACGTGAATTACAAGGGCCCACTCAGCCAGACCCTCCTCCCATTAGCCCGCTGTCTTTTTTAATTGAAATTTAGGTAGGAAGGGACTCTCCGGGCTTTTAGTAGCCCTACAGCTCTTCAACTTTTATACCACTGAGCCCTTGGTGCACAGAGAGTTGGGGTCCCCCCTCTAAACCCTTCCCCCCACCCCCGCTCCTTCAAACCCACCCACCCCCTCCCTCGGGCCCTTAACGAGAATGTATGCCCTCGCCACCTGCCCTTAGGTATAACAAATAGAAAAGGTAGCTTTTCCGGTTTTCCATCAGTTTTTCCCACTACACAGGGGCTACTTTAACAGATTTATGGGAAAAGTTTATCCAACAGTCTTCAATTTGAGGGATATTTTTCTTCCTCAGGAGTTACCCTACCGTTTCCCCCTACCCCCGTGATATAAGGGCTAAACTGCGGCTAACCCTTAGCCAAAGAAGTAGGAAAAAATACAACGTTTCTTGGGATATTTGTTACCATTTTTTCAGACATACTTATAAATATTTCAGAAAAGTCCTTCAAATAAGCTAAACAGACTAGCCATATTTTGTAAAGATGGATATTGATAATAGTACATGATAAATTACACCTCATAAATTGGAGGGAGCAAAGAGCGTCAAATAAAAATCCTTTATTATGCTGTTAAAAAAATATAGTTTCATGTTAAATGGAGAGTTTTTTTTAATCGTAGATATTTAATAATATCTTATTATAAATATCTGGAATATCTATAATAATTATAATATCTAGATTTTTTTTTGGGGGGGGGTTCGGTCAAGGTTGATCCAAAATTAGAAATTTAAAAAAAAAAATTTATTTTTTCTATTATCTGCCAACTTTACGGCTTATATTGTAAGCCATCTTCAGGGCTATCATGAAGGCGAAAGGGGACGTCGTGTCCTTAAGATCACATTTTCATGACATCTGGACCTTCAGTCATGAAAATGTGATCTTAGGGACACGACGTTCCCCTCTCGTCTTCATGATAGCCCTGAAGATGGCTTACAATGTAGGCCAAAACGTTTTTTAAAATATGTATTTTTTGGATCTACCTATATCAACCTCCCATTCCTCTCATAGTTTATAAGATGAACGCTAAAGCTTTTTATACTTGAAGTCCACGGCACACTAGAGAAAATGAATGGTCAGAACCCCGGCCAGACTGCTTGATTCTGTTCCCATTCAGTAAACGTTCTTACCGAATTAGGACTGGGCATTGCTAGGAGCACTCAGGGAATCCTATGTATCATTACAAACAGAATGATATAAACGAACTGTGTGTATTAAACCTAGTATTTAGCCCGGGAGTTAACTCCTGGAGTACCGTGCTTATAGATAGTTTAAATGGGACATACAAGAAACAAGCGATAGTGAGAGAATGAAGGGGAGAAATTGTTAATCGAGCAACTGCCTTAGGGTTGAGGGTGGTCTATAGTTAAATATAATTAACACTAAATAATTATTATATTTATATTTGTTTTTATTTTCTACTTAAAGAAAGAAATATTGTAAGAAAATCTTCAGCTATATATTCAAGCAAAATTCTCCGGCTATAGAGTCTTCGCCTCCTGAGGTACAACTGTACCCCGAACTTCCTCTTGCTTTGTCGAGGACGGCTTCAGCTTAGGTTGGGAAGAGTTACATCCAGCATTCCCACGGATACTGCCTACATCTGCAGGCAGTGGGAAAGCTTGATGTAGCTTCTACCACACATAGCTGATGTTCTGCCAGTCATTATGCCCGTGTAGCTGTTTGAATTGAAGTTACTTTTAAAAAAGCCGAATTGATGTTCATTACATTTAAGTTATGACTGAAATACATACAGAGAGACATATGTTAGGCCTACCTCTTTCCCCTTGACGTTCCTATAGCGCACCCACTTGCCGAGCCTAGGTCTCCAGTACTCCAGGACGTAGGCCTCGGCGAACTCCTGCCCTTGCCCGTTCCCGAATCGCCCTTGAGTCTCGGTGGCCGTGATTACGTGGACTCTGTTCAGGTCGATCTCCAGCCATTCCTTGGGCTCGGTAGTGATCTCCTGCTTCGGGCACCAAGCGCCACCGTGGTTCTCTGTTCGCACTCTGCAACACACAAATTCAAACAAAATATATTATTAAGCAAAATTTGATCATCACTATTAAATTGTTTTTCGAATAGTCAAACAAAAAAAATATACTTAATGATAAAAAAGCAAAGATCATAAATTAACCAAATATTTTACCTATCATTAAAGGCGACATGACAGGATAATCGTGAACTGCGTCCGAGTGGGGAGAGAACGGGAGCTGATTATTGCTAAATATATTAATAAATATTTTTTTAAAGTTGTACATTAAGTGTTAGATAATTACATTTTACACCTATTATTTTCTGTATGCATTTTTCAGCATAAAAAATAATGAAGATATTACAATTTCTGAACTAACACCTACCAATAATAAAGCTCAATTGATGAATTAATTGTTCTAGTCGGGCTTGCCCAACCCTCCTAATTAAATTCATAATTATCTTCCTTACACACACACACACACATGCATACACACGCATGCGAGGCGCGCACACACGCACATAAATACATAATACATATATGTGTGTAAGTGTATTTAATACATCCGAATGTATACTTTTTGAGAAAAAAAAATACACAATATAGTAAATTATAGGAATATAATTGTAACTATAGTACTCTTAACTTTGGCATTAACAAAATATTGTTGATTTTTTATTTTGGTCCCTCTCAAATTTCTCTTTAACTCCATCGATCTCAAGCATTCTAATATTGTCTAAAAAGAGTATTTTAAAAAAAATCGGGAGAGAGTTTATGAGGGCTTAGAAATATATAAAATTTTAAAAAAAGAATCTTTATTGTAGCTATTACAATAAAGATTCTTTTTTTTTATATTATAAAATAAAAATATTATCGCCATTAAAAATGTCTGAAATCCCCATCTTGGTTGGCCCTAGGCTCTCTGTTATTTTTGGCTTCTAAGATTAAGTTAGCTATTAACTCTTATTAATGTCTGTATTCTATTACTCAATTTTTACTTTAATACTTTTAATCATTAAATCATAGAGGTCCAACATAATTTTTTAAGCACACATTGCTCCACATTGAATGAAAAATAAAAACACCTCCAAAATAATGAAGTGCCCCTTGATGGAATAATATAAAGTCTTGCAGAGGGCCATAGAGTAGGAGAACCCCTACGATCATGAAGGACAGAGGCCCTTCTAAATACGCTTTGTCCTCTATTATGCCATTCATCAGAAACAAGGCAGTAGAGGGTGCGTTATAACTCACCCCGCTTGTGATGGGGGGGTGGGAGGAGAGGAAATTCGTTTCCTGAGTGGGAACCCTTTTGATGGGGGGGCATTGTGGACGCACATGTGAGGTACACAGGTGTCCGCCCCGGCACAGCACTGAATGGTCCTAGGGAGAGAAGCAGGCCCAGCGCCAAATGAATGGACGAAGGGGGAACTTCATTGTGGTCGGTGGGTTCTTTGTGGCCGCGGGAGGAATCTCCTAACGCGAGGGAGGGAATGTCCCTTCTTCTGGGGATCATTTCACCACTACCGGAAGAATGGCTCTTGTACTTCCATGACCACCTCTTAAATGCCCTTCTACACGCCATAAAAACCGCGCCATTACATAGCACAGATAACACGCGTAATTCCAAATCTATATAATGTCCTCCATTTATATTTTGCAGTGGACTTGGTGCAGAACTGTGGGCCGTCCAATATCCAGCGAATACGATCCTTTCAGTCCACAATTCTCAGAATAATTGCTAACAATTTTTAGTGCAAGGGAACATAATAAAAATCTAACTGTTCCAGCCAGGACTCGAACCTGGATCTCCTGCTATCCGGGCCGGTGCATTTTCCAATTACGCTACCGGGACAAGTCTGATAAGTTATTAAATTTCCCGCACACTAGTGCCGAGAGTTTTTTTTTTCCCAAAAAATACAGGCTTTTTATTTCCAAAAATACCGTAATACATAATCAATACAAGATGAGGATAGAGACAATATATGTTAATAAATATATCCTGAAAGTTTATTTACTAAATTATTAATATGTTTACCCAGTGGCGCTGTTTTCTTCGGGCAATGTACTTATTTTTAAGATGTTGTTTTTTTATTGGTTTGTTTGCACATTACTATTAGAACTATATATTAAGATGAATGACATTTTTTTATTTTTTATTTTTTTATTTTTTTTTTTAAAGAATTAACATAGAGGAAAACAATGGATAATCAGAGAGATTAGGAGTAAGATCTGCCAAGAGTATTAATCGGTCGTAAGGGATAGTAAACAGCTGGGCAGGTTTGTTTTTCAGCCATGAAGTTGGCGATGAGACAATTGTTATGGGTCTTCTGAACAAGAAGTTTGGGCATTAAGGGCCTAAGGTAGAGCTATCTTACACGGGGCCCTTATTCGGCCCTCAATCCTGCAGGCTTCGAGACTCATCTTCAGAGCAGCAGTACTTCTCTTCGGATAGATCTTCAACCAAATGGACGATACACTTATAAAAACTCATACTCCAATTGTCTGTAGATAATATTAATTTATGAGAGAACACTTCGGTTTAATTTGAAATTATTGTTATATAGAGTTCCGGACATTTCATATCCTTATCATCATAAAGCCAAGTTCTAAGTTAATTGATCCACATAGAGTCTAATGGATTCAATATGGCCGATTTTTCCCCAAACGATCTTCTATTCTAGTCCACACTTTATACAGAAAAAAATGGTCAGAAAATAGTTTGCTTTCGGATGATTTGTTGATAACAGTCTTATCTATACTGGGATCTAAAAATAAGTGGCAGGCATCCAAAATAGTTTTGAAAACATTCGGTCTCCTCTTGGAAAAAATCTACAAGCGGAAGTTTATTCATTAATGATATGAAGAAGAGATTATTTTTTAGCAACCATTAAAATGTTCTTGGAAATTTTTTTTTGTAGTAGCCAGTAATTTTGTTAGATTTTAATATTTCATTTTAACTTATTATCATATTTAATTTTTCATTTATTTATAACTTAATATAAGTAAAGCTTAGTGATCTTGGGGAAAATAATTAGAAATTTAATAAAATCATTACGTTATAAAAACTGAATCATTTCCTAATTTTGCAATTGCATTATTAGTGTGTCGCACCCTACTTTTCTTCCCCCCAAAGACTTTCGTTACAGTAAAATCGTTGAGCAAATCAGGTTTCATTTTTTTGTAGTATTATAGAACGGAGATTAAAAAAAACATTAAAAAAAAAAAAAGAAAAACTTTTATTTTATTTACCGTTTCTTCTTCCGGGTTGGACAATGTCAAATTTTTGTTATTTGCCGAGCTTTCGCACATCATGTGATGGCTTCTTCAGGGCTGAAAAGAGAATTCTCTCATCACATTTTGACAATTTGACTCGGTCCAACCCGGAAGAAGAAACGGTAAATACATCTGACGACCGTCGAAGCCTACGTGAACAACTTTTACTTTAATTATTCATCATTTAAAGTTCATTTTTCATAATTAAAATAGCCAAGCAATGGCATTACGCTATATAATTTAAAAAAAAAAAGAGGTGGTGGTTATTCGTAAGTTGGATGTAACTGTTAAAATATTTTAACTCATCTTCACCCATTTCTACAATAGGGAATTATATATANCACACACACACACACACACACACACACACACACACACACACACACACACACACACACACACACACACACACACACACACACACACACACACACACACACACACACACACACACACACACACACACACACACACACACACACACACACACACACACACACACACACACACACACAAACACACACACACGCACACACACACACGCACGCACACACACACACACACACACACACGCACAGAGACACAAAGCTACCGAGATTTGTGATTCATCTTCAGGGATCTTCCAAAAAGAAATTGTGCGTAGCTTGCAGTTATCGGTATTGAGGAAATAACCTTTCCATCAATGTAACTTCAGCCCAGTCCACCTAAAAAATTTTCTTTAAAACTGCAACAGGGTCCATTAGTTTGAAAGTGAATGTAGTAGACACGCGCCTCCCTGAAAGTCTGATACCTACCGCCTACTGGAGCAGAAGGTTTCGTAAAATAGATACCGGCTCGCCGTCTATCACACTCTCCATAATGAAAAGTACACAGTAGCGACTCCTGATGAAGTGGCACTGATGAATGAAGACGCCTATCACCTATCCAATTTTCCATTCACCGTAATGAAGTTTCAGCTGGAGATGCAGACAGATGGGGAACGTCACTCAGCCCCTTTGACGCCGACCTGCGGCAGTTTCAGCACGTCAGGAAGAAAGCCATCATATCCGAGCGCTAAGTAGACAGACGCTCTCCTAAAAATATAACCTCGCGTCCGAGAGAGAGAAGGCAGCGGTGTAATTTGTCTTGACAAATTGAAAATGGCCCACTTTAAGGAGGCCGGAGAATACACAAGATGCCTGGGGTGTGCAGGTATTTTTAGAGGGGAGCCACAACCACTAGGAGAAGGACTTTGATGTGACGCTCCGTCTTGTAACATAAGCCCCTTCCGCCCCTCACTCAAAGGAGAGTAATTATTTTTGATTTATTGTTCCTCAAGGTGAAAGGCATATCCTTCTCCTCTGCCATTTCTCTTTAATGTGTATATACTCCTTAACCTTTCACATGCATATAACCTATCTTTCACTTAGAGCGAACCAACCGTTAGAGATAATATGCCAGTCACTTAACATAAGTGTCTATATTACCCCTATCCACCACTCCGATTCCTCATAAAATCACTTTATGGCACATTAAAAAAAATCTTTGAAACTTAAATCCCACCATCGATTTAAACTAGATTGCATTTAGTTCAGAGAAAACCAGGAGTATAACACTCAACATTACTATCAGAAGAAATTTCTCTATGGGCAAATAACAATCAATTTAAATTATATTTTTAGATATATATATTTTTTTTAATAAACTTTTATTTATTTATTATATTCTGTTAAATAAAAAATATTTTGTAATTTGANTTTATTTATTATATTCTGTTAAATTTAAAACATTTTGTAATTTAATCATCACAATGAATTAGAAAAAAAATGACATTCAATATCAATCACATGAGGAGAGAAGGTGACCAATGACACTACTCTCAAATTATTTACAGATTATGTCCCCAGGAGGTCAAGGGGCCATCTTCGTTTGAGTCGACACGTTTGATCTGTGCTAGTGGATTATGACGGTATGGCAGTTTACTTAGATATATTAAAAAGTTTTTTAAAAAATAAATAGAGATAAAATGATTCTGGGAGTGTGGATGTTTGTATGAAGTTTTCTTGCACGGATTCCCTTTCAGGAACATATGACAGACTGGAGTGTCATATGGAGTAAGTGTGAGTGAGGATGTACGCGCAGGTTTGTGCGTGTGTACGACTGAACACCAAATCCTGAACTGATAGAGTCAGACAGAGAGAGAGAGAGGGAGTGAGAGAGGGAGAGTGAGAGAGTGAGAGAGGTGGATGAGAGGGGGAGCCAGCTCAGAGACAGCTTTAATTTTCTGGAGACGCTGTCACCTGTTACTCCCCGAACCTGGGACCTTATGTTTATCCTCAAGCTGTCTGGGGGCCGCCCCTTCCATCCCACCCCCACACCCCGGGATAAGTCCCAAAGTCCGATATCCCCTCACCCTCTCTCCATCAGGGACTAGGCTGGGGGGCTCAGGGCTCCTCGGGGTATGAAATCCCGTCCGACATCTTGTCCTGGCTCGAAAAGGTCTTTCCAGAAGAGACCTACAAACTCCTGAAGGAATATCCTTCAGCTATACAAGAAAATGAGACCATAAGGCCATAGAAAACAAAATACTCAGTAGGGAATGTTAAAAACTTAATGTTAAGAACACAATAAAAGTATATAAATAATAAATTAAGCTTTTAAGCTCAATAATAAATTATCACTGCTGTAAAAATTCAAAAATTACGAAAACACGAATTATCATCCAAATGAAAAAGACTTTTCCTTAATTCGTGAGTTTTTTACCGTACATATTATAAGTATATTTTTTTTTGTAGGAGTTCTGTCAAGGTAAATCCAAAAATACAATTAAAAAATTTATATTTTTTAATCATCTATCAACGTTTCGGCTTACATTGTAAGCCCTCTTCAGGGCTATCATGGTGTCAAAAGAGGACGTTGTGTCACCTGGATCCCACATTCATGACTGTCCATGACAGTCATTTTTTGGATCTACTTTGATTGTACCCCAACAAAAAAAAAACAAGGAAGAAATATATACTTTTCTTTAATTCTTAACAACTAATCGATTTCAGAGTTACCTGATTTATTTACGACGTACCTATAATTGAAATTTTTATTGTGAACAGCTATAAGACTGAATTATTTCATAAAATGTATTTACTCCCAGTACTCCGTGAGACTCTACTAGGGGAAGACTTAAAATTTAAAATTAAACTTTATTCTTCAATAATTAAAATTTTATAATTATAGATGATCTGATTTTGATTGCTAATTTATCGTAAATTAAATTAGATTCCGTAAATAATCTAAAGGGTTATTATAAGAACCAATGAATATAGAACTATCATACCTTCTATTATCCGTCTTCATTGGTTTCTTCAAACCATCTTCTTTTGGCGAGCGCTTTCGGATGTTATCCATCCTCGTGGCCGAATGCATGTGTTCTCTGTCACTGTTTATATTTAACTTACCTGAATGAGTTGAATACAGACAGTGACAGTAAACACAAGCATTCGGACACGAGGATGGACAATGTCCGAAAGCGCTCGCCAACAGAAGATGGTTTGCAGAAACCAATAAAGAAGGTTTACAGAAGGTATGTTAGCTTCCGTACATTTGTTCTTATTTATATATAAATTTACTTGGTCATTTTATTCTTAAAAATATATAAGTAATATCTTTACCTTCCCATTATGTCTTCCCTTGAGAGTTACAAATGAGAAAAATTCTGTCGGTATACGATGTGAGTAATTGTCAATGCAAGGAGCTGTAGCGGCGGACACTAGGTACAGGACACTGGGTACGGACACGTGCTTAGTTACCGCAGGGAGGCTGAGGATAAATGAAGTCTTACAAATGGAGGACATAAAACCGGGTGGCCTCAAGTGACCTGCTTAAAGGACAAGGGGGCTTAAGGAAATAGGCGGTGGCTCGATCTGTTTACCCTCGACGGAGCTCGGGGCCAAGGAGGGCCCGGGAGGCGATCGCTCACTGCATCCCTCAGGACCCGACATCCTTTAGTTTTCATTAACTTGCCCTTCGGATCCTCGCTGGAGGGAGAAGGAAGGACAAGGGCCTCTTTTTCTTCCACCTCTCCTGGGGACCGAGGAGAGAAATAGCCTCCACTCCTTCTCCCTCTGATTAACCTAGAGGTATTCTTTTCTTAGACTTCCCTTGACATTTTCTTTTGCATTGAATAAAGGGAACGCAAACTACCCTCGAGCAGCTACGGAGAAAGCTAAGGAAATCTTCCTGCTATACCTTCTCTAATGGAATTATGAGGTATGATTAAGTTATTAGATTCTGCTAGCCAGAATGTAAAGCAGTGTCGAGGACGCTTGATGAGAATAGTTCGAGAAGGTAGGAGCCACAACTGTTTATGATCTACGATAATTTTTTTTTTTTTATGACTTAGGTAAAATCCCTTAAGAAGAAAGGAACCAACTCCGAATTTTCGGGGTCACATTTGAACATGAAGAAGTTGGAGGTTATCCAAGTTGTAAGACCTCCAGGTAAGATGCAATGGGCTGGTCATGCCACCCGGACGGAGAGAGAAAAATTGAGAGCAACTTAATAGAGCCCGTCGGATTGGTTGGCCAAGACTAAGATTAAAAGATAGTGTTTCTGCGGACACCCTTGTCCTGCCTTTATGTACGAAATTGGGAAAAAATCTGCATCTGATACTGGAGCAGGCCAAGGCTCGGAAGGCTGCTGAGGGATGCCCGTGTCACTCGGACGATGAGTGAAGAAATCCCACCTACAACATCAAGCTAGATAACTCTACGGGAGAAGGAGATTTGGTCAACAAGATGGGAGGATAAGGTTACAGTATACGCACTTGTCCTTTATTTTGTAGGAAATTGGAAGACGGCTACAGCTGATATAGATAACTGGTACCCTGATCTATAGTGGAACAGGCCAAGACTCCAACAGCAGACAGTGCCTGAGAAAGTGGACGTCATGTCATTATGCTCGGCCCAAAGACGCCAAAAAAACTGTCGAAAGCGCTAGCATAAGGACAAATAAGGCAGACAGTAACGACGGATTCAAATAAAAATATTATATATATATAGACGCTGTCACCTGTTACTCCCCGAACCTGGGACCTTATGTTTATCCTCAAGCTGTCTGGGGGCCGCCCCTTCCATCCCACCCCCACACCCCGGGATAAGTCCCAAAGTCCGATATCCCCTCACCCTCTCTCCATCAGGGACTAGGCTGGGGGGCTCAGGGCTCCTCGGGGTATGAAATCCCGTCCGACATCTTGTCCTGGCTCGAAAAGGTCTTTCCAGAAGAGACCTACAAACTCCTGAAGGAATATCCTTCAGCTATACAAGAAAATGAGACCATAAGGCCATAGAAAACAAAATACTCAGTAGGGAATGTTAAAAACTTAATGTTAAGAACACAATAAAAGTATATAAATAATAAATTAAGCTTTTAAGCTCAATAATAAATTATCACTGCTGTAAAAATTCAAAAATTACGAAAACACGAATTATCATCCAAATGAAAAAGACTTTTCCTTAATTCGTGAGTTTTTTACCGTACATATTATAAGTATATTTTTTTTTGTAGGAGTTCTGTCAAGGTAAATCCAAAAATACAATTAAAAAATTTATATTTTTTAATCATCTATCAACGTTTCGGCTTACATTGTAAGCCCTCTTCAGGGCTATCATGGTGTCAAAAGAGGACGTTGTGTCACCTGGATCCCACATTCATGACTGTCCATGACAGTCATTTTTTGGATCTACTTTGATTGTACCCCAACAAAAAAAAAACAAGGAAGAAATATATACTTTTCTTTAATTCTTAACAACTAATCGATTTCAGAGTTACCTGATTTATTTACGACGTACCTATAATTGAAATTTTTATTGTGANATATATTTATATTTATTATGTATGCAACATATGTACATTCAAGGATTTCCTCTTGCAAAATGACTTAAAATTTAAAAATGTTTTCATTATATGTGAGTTAATTCTACTCACAGACCTTGTGTCAATAAAAATATTGTGCTTGTGCCGCACACCAAAATTATTTTAATTAAAAAAAAAAAAAAAAAAGTTCCGCTGTATCTGCGATTCCTCATGTTTCATAATAGATAGCCATGAGTAAGTGTAAAATTATGCCATTTCTGAGTGGGCTCAAGAGTAGAAGAGAGACGACAAGCTTGGCTCTTGGCCGGTCGAGAAGGAAGTTAAATAGAGCGTTGCTTTCATTATATCATCTATAATAATAGTTTTTGTAAATAATTAACACATCGCAAACATCAGGTTACGTACATACTTGTAATAATAGTAATAAACAATCATGTTTGATAATAATTCTCTTAACACAAATAAGAAGGAAGATATTTCGATTTTGGCTTTTCTCTGAACTCCTCCTTCTCCAAAGGTTTACAATAAAAAGTCTGGACGTCAAAGTAGGTGTCTAAATTGAAAAAAAAAAAAATAGAATCCACCCCACATTTAAAATAGTTCTTGACGAATTTTATTTTGAATGTTTGTAAATTCCATTTTTCACAAATTGCATTCTTTAACATTTTCTCATGGTATTTTATCCCACGTAAATTATAACAATTTTTTGTGCAAGGGAACAGAATAAAAAATGTCATCGGCCTGGAGAGCAGTAGATCCAGGTTCCAGTCCTGGCTGGGACAGTTACATTTTTTATTCTGTTCCATTGCATTAAAAATTGTTTTAACATTTTTTGTTTCAATGACTACGGGAGGTATTGAACTTTTTTTTTTTTACGTATCATATATTTTTCTTACCTAGGAATATGGTTTGAAAAAACTGAATTGTTGACTATTTATTAGACAACTAGATACATAGGGGCCATTGGATTTCAGTTGTCACATCGACGTCATTCCTTCACTGACTCGAGGAATCGGCGACTACATCCTTGTAATTTCCTTAAGAACTGCTACAAGACTAACATGAAATGTGGAGGGGAAATTCCAGGTGGTTTCTAAAGAAGAGGTTAGGGGCGGCAGGTTAGGGGTGGCCATGGCAACATGCCAGGTGATATATGTTAAGTGCCAGCCCGAAAACGAATTCTACTCTCCCCTCCACCACCCCCTACCCCTCATTAAATCAAATAGGTCTTTTCTCTCTCCCTCCACGCGGGGAGAGGGAGCAGGAACGGGAGGGGATATTATTTTTTTTTTTACCCCCTTTCAAACCTTCCCTTTTTATTATCTTTTATCATTCGTTGCTGGCAACCGATTCTCCTGGTGAGTATTAATTTGCGGCTACAACCATCTGATTTACAGTGGAGTTTAAAGGGCTTTTATTAATTCTACCAGAGTCTCCTTCATAGAAAACTGCCTCGTCCTTCTTGTTCGTCTTTGATTAATTCCCCTATAATTAGCCTTTAGTATCTTTGTTAATTTGAGTCAAGTCAGCTGATTAGAATTTACTGTCACTGCGCTCATATGTGGGGGGGAAATAAAACAACCTTTAAGTCGCTAGTAAAAGCGGCCATTAAACAGCATATTACATCTCCAGAGAGATAGAGAGAGATACAGGAAAATATAAATATAAATACAGTTGTCTTGAAAGGATTCAACCAACACTATTGCTCTACAAATAATAAAATTCTAATCAAGGATTGTTTCATTTCATGCATAAAACAAGTCATACATTCAATAAATCCCAATTATGTATAAGCTAATGAAAAAAAAAGTTTATATTTTTATATAGAATAAGTCACAAACAATGAGACCGCTTTTATTTGAATTTTTCACAAAGGATCCAGAAATTCAGGACATTAATTTTGAAAAATTTCATCAAGAAATTTACTGAATCTACTGAAGTGAAGCTAAAACATATCGTCTAAATTTTATACACACATTTAATAAGTTTTCCTTAGAGCCCTCCCTCTCTTATCAGGTTTAAAACAAAAATTAATTAATTCTCAATAGAAAGCCTAAACAACGAATTTGGTTCCGTGTTTAAAAAAAAAAAGTCGGCCTACCTTACACCCGAAATTACATTCTTAAATACCTTCCTTAACATGTTTTTTTTTTTTTTTTTTTTTTAGGAAAAATGTTGCAGAATACAAATGTTTTATATATATATGTATACATGTTTATATTTTTTTTAAAAGCATATTTTTAGCTTCTCCAATGTGGAATTGAAGAAGAGTTGAGGGTTGTTATTTATTTTCAAAAGCGACGTCATGGTATAAACGTGAACAGCTTATTTCCCTAGAGGAAACCTTCAAACACTGGAAGTTTATTAAAGGAGTGTAGATTTTTATAAAAAGCCGAAGGAATTTACTGTCATCTTGATAAAAAAACTGTCTTGGAATACATTTCAAGTATTTCTGTACAATATATAATCGAATAAACCGATTTTTTTTTCTTTGTATTACTTCAATTCTTACATGAAGTGAGAGTGGAAGTTAAAATGGCTGACTAAGTTGTGGGAATGCACTTACAGTATACTATAATGGGACTGCAGCCGTGTTATGCAGTTAGAGGAATGGGGGTAAAATAAATTGGAGGGTAAGTGCGGTATGGCGGGTGTCAGATGAAACAGTCTGATTGGTCGCCAGTTAAAGACACTCAACCCCTAGGAAGCATGGCCATTCCTAGAAGTATGACTCATATGTTACATAATAAAGATATCTGATAAGGAACTAGATATAAGCCCTTCACCACGAGCGGAGGTCATTCTGGTGTTAGCCGAGAGTCGGTCTAGTCGTAGGGTTAGAAGGCTGTCTTAGCCTTAGTTAGTTTTAAGTTAGTTTAAGTTAGTAATAGTTAGTCTGTTGTAAATTATAATATACTTTCGCTTTGAGAAATAAAGTTTTTTTTCTAATCTCCGAGAACAAGAGATTTAACTGCCGACCGAAATTAACGAAGTGGCGACATATTGGGTGTTTCTCTCAATACGTGACTTCGCCCTACAACAACTCCGGATTAAATTAGTTAGCAGGGAACTTTGGGTCTCCGGTACTGACCGACATTTCTCAAACTGCTCCCGTTGAAACGTGCTGTTCTTGCACAAGGCTTTCAGTAAGATCTGGGTGTCCTCCAAGGATGTTCATGCCCCAGTGTTATTCATTCTGATTTGTATATCATTAGAATTATTACTGGGTTGACAAAGGGTGGTATTTTATGACAAGTGTACATATGGGTTCTAGTGTGCCTAATATAGGGGGTTAAAATAGGTTACACAGGATGGTATTTAATGACAAGTGTACATATGGTTCTAGTGTGCCTAATATAGGGGGAGAAAATGGGTTAACACAGGATGGTATTTTATGACAAGTGTACATATGGGTTCTAGTGTGCCTAATATAGGGGGAGAAAATGGGTTAACACAGGATGGTATTTTATGACAAGTGTACATATGGGTTCTAGTGTGCCTAATGTAGGGGGAGAAAATGGGTTAACACAGGATGGTATTTTATGACAAGTGTACATATGGGTTCTAGTGTGCCTAATATAGGGGGATAAAATGGGTTAACTCAGGATGATATTTTATGACATTTCTTTTGAAAAATAAAAAAAGTTGTATGCGTTTTTTTATTTCCCGATTTTCATTGGTATATGCAGTTTATTTTAACTGTATTTAACGGAATTCATTATAAAAATAAATAATAAAAAAAATACTTCACTGAACGGTTAACTGTCTAAATATATAGCTAATAATTTTACGTTTCATATCAAATTTCGCAGCTGTGTTAAATGAAAAGAATGTGTCTAATCTTTTGCTTTTTTGTTGTTTTTTTAATAACATACGTTAATAGTAGAGAGGATACTATATAGAGTTGTCAAATAATATACGATGACCATAAAATACTGTTTTTTCTACTTATCTAGAAGAATTGAAGTGGGGTTTAGACTAAATGGAAATTCAAATATTTAATAACTACGATGGTGAGGAATTCGCATTTATTTTATAGGCATAGTGACATAGGAATTATGAATGAGATGCGATGCCGTGTAGAACTTCTAGAATTACTATTTACTTATTTAAGAAAGGAACGTTGTGTCAGGCACTTCTGTCTTCTCTTAGTAATAATTATCAGTGTTCTGAATGAGGAATTATGTCAAGTTTCGATCGTGTTTCTTGGCCTTCTCCAATATTCATTCAACCTCCGGCTAAGTTCGTGAAATATGAACATGTTACATTAGTAAGTAATAATTAAACTGGGAATTTAATAACTTATATGGCTAGTCTCGGTGGTGTAATGGCTGGCATTCTTGCCCGGATAGCAGGAAATCCAGGTTTGAGTCCTGGCTGAGACAGTTTAGATTTTTTATTTCGAATATTTTAGCATTAATTGTTTAAAATTTACGTGGGATTAAATACCACAATAAAAAAAATCCACCTTACCGACCCCCCCCCCCCCCAAAAAAAAACATCTACTTACAACATCAAATATTTCTTAGGACTATGGCTTAAATTCATCATGTCGTTTGCATTGGTTTATTTTGTTTAAAATGACATTTTAATATGATTTAAACGGATAATCAAGCATTAAAATTTCTAATGTTAAATAAATGGATGTAATTTTGTCAGTTTTTGTAGAAAAAATCAAGATTTATAAGTAACTTGTTTGTTGAGGCTTGAAATGGTTAGAAAGGCTGCTTAAAAGGACAAGGTAGGCAGGTCCAATCCCAAGCGGATAAGAAAATAGCAAGATAAGTTAGTATACAATCAAACCCTCTGGAGAGACCATTAAAAAAAAAATTTTAAAAATTTATATTTTTACATTTTTTCTGGATAAAATAGGTCATTGAACAGATCAATAATCGTAGGAAATAAAAATGACTATGGCACTTACACCCGAAAGACCTGACGGTTAATTTCGGAGAGGAAGCCATCAAGGAAAGAGTGGACAAGAACTGCCCAGAGGAACTTGGAGACTGGCTCCTCGAGTAGGAAGTATGGAGAACTAGGTCATGTATCAAGGTCATACAGCATGAAGGAAGTTTGGTATTAGGTCGTGACCGATGTCTCACCAAAGGGGCCAATGACTAAAAGTGAACTAGCTTATATTAGATAAATTGAGGATTGCTTACCTTGGTCTTCCTATGTAGTTCTATTTACCTTATCTGAAACTACCAAATAACTAACAAGAGCAAAGGTATAAGAAAATAACCCCAAACACAAATGGCTCATTTAAGCCTTTATTCTTAAATATCTTCGTTAAATAGCCTTTTTTGTTAAATGCAGTAAAATACAATATAAGAAACAATTTATGCGAGGGAATAGAGAGGGAATAGCAATTCGAGGCAGGACTCGAAACTGGATCTCCTGCTTTCCGGGCCGGTATGCTAACCATTACACCACCGAGACGAGCCAGATAACTTATTAAATTCCCAACACACTAGTGAGAGTCTAACCTACGGGAAAGACGAATGCTTCGTCTTATGGTCGAAGGAGCAGACATTGTCTTGCTATTTATCGACTCTTTGTTATTTACTTTTTATTTTCATTTATAAATGATTTTCATTTATATATTTACAAAAATAAGAATTTCACCAGGGTAAGTTTTTATGTTATGTCTATGTTTAAGGGTAAGTGGTGGGAACTCTCCCCACTTCCCCACTCGTGGAGATCTAGAGAACGGATCTACAAGAGAAAGGAGTATAAGCTGTAAAGCCCATCGAGTATGGGATCCATGATTTAGAAGGCTCTGCAAGGAAAGAGGCCTTTAGAAAACGAAAGCATTGTCAAGATTTGCCTTCGCATTTCCCCTTTTCTCCCTTCCTTCAGTGCTCAAGTCCATTGTGCCATTCTTTCGCAAGATGGACCCCTCTGCCCTACAACCTTCCCCCCCTACTTTCCAAGTCCATCCATAATTTATCCTTTTTTAAATATTAGTAAGTTTAATTTTTACTTAGCCAGAAGTATACTAATAATTTGGAAATTCATTTGAATTTTACTAAATATTTACTAAATATTTTCCTCAGTCCTGTTTGGATCCATTTAATTTTTTTCTTAAATACGCTATAGTCAAAAGAGGTTAGTGTTATCCGACACACACACAGACACGTATATATATATATTCTATACTCGCACTAGCGTTTGTAAAATAGAAGTAAAAATAAAGA
Organism: Oncopeltus fasciatus; assembly: GCA_000696205.2. Classification (NCBI taxonomy): domain Eukaryota; kingdom Metazoa; phylum Arthropoda; class Insecta; order Hemiptera; family Lygaeidae; genus Oncopeltus; species Oncopeltus fasciatus. Next base: position 49,444 of record KZ807605.1, on the reverse strand, counting down.
AACCGAATTCGGTAATTAAACAATTAAGTTTCATTTTTCAAACTGTTGAGTCTCTCTCAAGGGTTCAGAATAATAATAATTATTAATTACCAATACTTCTTCTGGGTTCAACCGTGTCTTGGAGTTTTTAGGTGCCAAGCTTTCGCACATCGTGTGATGGCTTCTTCAGGACTTAATGGATCTCTTGAATGGAGAATGAGCAATTAAAGACTAACAATCCTCATTCTCTATTCAGCCCTGAAGAAGCCACCACACGATTTGCGAAAGCTTGGCACCTGAAAACTCCAAGACACGGTTGAACCCTGAAGAAGTATTGGCAAATATATCTGAGGACCGTGGAAGCCTGCTTGAATAATGATTATTATTTTCATATAGGTTCATAAAGAGGTTGTATATAATAATAATAATAATTCGGTTCAGAAAGAGAACAATTTGAAAAAAGTCTATACCATCATTAGAATTATTATTAATAAAAAAAAAAAGTTATTGTACATAATAGAAGTAAAATTTAAATTGCTTTTAGATGTTTTGAAAATTAATTCACTTTAACCCTTTTAAAAAATATTAATGTTAACTTTAATCTTACCTTAATAATACTTTAATAAGGTGGAAATTGTGAATATATCTTTAAAGTTGAGAGCTTTCTACTAAATTTTTTACCACTTTTTAAAGTTCTAGAGCCAACATTCCTGACCTCACATTTTATGCTCATTGTCACTTTGACTTGACAGATAAAACAAGTCTTTCTTTATCTCTCATCTATAATCATTAAAGATGGAAAAAGAGCTTAGTTTATGCCTGACTGAATATCACAATTTAAGGCAAAGCTATACCATACTTCGGGCAAAGATTTAGTTACTTACTAATTCAATTAAAAAAACAGATAGGAGTTATCACTTGGGGAAAAAAATAAGGGTATAAAGTCTTGCTTATTTTATTATATAGCATGAACCTCAATCCAATTGTTGGAAATAGAATGAGGTTGGTTCCCTAAGGATCATGATTTGAACTTCCATGTCTCCTTGCATGAATAACCCAGAAGCTACTCTAATATTTAACGCGCTCCTGCTGCCTGGATACAGATGGGCCTCGAGGCAAAAGGGCAGGTAAAGGTAATGTAGACTAACAATCCTGGGGGCTGTTCCAACCCCCACAAGGCAGGTAATAAAAATACTGCCGAAGAGAGGAATCGATGCGCTACCCCGCGGGGGTAAGTGGTCCCCGGGGGTTGTGAGGGGTAGGGAGAGCGTTTTAGTTTTCATTAGATCCCCGAGCTACCACCGCCAGCTGTAGGTAGAAGAGGAACCAGTGCTATTGTAGGATTCACTGCTTTACAGAGGATTAGGAACGGCCAGCCATGGTAACCTGCCCAATGCTCAAAAATGATTTTATATTATTGGTAGATGTCTTATTTGTTGAGGTTCGGTCAAGGTAGATCCGAAAAATACAATTTAAAAAAAAAATGTATCTGCTCGCTTAAATAGTAATCATGAGGGCGGGAGAAGACAGTTAAATCACTCGTTCACGGATAGTTGAAAAAAAAATTTATTTCTCAAAACAAAAGTATATAATAATTTACAACTGACTTATTATTACTAACTGTGACTAACTTAAAACTAACCAAGGCTAAGACAGCCTTCTAACCCTACGGCTAGACCGACTCTCGGCTAACGCCGGAATGCCCTCCGCCCGGGGTGAAGGGCATATATCTTGTTTCTTATAAGATATCTTTATTGTTTAACTTATGAGTAATACTTTTAGGAATGGCCATGCTTCCTAGGGGTTGAGTGTCTTTAACTGACGTCGTGTCACCAGGATCCCATAATCATGACTGAATATCCAGTCAAAGTATTTTTTATTTTAGCAGGAAATGGCCTCTTTAAACGTTAAAAGAGATGCAGGAGCTGAGTAAGCAAGGCCCATTTTCTATAATATCTCATGAAGGAGAAAAATGTGAATTTAATCAATGAATTGTTCACGTGACTTAGTGACTCTAATTAGTGAGGGTGAGTTCTACCACATGGAATTTTTACGTTGCCCCTAAAGTCTAAAGATCGACATGATTTCTACTTATCACTTAAAATAAAACTTACCCAAGACAATTGTTCTGGGAAATGACCATCCTTACTAGCAGAACGCGCAAGGACTTGACAAAGTAACCTTACATGGCATCAAGGTAGATGTTAGTTTCGGAACTTCTTGTCATCTCTATCGAAACATCCGTATTATATATGTTTTCTGTTAGTAGGTTCTTTATCGCTATCGTTTTACCTTTGATCTATTAAAAATCATTTTTATTTTTTATGTAAAAGAAAAGGAACAAAATTTCTCGAAATATTTGTTGATTAGATTTTCAAACGGTAGCTTATTCAACTATACCATTCCCGATGACAGTTAGTCTCCCACGCAACCAGAAACAAGACATTTCCCTTTTGTGATTCAGAAGGAAGCTGAAACCTGAAAGAAATTTTTTACGGTGAAATTTAAATCTGCCTTAAAGCAAGGAGACGCCGGGAAGTCATCTTCTCGGATGATAAAAGAGAGAGGATTTACTATGGAAGTATAAATCATTATTACGCCCTTGAGTATTCGACACTTGTTATTATTAAAGGGCATCTTATGTTGATTTTGAGGAATAATAATAATTTCACTTTCAAAATAAATGAACTTCTCTTGTTGCTTGTTAGCTTGGTGTAGTCTTTCAAAGGCTAAGTGTAGGGTGACATTATGGGCATTATAGACATACTAAAAAAAAAAATAAATAAAAAATAAAAGTAGAGTAAGTATATGAGAGAGAGAGAGAGAGAGAGAGAGAGAGAGAGAGAGAGAGTGAGGCAGGTTCAGTGATTAGGAAAATTATGAAACTTAAAACAGTGATGCAGTACAACGTTAGAGGGNAGAGAGAGAGAGAGAGAGAGAGAGAGAGAGAGAGAGAGAGAGAGAGAGAGAGAGAGAACATAGGGCCATTAATTATACATCCCTGTAGAACTCTACGTTCGTTATTTAAACTAACTAAAAAATATTAATATTATCTAAGTAAAGTATAGGGGAATAATTTCAATAATGTATGTTAAATAATTTTGTATGGATTTTTACGTCCGAAATTTTAAAAAGAGTCATTGAAAAAGCCTGAAGGGTGACTCCAAAATTAAAATTAAAAACAATTTATTTACAGGTATAATATAGATTTCATATTTTTCTGTCCAATTATTTAGATAATACACAACCCTTTAACTCCATTTTGTTGTATTATATAATTTTATAGCTTCGCTAAGAGCTAATAAATTTACTTATATATATATTAAGTAATTATAAATTATTTTTTATCGCAATTTTTTGTTCTGTGACATGCAAAAGCTTAGAGTTAGTATGGTGAATGAGCTGCAACCAAGAGAAATATCCCAAGATTCATTATCTACTTAGATGAAATCTGAAATATTACTATCTGAAATATTTCAGATTTCAACAAGTGGTTTGAGCTAACACTATTCAGATTGAGTTTTGCCTAAAGGCTAATTTTGTGATCTTATATTTTCTTCAACTATTGATTGTTTGGCTGGCAAGACGTTAAGAATTATTAATTTTTTTTTATTTCTGTACTTCTTTAATGATATCGAAGAGAAATATTCTTCCTTATTCAGGTACATTATTAAAAAACATTTCTTATATTAGTTCGGCCAGATAGTTATCATATGCTTGAAATGAACTATATGAATGTAACAATAAGGAGTAAAATCCTTAGAAATCACAGGAATCGGCCCTGTAATGTAGGCTCAACCTGAGTTTTAGTGGTAATCAAGAAAATTAATTTAACTGGATTCAATCTTGTTTTTTAAAACTTAATTGATTGATTGATTAGGCAATCGATATTCTGATTTGTATACGATTAGGCCCAATCATTTAATCTCGGGCTGCAGGACTGCAGGTGGAGGCGCATACATCTGCATAGGTTGGAAGGCTGATTGGGCGGCCGATATGGGCCCCTCAGGCTCACCGCTTTATTATTGAATTTATTCATGAGGACATTTAAATATGTGATTGTGCCAACAGCCCCACCCCCGACAATGTCCATGGGGTCCTAATCAGCGGCGGAGGGGCTGTTGGTCTGTTTGCAGTGCGGTATGCCGTACGTCAATCAGGGGTAATGCCATCTCAAGGAGGGAGCAATGCCAAATTTGGTCAGACTCTGGAAACTCTGCACAAAACCAAGTGGAACTTAATTAGGAGAGTATAACCGTTTTTTTATTTATTTATTAGAGTATAAAAAAACTATAAATATATAATTTTTTTTCATTCTTAGCACATTGTCAAAGAGAGCAGAGATTCTTGGGTAAAAAAAGTCCATATGTGAGACACATTTATAGTGATATGTAAATAAATGATTTATAAAGGCTTTATAATACTATAGTGACAGTGGATTAAATAAATAAATAGTAATAACCTAGAAGTTGATTGCCCTCCATTATGATCTACTACTACTACTAGAAGATAGCATATAATATAACAAATATGTTATGCATCTAGAAGCTTCTTACTCTTACATATAGATAAAATATAACTATCTTCAAGGGTAAGGGGTTTTTAGATTAATTAAAACGACCGGTTATTTGACAGAAAATGGAGTGGTTCGCCAAACATGTCAATCAGAGGCACATGACTTCCCAAAGCGACTTTCATGGTGCACATTTAAACGTGAATTATGATAATGGTAGGCAAATGGGACGAAGGCAGGCTATTCTGCTTTAACCTACCTAACTGTTACACTATCCGAGGTTAAGGTACTCGAATTGGGCTGGCCCCGCTCATTTGACGGGAAGTCGAGAATGTAATTTCAGCAATTCACAGAGTAACAGCTAATTCTATAGATTTACTAGAGGCACATGAACACTCCTAGGAATAAATATAATAATATGCATACATCGTCCTTGGCTGTACTTCTACGCGTTTTCTGTTCCTTCGTACTAGTTATCCGTATTAATGGAAAATTTAAGGAAGGATAGAATAAGCCAACATGTACACAGAACATAAGATCTTCCTAACAAATTCCGAAGAAAAAGGCAAATAGACTTAACAGAAGAACATGAATATTCTTAATAAAAGCAGTCATTATAAGCAAGAAATAAATTTAGTTAAAATTTTGAGATAATGATATTTGACAAACTTGTATTAAGACTGGCACATGCAGATCCTTCGAAATGTAACAAGAAATCAGGATTCAGAGTCCTAAGGACGATGTGCCTCATACAATTAAGTTTAATAACATTTATTTTAAATATAACACTTTTACAAAAATAACTTTTTACGATACATCTTTACGAAAGTGACTAAGATGACTGAGTACTTCTCCCACATTTGCTCTCACCTAAAACACTCAATGCTTTACCCAGCTTGCAAGATAAAATAAGTATGGACTTTTATTTATGTCTATATTTAATGAAGGATATATAACTACTTAGTTTTTGGAGCTCCTTCGAGATGGACTTTTTAGTGTAGAATGTGCATTTTTTTGTCTTCTTTAAGAGTTTTCGTAGTTAAGATTCATTAAGAAAAAATTAATTTTTTTTTCCTCTTCTCGGTGTTTAATTTATGTGGAGTTGAAGATTATCGTAAAATTCGGATGATGCGGAAGGCATTGTGGGGTGAGGACTAATCCTCCCTCCCCCACCCCGCATTTTCAGCGCCAGGTTACCCTACATGAAAGCGGTATGCCGGTATCGGGGAAGGGCATGTCGAAGGCCGGCGGTAAATTCCGCAGTGACGGCGGGAGAGGAGTTCTCTGTCGTTCCCCCCCAAGAATTTATGAAGATGAGAAGACACGGAGAGGTGCCGTGCGTGGCGGAAAGAGGGGGGGAATAGCGTGCTCCCCTCTCCCGAGGGGGACCTCCCACCCCTAGCATGATCCCGTTTTTACGGCTCTTTAAAAACCCTATCCACTCTTGTTTTTGCATATACAACGACCGGGACAGCAAGTCGCCGAAAGAAGTCTCCGTCGAGAAAAAGGCTGTATTGCCATTCTAAGGGCTTCTCAATATATTTAAACATTTGAAGCATAAACATCTGTTTTAAGCAAAGCACCAAGCACTCTTAGGTTAGGTTCTTAAAAATTACGTTTAAATTCAATTTTTTTCCCAAGACTTGGAAAGTACTAAAATATTCCTATAAAATTTAGCGAGTAATTATCTATATCATATGGCAAACAATAAATAAATATGTAAATATCATGTAAAAGATGGCACATGTCAATCTAAACAAAATATACATTTTAAAACAGAAATTCATTATTTTTAGGGGAGTATAAAAAGATGAACAGCGATAGAGATGGACTATCGGCGACAAAGTTGCGGGCTAATACTGATAGATAAAAAGCAAAATAAAGAAATACATTAAAGAAGTTGGCACTGATACAATACAGGCTAAACGATTGAAATGATATGGTTATATGACATATCGAATATCCATGAGATAAATTATCAGAAAGGAATATGGAAACCGCTCTTATCACATGATAAGGCAACCAATGATAAAAAATAATGAAATGATAATGAAAAGAGGGCGGTTCCAAATAATATTGAGGGAAGGTGTAGACAAGGCAATTAATCAAAGATTATTGGTTTATGATGATTAGTGAAGCAGATGTACATCAAAGCTAGGATCTAAGTCAGGCTTTAAGTGGTATAGCTAAACTCTCTGGATACACACACACACACGTAAATATAATTTTATATATNTATATATATATATATATACATATATATAGATTTCAAAGAAGTTTAAATATTTATATTCCATTTGATATTTACCAATAACATATCATTCATTCAAAACATTCTTCAAGCTTGTTAAATTTCAAACGACTTTAAAAAAAAGAAAAGATAAGTTATTTCTTTCAAAGAAAAAAAAAACATGACAGCGACCTACGAAATTGTAGTAATTTGTTAAGGTATAACTGCAAAAAAAAATTAAAATGAGCTATGCTTCGAAGGGCTAAGAAAAAAAAAACATTAGATAATAAAAAAACTTGACTCAACTAAAACAATTCTGACCAACATGGAATGAAAAAGTGCTTCGAAGAAAAAATATATTAAATAACACATTCCAGGTTTCAGGCTCGAAATTGTCATATAAAAATTTTTTTAACGTCCGTTTCAACGAATTAGGGTGATGGAGGCAGCCGTCCTATTTTAAACATTAATGGCACTGGGAAATTTTTTATATTCCGATGATTCCCTTCAGGGCTGAACTAAAACCCACAGCGCCAGTCATAGGAGCCCCAAACGGATTCCCTGGACAAAGCTGGTGCTATTTATAAAGATAATTGGGCTGACCTCTATTATACATTTTTTTATGTAGTGTATAGTATTATGAAATAATAGATAACCTGTAACTTTAGAGAAATTACGATACACATTAAATAAGGGGAAAATTAAAATATCAGGAGATATCAAATATGTTCTAAGGTGTCGACGAAACGATTCCAATTAAGATTATCTCGTGTTGGTGGACCCAGGTTTGGACGGTGTTAGCGGTAGTGGAAATTAAAAGACCTAACAACATATAATTTCAGGTAAATTTCCCCAAGCAATGGCCCAATAAAAAGCTGTCGAGCTATAATACCACGGTAGGGAAAGGGGAGGGGGACAGAAAATAAAGAGAAAAATAAAAAAAGGTGGTAGAAATTAATTCGGAATAGAGCCATTAAGTAATGGCTATCGATGGGGCAGAGTGGAACAAGGGTGGGTGTAATGACTGGTGTAAAAATAAAAGTGTGAGCTACACACAGCGTTATTAAAGCTGGGTCACAGGGGATTATCTGTGGCTCTTGGAACAGCTCCAGCTCCAGGGGATTTGTTCTTCCTTTCAGACTTCCTAAGACATGGTCTCTTTTTGGTAAGTCTTGGCGTCTGGACTTGAAGGAAATGCAGTAGGTTTCCTTAAACGAGAGCAAGGACAACGTTCATCGATGTCTTTTGAAAAATTTCATCAGGTTTCCTATGTCCCGGAACACACACGCATATTCACATAAGTCTAACGCAATTTGATAAATAATGAAACCTAATTCGCTATTTAAATTTTTTTTGTGTAAGGAATATCTAAATAACTTCTTTATCATTACCGTTAAAAATAAAATAAAATTATGGAATACAAAAATAGGACTAGACTGTAATTTTCTAATATATACCCTCTTTGATGTTTAAAAAAAAATTTATATTAAGAAATTTTGGGAGAAGATATGTAATATATGTTGGTGTCGAACAAATTCCGTATGTAGGTTTTTTTTTATTGCGAAACATTAAATAAATTAAATTTTGGTTGAAATGGTGAGGAGGGGGGTTTAATATGGAAGACCAAAATTTATCATCGTTTCTATGTGAGTTATGAAAAAATTTATAGAACATAATAGGGGCAGAATCTAATTTTCTAAAACGTACAATCAATAATATTTTTACGAAATACGTTTCTCATGGAAGAAATATTTACGAATATAATTATAGTGTCTCAGAAATTCCCCTTCATAACCGGCTGTGTAGAGACATGTTTATAGGTAACCTAATCACTTCCAATTTAATCACGATGACCTGGGATATACTTATTCACATTATGGCTTTTCGTAGCCGAAGTAAAATAAATTTGTAACTTTTTTCTTTTTCCTATGGTAATTTTTTTGACTAACATTCAGACCATAAATACTAATGAAGAGGTTTAAAAAGCTCATGTCTTACATTTACAACTAGGTAAACTATGTATGGCCATTGAAATTTTAGTACTTTTTAAGTTAATGGTAAAACACACACACAAAAAAAGAAAAACAATTTACTACAAAAATGTTCTATTATTATTTATTTTTGTATGTCTATACCTAAAAATGATACATTTAAACAAAATTTACATTCGAGGGATTAGAAAATTTATTAATTAAAGGAGAAATAGGGTGTAAGGAGAAAATGGCGCAGCACACAATTAAAGTATAACTGTGGGGGTGATAAAATAACGCCATATTTTAATGAGGGGTTGTGTCAGCTAATGAAAACAGGAAGCTCGTACTATGGTTGTTCATGGGCCGTCGTTGAAGGATCGATGCTTTGGATTTGAACACAAGGGGCTTTCCACACCGAGCATTTACACTTCAATGGTATTTCTCTTTAGGAATAATTATTTTTATCCTCTGAAAGTAGAGTATAGCGAGGAAATTTCACGTGGCAGTTAATGTTCAGGGGTTAGAGTCAAAATAATCCAATCTGTTTAGATATCTGTCATCAAAGGAATCATACTTGAGATACATTTGAGCCAAAGATTGACACATAAATGGTGACAGAATGTATGTACGAAAAAACTTCCATATAAGATCAAGCAAAAAAATACTTCTTGACTTTGCCTGGCGACATAAAGGGGCATTCTACACAACTCTATGACTATTATTTAATATATATATATATGTGTATNAGAAATATATATATGTGTATATATATATATATATATATATATTTCACATATCTTGTGATACTATTCTATTCTATTTTAGTAGAGTAGCTAGTACGTTGAAATTAGAATAAATGAGAAGAAACTTTCAAATTTAAAGAAAGTAAGAAAAATAAATTTTAATCTGGGACTTAAGTCCCTTGCGTAACAAAGAGGTCACAGCTGACAGTATAGCTGATACTGACCTAGATGCAACAATAAAAATAAAAATCACAAATGAAGAATAGACCAATAATTAAAAATATTTTCAACAGAACTATGAAAATGTTTGTAACTTATTTTTACAAATAAGGAAATAGGAGAAATATGTAATAAAAATAAAATAACTAAGAAATACATGAGGTAAAAAAAAAATAGATGCACAAAGAGAAAATGAGTGCTCCTCAAGAAAAAACAATGAAACTGAAAACTAATAAAATAACAATTTATCATGATAAAAATAAAAAATAAACAAGATACAGTTTAGCAGTTTCTGATATCCATTTGTACTGGGAGATGTTTAAATATCTCGGATTTGAAGGATGCGAGCGAAGAATATTTAAAGGGATCGAGTTGCAGAGAGTGGAGGATCTGATTTCAAATTTCAAATGTACTGACAAAACTCTTACTCCATCCTCTATTTGTAGGTCTTGGTAATTCAAGTTTTGGTCACTTACCGTCCATGTTGGGGTCCGACGTTACCACTGTCAAAAGAGGAACTAGCTGTGATGTCTTCGTCTCGAATATCTCCAGTCTCCATCCCGAGAGGGGCGATACATTGTGCTGGAAAAAGAAGAAAGAAATAACACATTACTTGATATCACTTAAAAATAACTAAAAATCCATAAAATACAAAAAAAAAAAAAAAAAAAAAAAACACATTTAAAAATATACCAATTCTTGAAAAAATTATATTATTAGTATATTAGTAAAACATATTGTTAGTGTTGTGTTCTGGGTATAACATATACTCATACATTAAAAAAAAATGTATCCCTAGGTGACCCATTTTTTCCTCTTAAGATGGAAATGGAATGAGAATAAAATGGCGAAATTTATTTAGCGAAATCTAAAACATAAAATCCTTAAAACGATTAGTAGCAGAGATTACCTAAAATATCAAGTATAGGTAAAAAAATGCTTTATCTTTGTAGCGACTTTGTAAATTAGTTTATTTAATGTTTAACTTAAAGTAATGAGACTCGACACAGTTAACAAATAAGGTGTTTTGTCCGTACTGAAAATTTTAAAATTTAATGGCCTAAAAGCTGCAATTATTAGTTTTTCTTTTCGAAGTTCGGCATATCGCTTTTAAATGGTATGTTAATGAGCAAAATCTTAAGAATGGAATTAGGGAATTCATCAGTGCAGGAGATAACATGTGATGGAAATTTCAAAGAAAAATATTTACTATGGTATGTAAGAAACTGGGGAATTTGCTAAGTTTACAGAGCTTATGATAGATGGATTTTTACTTTTATCTGACATATAAAATGAAAATTTGAACAAGTTTTTTCTTCAAATGCATTTATTTACTAATTTTCATTTTATTTTTGTAAATTCTACAAGGGGGATCAACGACAATAAACAGGAGGCCCTTCCTCCCTTCAGACGGTCCGACAACCACCCCCGAGTCCCGGCGCCCACCTTACTGCACTTGGAAGATATACAGCGACAGTAATGGTGAGGACCCCACCTGATGCCTGGTGTAGTGGCGATCAACCCCCCACCCCCTTGCGATCGAGCTGAGTGCCAGAACTTGGGGTGGGGTGGGGGCGGAGGTAATTCGATGTAGGGGATAGGGGAGAAGGGAATACATCTTCATCCCCCTCACTCCCTGGGGATCATCCCGCATGTAAACCACGTACGATACTTTATCTACATCTGAAATAGTGAGTGCCCATCTAGCTCAAACCTACTTCAAAATATACTAGGTTTTACGCACACACTCACACACACACACACACATATACATATATTATACATTATATATATA
>KZ807605.1:25310-37959 GCA_000696205.2 Oncopeltus fasciatus | reverse complement strand
TATGGTGAGTTGATTTGGTGAAATAATTTATTTAATTTTTATTAAAGGTAATTATTTGGTTTAGCATATTTTTTTTTTTTTTTAAGTTTATTTAAATAACTTTTTAAAAGATTGGCCAAAATATGGGATCAGACAAAAATGAACGCTTTTGGATTAATTAAAGCTACTATCGAAAATATATTGATCAATGATCTTGATATTTTTAATGACTGTTTTTGTAATTAAAAAATTATGCATGATTTAAGTTCAGGTGGTGAGCAATACATGACCTTATTTCACTGGCTAGCGCCATGTATGGAGTATAGAACCTCCTTTACCATTCCTTCCTTGATCGTCCTAAAACCAGCCTCAGCGATATTAACTTTTGTCTTCATTAATATTTACGATCATTAAAATCATATTTGTTATTATTATATTAATTTATATTAAATGAAATATAAGAAATCTGCTTAGTTTACGCAGCTTCTGCAAGATGATATTTCAGGAAAGTTTTTTGAGGAAATCAAGCTATTATCGTTCGAGGCATGACGCAACTATTAGAATATCTCGTGAAATCTTAACTATTTTGTCATTGGAGAAACTAAAAATATACCTGTTCAAATTTTATACATCTATCTCTTTTCCTGTATTATTTTTGTATACCGTTGGATAAGTTCAAAATTAAATATGTCGAGGAAAATGATGTCACAGGGGAAGGTCAACATTTAAAATTGTAATATCAACGTTATTATTAGCATTAATTTGTGAAATGTAATTATATGAGATTATTCTTTCATGAGATTCAAGATAAAAAAAAAACAAATGTTAAGGAAGTTATTTTTAGTATATGCTAAGGGCGGGTATCATATTGTTAACAATTGAGAAACAAACCAAATGAGGGAGAAGGGGGTGGATTAGAGAAAAACCAACATTTTAATATTGATACTCTCGCTTTCTTTGCTTTAGAAAAGGGTAAATAGGGCTTAGTAGGTCCAAAATATAATTTTCTTAATTTTATATTTTATTAAATTTTTACCAAGAACGCTTATTTACGAATATAACAGAAATGTCTTTAGGTTTATTAGTTATTTAGTGATATTTAATTTCACGCTTAACGCCTACTGGAATTTTGTACGTTTCTTTAACATAATATTTAATTTTACAACTGGCATGAAGTATAAGATACACAATCCAAAACAAAATGTAAAATTGGATGTGTTTCATAAATATTCTAAGAAAAGTCGGATGTGCAGACATTGGTAACAATCTTGGAGAGAAATCTACATAAAACGGCTTTGAATAAAATTGTAAACCTCTCCTATAAGTTTCATTTCTATCCTGCTTCTCTCGCCTGAAATTTATTTTATTTGTTGGTTTCTTTCGGGGTGCCACTCCATGAGGCACTTTCGGTGAAGATTTGACGAAAGTTACCTTCATAGGAGGTCTTCATGACACCCCACTCCCACGCCCCACACCTCCCTCCCACGAGGAATTAAGGGGCGCTTAAAAACACAACACAAACAATGGGGCGCCATAGCTAACATGGGTCACAGCTCATTGTCTAATGATCTGTCATCCAGGCTCGGAATAGCCCAGGGAAATTACTGTCAATTACTATATTTTATGACGAAGTCCCCCCTTCATAATACATATATTTTGTTAAGTACGCTTTTTGACAAGAGTAGTAATGTAAAAAGAAAATAAATAATCCTAAGTAGATGTTTTTTTTATTGGGGGTCGGTCAAGGTGGATCTAAAAAATACAATTAAAAAAAAATGTATTTTTAAATTATCTGCTAACGTTTAGTTAAAATTTCTAAGGTCAAAAAACTCTCCATTTGAATAAATAAACTTATTTCATAAAGATTTTTGAAAGATTTTCCTCTAGTGAGTTCTTATAAGTGGAAATGAAATTTCACATTACTTTGTAAGGTCAAAATTATTGAACAAATTTTTTATTTTCTCATAGATTCTCTAATTTTTAAAACTTTTGGTCGCCAGCTAAGGCTAATTTACCATATTTTTTTATTATAAATAAACATTAAAGAAAAATTCCTATTTTAGTGTACCTTTTTGACCCTCAAAACTACCACCTTCTTCAATTTGTACGATTACAGAACTCATTATAATTTAAAAAAACAAAACATCAAATACCGATTTTGGTTTATTTTTTTTTAAATTGTAGACCCCCTTTAGGAAACCGACACACACACACAGATGAATGATTTTAAAATGTTAAGATGAATTTGGAAAATTTCACAGAATAAAATTGCTAGAAAATTACACTTTATAAACGCTACGTTCAATAGATTTTTTTCTTAATGATAATAATAATGTACGTATTAAGATTTTAAATTCTGGTCTCTCCCTAAACTCCTTTCCCCCTTCAATGAATTCAACCATTAACGAACTCCGACCCTTTAATTTTGGGTTTAAAAAATAAATTTCGAATTTCGTTGCGAAAAACTAAAAACTGTGGCCTGTGGAGAGAGAAAGAGACATAAACAATTTTAATGAAAAAACTTTTTTATGTCTAGCAGGCAGAATTGGAGAAAATATAGTTACTTTTTTGTTTCAAATGTGTAATTAGAACAAACTCAATACCTACATTAGGAATCCGCTAATACAAATAAATATACATATAAGCTAATTAAAATTTTAAAAAATGAAGCCTTCCACGAAAAAATAAATATAATTACATTTATGATCAAAAAGAGTTGGCTTTTAATTCTGTACCTCGTTCCAGGTATAAAGGGTTTTTATTGTGTAACTTACAAACGCTTTATCAACACCGACATTACTCAGTTTGAATATTAATTAGAAAATATTTTTCCTTTAGCTCCAACCCTCCTGTAAATTATGAGGGGGTGAGGGGCTGAAAAGGCAAAAGGATTATTTATAGAAATGTATACGAACAATTTGAATATGGTTACGTTTAATCATCATTTCTATCATGTCAACTAGTTTTAACATACACGGGATTCTCAGGAATACCTAAAATATTTATAAAATTGTTTTAATGTTAATATAAAGTAATAAATATAATTNTAACAGCAATCTCAAAGTAAATTTTATTCTATGTATTCAAATGGTGAGTTGTTTTTTTTACCGTAGATATTATTATTATATGTTTTTTTTTTGTTGGGGTTCGGTAAAAATAGATCCAAAAAAAAAATACCAATTTAAAAAAATGTATTTTTAAAAAAGAATTATCTGCCAAGGTTTTGGCTTACATTGCAAGCCATCTTCAGGGCTATCATAAAGACAAGAGAGGATGTCTTGTCCCTAAGTTCACATTTCCATGACTGAAATGTAAATGTAAACTTAGGGACAGGACGTCCTCTCTTGTCTTCATGATAGGCAGCCCTGAAGATGGCTTACAATTTCAGCCGAAACGTTGACTGATAATCCTTAAAAAAAAAAATACATATTTTTAAATTTGTATTTTTTTCGATCTACCTTGACCGAACCCCAACTAAAATATCTAATATCTAGGTACGGTTAAAAAAAAAACTCTCCTTATAAAGTATTAATATTTTTAAGAAGAAATACCAAGAGAAAGACTCACAGTACAAAAAATAATCAATTTATCACTTGATGTATCTCTAAATATATATATAAATCTTCCTAAAAGTCCCATAAAGTAGCATGATTCATGGTTAATGAGATCTTGATAAGGTTAGCAGCAATCAGTCGCAAGTGTCTGAGTGACTCCATCGCCAGAGGCAGAACTGTGCGATTAGCATGTACTCCCTGAGGAATTCATATTAATTCCCGGTAAATCTCTATGAGCCCCCACTTGATGATCAAAGGAAGAAGGCTAATGCCGACGTCAAAGGGTACGTACCATTCAATACTATCCTGCGCTAGAACCGCCCCTACCGCCCGCCTGCTCCATCAACCTGACTACAGATTAGCCTCTCATTGATGCATAATTAACGCTTGAGTTGGCTTCCGTTCGCCTAACGCACTGGCCTTAAAAATCAGTTGTCAGTGGAATGAGCGTGTTCCAGAAATCGTGATGATTTGACGCTGCGGGTTCGAATCCCGCCCAGAGCAATCCTTTATTTGTTAGTTAAAGCTTGTCCTGAGCCATGGATGTTTAGAATAGGGTGGCAACCTATAGATAGACCCTTCCTCCAAGACCCCAAGCGGTTAAATGGGAGGATAACACTTCAATAAAAAAATAAAAATAAAAATGACGCCTAAGGAATAAAAAACAATTTTTTTTCTCAAGCTAATGACCGATGAAGAGGTATATCACATACCTCTCCATCGGTCATTGCTTTTTATTTCTTAGGCGTCATTTTTATTTTATTTTTTTTATAAGTGTTAGCCTCCCATTCAACCACCTGGGGTCTTGGAGGGAGGGGCTATCTATAGGTTGCCACCCTATTCTAAACATCCATGGTTCAGGACAAGCTTTAACTAACAAATAAAAGATTGCTCTGGGCGGGATTCGAACCCATGCAGCGCCAGGATTGTGCAATCCCACGAGCTACCCAGTTGCCCCAAGCCATCATTTTATTTCCTATTTCTTTTCTCTTCTTAAAGTAATTTTCCCCCTTTAAAAGTATTACAAAAATTCAATGAACGCAATTTTCCCTTCAAGGACATATTTTTAATTATCCTAGTTAGAAGAAGCTACAAAAAACTAGGTTCCCTACAGATTATAAATATATTTATTTATATATTTGTGACTACACCCTAAAGTTACTGCAATTTTTAAAACAAAAATTATAGTTCTTTCCTATATATATAAATATATAAATCGACTGAGAAGGAGAGAGGGGTTCATACCAAGACTAAAATTTGAAAACGGTGATATCTTACTATCAGGGGTAAAATTGTAATTTTCTGACATTTATGTTATATAATGATATACTAAGGGATTATTGAAGAATATATTTTAAATGTTATTAAGGGTGGCTGAAAAAATTTTTCACTATTTAAAATAAAGCTCCTTTCCGTAAATCGTTGGACGAGTTCCTGAATGACTTAAATAAGGGGGAAGGGAAAATTGAAATTAGTGATGTCTTCGTCATTATTAGTTTCAGGGATAAAATTTAATGCTGCGGTTGACGAAAATTTGAAAGATTACGAGGTATTTAAAATCAAGATTTAGTTTTAATATATGTTTTGCAATAATTATTATTATAAATGGTTATATTTTTGCAAAATAGTAATCATGTACCTGATTGCAAGGCGCCCTGTGTATTAAATGTTTCTGATAATTGTTGGTAGTGGTCTCAGCTGTTCAATGGATTCCTTTTGAACTTCTGATAATACCCACTCAAAATCATGTATTATTTATTCATAGGATGGGGAAATAAATCAGGTGGCTTGAACGATAGACTGGAATATTCTGCCAAGAGCGTTCCACAGTTCGAGAATGATGACATTCGTAACAAGTATTCTTCCTGGGCCACATGTGGTCTTTAGCGGAAGGATAGACGTTTTTGTTGATTAGTTATAAAATTGGATAGTCAATAAGACATTTTGTACGACTCTTAAAAGACCAGGTAAATTTTAAAATTTCGCCTAACGAATAAACAACAAACAATTAACACTACCACTAGACACCACTTATAGGTCAAATCTATTATTATTTATTCGGAATAGTGCAGAGAGCTAGGAAAATAAAAACTCGTGTTTATTTTTTTTTTTAATTACTTTTTTTTAATTTTTTTTTTTTTAACTACTTACTTTGAACCAATCACCGTTAGTGTAACGGAGAGAGAGGCAATCTACAGTAAGTCATCCTATTCTGTGGTTTTGGGCGAGATTTTGCACGATTGCATTTATGGTATTAAATGATGAAATTTATCAATTATTTGAACAACAGAACAATTAGTTTATATGTTTAATTAATGATTTGCTATATACAATTGAACTTTGGTGAACCGGAGTCTTCAAAGAGCATTGATGCGAATTAAAGCGAAGCAATCGGGTATCGAATAAACGCTTTGTCGCGAGTCGAGTGCCACTTGTGACTCCTAGAGAGGGTGTGTTCGGGCAAAGCGGCGACACGCATGCGTGATGTGCATTATCGCCTGGCTGGATTTGCGGCACCCGCCAAATCAAATTCCCCTGGAGAGTGTCCTTTGACAGTTTTGGAGCCAATTAAGCTGATGACCAGGAGTCAATGTAGAGCCGGAACCACAGCAAGTGCATATCTCTTGACAAGTACGGTCAGAGATCCTTCGTCAAGGAAGTTTACCGGAACCTAGGATATACAGTCGAGGAAGCACAAATGAATCTGAAAAGAACTGAGAATAAACGTGAAGATGTTAAAAAATAAGAGAAAAATTAGTTAATGAGAAAAATTTGCGAGTGATAGGAAGTGCAGAATTATAGTTCAAAACCTATAAGCACAGGAAGTTGCTCGGTTATGAAGGATGCAGAAAATACTGAAATAAAACTGTATCCAATGAAGTAGTAGTATCTAATGAAGAACTAAACTGAGCAACTGAAGAAAAACTCCATCCTCTGCCTCTCTCACTCTCTATCTATCTCTCTCTCTCTCTCTCTCTCTCTCTCTCTCTCTCTCTCTCTCTCTCTATATATATGATTACAGTTATTTNTCTCTCTCTCTCTATATATATATATATATATATATATATATACATATATATTACTATATCTTTAGCTCCTCCGATGTAAGTTCGATAAGAGGGTATTGTTGAAATTTTTTAAAAGCCGCAACATGGTAACAACGTGAATAGCTTGGTACCTTCTTATGGGACACCTGCAAACAGTTACTAAAGTTAACACTTCGTTTTTGACTTCTCTAAATTAGAATTCCTATAGCAGTACGTTACTGGGGTAAAAAATCTCACAAAATAGGAATAGGAATAGGATTTTGTTAAATTTGGCTAAGTATCTACAATATCGGGTTACTATTAAAATAATTGGACAATAAGAAATTTTCTGCAGCTGATATGACAAATAAAACAAATTTTCATAAACATGTCTCTTAAATTTCAATAGATTTCCCATAAAGAAATCAAGTTATTTACGTTTTTCCTAAAAGACGACTTATGAAAAAATTCAAGAGACCTTTAACGACTAAGTTACTAAATGTTGATTTCATTCTTCTCTTCTTACCAACGATTGTGAGATTAAATTGAATTCCTAAGATTTTTTCATATATACTTGAAAGAACAATGAGTTATTCTGGCTTCTGGTCGGAAAGTTCCACTACTGAGATGTTCAATTTAATGATTAATAAATTATGTGAAAATGATTCGAGAAATTAAAACGAAACAAATATATAAAGAGAGGGGTAAATTGGAGGGAAGAAGGAAGTGGGGTTGAAAAGTGTACAGGACCAACACAAGCAGGAAGACAGTCCATTAAGAAACATTTAAAAAGAGCGCGGGGGAGGGTCTCTGAGGGCGGTCATCATTTATCAGTACTATTTGGCGGGAGTCGGGCCCTTATCAGTGTCAGGGGTTGGGGAACGAGGAGGGGAAATGGCCCCGAAAACGACCCCCACCCCCAACCTTCTCTCTCCCTGATACAGAAGTAAGGGTGGGGCCTCCCTCTCTCCCTCATTCTTGTACAAGTCCTT
This sequence comes from Oncopeltus fasciatus, assembly GCA_000696205.2. NCBI lineage: Eukaryota > Metazoa > Arthropoda > Insecta > Hemiptera > Lygaeidae > Oncopeltus > Oncopeltus fasciatus. Next base: position 30,408 of record KZ807605.1, on the reverse strand, counting down.
CTCTCTCTCTCTCTCAGTCTCTATCTGCACACATTTGTTGTCACCTTAAGGTCCTCTTTGCTCCTCTGCCTTTTCACAGCTGGGGAATGAGGGGACAAAAGCCCGCAAGCATTTTTCCACTTCTTTGTGAGGATTCTGGAGTCAGTTATCTGGCCTCACCAGAGAGATAAATGGCAACACTGATCACTGGAGCAGCAATTTTGTTTCATTATGTACAATACCTTCCAATCTAAAATTTTGCAGGGCAAAAATGAAAAAAATAAATAAATAACCTTCCTCAAGGGAGAAGATTTCGAATATCTAAAAGTGAGTCACGCAAGCAATACGTAAAAGAAGCCTTTTTTTCTTAATTTATAAAAAATGAATATCAATAATAGTAAATTAGAAATTTTGTTCAATAAGCCGGGATAGGGCAATAACTATGGTTAAACGCTAAGCAGCCCAGCAAGTATTTATTTTTCGATAAGGTCACACCAGGATAGATTGGAACCAGCAGCACCATAGATCCACACGGCAAAGCTTAAGTTGGCTGATTTGGAATATAAAATGTAGAAATTTACAAAAAAAGTTTATCGAAATATTCTTTTCATAAATGTTTTCTCAGACAGTTTCATCAGACATATATGACAAATGCTCTAGTATCCCATCAATCTATTATCACAATATACGTTTTGAAATAATATAAAAAACTTATTTTTTTTTAAAGATCAGAATTTTACATAGTTATCAATGAATTCTACTTAAAACGTCTCACCTCATTAGTGCCATTACTTAAGTCCTACTTTATTTGTCAATAGGTACACATATGTTTCCAAACAGATAACATACAATTTCAAATGGAGAGTTTTTTGACCGTAGAGACTATTTCTTTCTTTTAAACTTTTATTTATTTATAAATTTTTGCTAAATAAAATCATTTTATAATTTGATCAAAATGAAAAGTAAAAATGACATTCAATGTCAATCACATGAGGAGAGAAGGTGACTAATGACACGACTCTCAAGTAGATTATTAGTAAATGTTTTTTGTTGGGATTCGGTCTAAGTAGATCCGAAAAAATACAATTTAAAAAATTTGTATTTTTGTATTATCTGCCAACGTTTATTCCATTTATTCATGAGTAAGGGATTCTAGTGACACGAGGTCCCCTCTCGCCTTTATGATAACCCTGAAGATGGCTTACATTGTAAGCCGAAACGTCGGCAGATAATTTAAAACAAAAACACTTTTTTTAAGTTTGTATTTTTTTGGAACTACCTTGAAAAAACCCCCAAAAAAATGAACTGATAATGTACAATGTTATAGAGAAGACTCCTATTGTTGTCATCCCCAACACCAACATCCAATATCTATAATTTGATTGACAATAAATGCAAGGGAATAGAAGAAAAAAATCTTACTACCTCAGGCGGGACTAGAACCCGGATCTCCTGCTTGCCAGGCATGCTATTCACACCACTGAGGCTAGCCAGTGGGATGTGGGATTAAATACCACAACAAATACAATATTTAAAAAAAGTCATAGTTTCATTGGCTCCTGGGGAGGAGATAGGGGAGATAGGGGTATCTTAGATAAATTTAATATTCAATGGCTTCTAGACTTTTTTTTGTAGTACTGCATTATAGAATATGTTTCTTAGCTGCTGGCATTCCTTTAAAATTTATGTTTCAGTGATGGCAAATGGCCATAAAATATAACAATACTATTTTATTTAATATTTTAATATTTATATAAATATAAAATATAAAAGACCTAAAAGCCTTGTTAGTTTCCAATTTTAATATCTATAGACTGTTTTTTTCTAAATTATATATTGAGCTCCACAAGAGGCATTAGTATTATTAGTAGTGCAAATCAATGTTTTACATAAAATTACGGTGTGTTTATNAAAACCAAATTAATTGGAAAAATTACAATATCCAATGGTAAATCTGTTTCAAAATAAGTATCGAATTTTTTTTTCTCCAGAAGTCGCGTCATACAAACGCGAATATGCTGATTTTCTTCAGGGAAATGCGCTGAAGTCACTATAAGATTTGCCCTGGTTATTGATAAGAAGGCAGGAGGAAGCGATCAGTCTCGGCTATGTCCCAGTTGTCAAGGGCCACCGATTTGTGCTCGAGTCAATAAACAATCTATCACTCGGCCTTCTCTTCTGCAGGCCTTTTTCTTCCTATATATATATTATAAAAATAAGAGAAAGGTTTACATTCCTTGACTCTCTAGTCTTTGCAAATAATACATTTATATTTAGGGATATATTGAAACACATGAAGGAAATTTATTTGATACGGTAAAGTTTCATGAAAAGTTTTGCTATTTTTGGAAATACAACAATATTATTGAATACACATGCGATAATCTTTCATTATAAAATTTGAAATTCCAACCAATAAAATCCACCGTAACTAATGTATGTAATAAAAATAAAAATAGTTATATATCTCGTTTGGTAAGTAGGCTTTCAGAATGGCGGACAATCGCGGTATATGTGGGGTATTGGTAGATAAGCAGAGATTGGTAGAATGGACCTGTATAAAGTGGAGTGGTGGAGGGGGGAGCCGGGGTATTGGAACAAGTAGCCGTTCTTGGAGACGTGTCACGCGTGTGCGTATGAAAGCCTATAAAGTCCCTGGAGTAGGGGCGGTGGGGGGGGGGGGGCACGCATTTGTTATATACAAGCTCTTTCCACCCCTTCCCACCCTCTATTATACTAACATACGGCAGTCTATCGTGTCGACACCCGCGCCACCAATCTCAACCCTCCTGACTGATAGGCCCATACACTTACCCTCTATGCCCTATTTTATTCACCATTAAGTTGAAGTGCGGCCAATTAAATTGTCATTTTTTCTCTGAACGATCAAGACTAATAAACAAAATACATAATTTATTAGAGGGTAATGAACGAGAAATAATAACTGTATGAGTTTCTTTTATCAATAAGATATTTATTTACTTATGCGCATAACTTTCTTATTCTTTTATTTTCCTATACAGATAAGTTATTGTATCCAGAGTGACGTGAAGTCCATCACGTAGAAGCTTCGAAAACAGAGAATTTTACAATTGAATATTTGTATTTGAACTTTCCATGACATATAATCCCACAAGAATTAAAGAATATATCTTTTATCATTTAACATATCTGTAGTAGGTTTAATCTAATCTAAGCTAAATAGTAGATAAAACCCACTAATGATAACAACTTTCATCAAATAATCCATCAATTTAGGTTGTTATAGTGGTAAAAATAATCCTGATTCCTGTATTTTATTAACTAATTTATAGTAAATATATTAAAGGGTATTTATAGGGCGTAATAACCTAGAAGTTGATTGCCCTCCATTATGATCTACTACTACACTATAGATTATAAAAACCTGACACCCGCAGCAGTAATAAAACATTTTGTTATAGAACTTGTCATTTCAAGTAATCACCAATTCTGATTGGACAATAATGAACTATTCTTACCATTAAGAGCTATATGCCATATTTCATTAAGAAAAACTGATAAGTTTGGATTTTAGAGCAATAACACACATATAAAAGTCGGAGGAAATATTTTAAAAATTCATAAAACAACGGCAAAAAGTATTAATATATACTACACAATAATTTTTATGCTTGATGACTTCTTGTTAAGAAGCTCATACAATGACTTTTTTATTTATTATTTTTTAAATATATAGTGTTAGCCTCCCTCTCAACCCTTTGGAGTCATGGAGGGTTGCCACCCCATTCTAAACACTCATGACTCAGGAGCTATGCACAAGCTATTATTTTTAAACAAAAGCTTGCCCAGGGCGGTATTTGAACCCGCAGCTTCAGGATTGCGAAACACGAACGTATACCCATACAATTACTTTTGTTGCTTATATTACATTATTGATTTATATAGTAATATTTTATTTTGTAAATTGAAAGAATAAATCCTTTTGATATTTGTCACTATATTATTTCTTTATTTCCCTTTATTTCCTGTATTTACTTTATTTATTTATTTCTCAATACACATTTAATTTCTGCAAGAAAAATAAACATGGTCTAAAGTTTTGTCTCTTATTTATCTAAAAATGAATAAATAGTTTCCACTTTAGAGACCCTCAATACCATATGGTATTAGCCTTTCAGCTAACATTGGTATAAGGAGAGTAAGGTTAGACGGAAGAAATTCACGGCGCTATGGATATACGATACCTGCATAACACAAACCACAGCACCACGTAGAAATCAATAAACTTAGTACAATACACAAACTTTTTTTTTATTCCAAAAGATGAAAAAAAAAGAATATAAGGTGTGCAATTTGTATCTATTTGTGCAAGAAGTATCCATCCAGTTAATATACACCAGGTATTATTAATTAACTTCATAAGTTTCCGAAAGTTAAATAAAAAAGGTTTACAAGCTGATCTTCATTCTGCTAATTCAAATAATCTAAAAGGATATTTTAGAGAATTCCGTTTAAGATGAAAATAAAAAAATTAATTCATGATTAATGATCTCACCTGACTTTGATTTTCTAGTCAAATATTTTGTTGGACAAGATGTTTTAGCAAAAACCAAATTAATTGGAAAAATTACAATATCCAATGGTAAATCTGTTTCAAAATAAGTATCGAATTTTTTTTTCTCCAGAAGTCGCGTCATACAAACGCGAATATGCTGATTTTCTTCAGGGAAATGCGCTGAAGTCACTATAAGATTTGCCCTGGTTATTGATAAGAAGGCAGGAGGAAGCGATCAGTCTCGGCTATGTCCCAGTTGTCAAGGGCCACCGATTTGTGCTCGAGTCAATAAACAATCTATCACTCGGCCTTCTCTTCTGCAGGCCTTTTTCTTCCAATCCATTCACTCACCCCCTTCTATATTGTATTGTCTAGAGGGCAGGGGTAGGTTTGCTCCCCGCCTACGACAGACAGGGGAGAAATACGGAGGAAAAACCTCCTTGTCCCTGTCTGTCGTAGACGGGGAGGGAAAAAAAACATCTGGGAAGATCTCCAAATGTACAGCCTAATGAATAGCGCTTATTACGATTCAACTTATTCATTTTGTTTAAATTTAATATAAATATATATATAACAAGTATA
>KZ807604.1:344782-357017 GCA_000696205.2 Oncopeltus fasciatus | reverse complement strand
TATATATATATATATATATATATATATATATATATATATATATATATATATATATATATATATATATATATATATATATATATATATATATATATATATATATATATATATATATATATATATATATATATATATATATATATATATATATATATATATATATATATATATATATATATATATATATATATATATATATATATATATATATATATATATATATATATATATATATATATATATATATCGAGGATTTTATCTAAATCGAAATTTTTGCACTTTGGGTACGCAGAGTAAAAAGAGAAGGCGAATTCTGCAATGCCCTATAAATATTTACCTCCCAATTTAAAGCACCATGCAAATATCTGTCCGACTTAACTCCTTCATTAGGTGATAGGTAAAGTGTGACGCTGTACTCTCGGTGAGAAGTATACGAACACTAATTAAGTGACGTCAATTAGTTAAAGTTCATTTAACTAACTCTTGTGATCTTGTACGCTCGCCCACTCTCTTGCTAAGACAGTGCCATCTGCTTGCTCCTAAACTGTTGAAGGTGTAAAACCAAAATGCTTTTTGTGCAACATGAATATTTGGGATATAGGAAGAATTAATAATTAGATGATTTTAGTTGGGGTTCGGTCAAGGTAGATCCAAAAAAATGTGTATTTTTTTTAAAGATTACACTTGGCACAATTTTTTTTTTAAATACACTTTTTTTTTAATTTGTATTTTTTTGGATCTACCTTGACCGAACCCTAACTAAAATCATCTAATAATAATATCTACGGCAAAAAAAAACTATCCATTTGAGTAAGTATTTACTTGCTTATTTAAAGTTTTACAAAATATTAAACCAAAAAATTGTATTACGGTTAAAGAATTGTAAACCCAATATTGTAATAAAGAATGTTTAGGGCGTAGGTCATGTATTCATAACGAACAGGAATGTTAATTTCATTTTTTTTATATCTTGTTTTAGGCAGTCTTTCTAGATATCCTATGGGTGTAGGGTTTCACTATTCTTTTAGGATGTAGTTACAGAACAATTAAATGCAAAATTTATGAATTATTTTTGGTTAAAGTTCCCAATTGTTCCCAATCCCACCCTCCCAGGGTGTAGGTTAAATAGGTGTGAGAAGAGTACCTTTTGACGGCCTGGTAGTTGTTCACAGTCACAGCGGTGAGCAGCTCTGTGTTCAGTCTTTCTTTCCACTTCTCTCTCCTGCCTGCGAGACGACCTGCCGGCTCGACGCTGGAGCCCGTCATGACAGAGTCCCTCCGCTCCAGTTCACCTGGCACCCCAAGCATACCTGCACAACACAAAACATCACTCCAGTAACCCCCCGAGACAATATAACAACAGTATTGGTGTGCAGTTTTTAATAGTATTCCTCTAACACGGATGGAATGAGAGCAGTTCTATGATTTTCCCATAGGCTTCGACGGTCGTCATAAGTATTTACCGTTTTTTTCTTCCGGGTTGGACCGTGTCAAGTTGTTGATAGTTGCCGAGCTTTCCAACCCGGAAGAAGAAACGGTAAATACTGTTCAATGATCGTTGTATGGTCTGGAGAGTTAAAGACTTTCTCCGATTAGAAGATAAACATTTGAGATCATTTCATCTTAAACTGGAATTAAAATTGAATAAAATTTAACTGGATTGTGATTGGTGTATTGAGCTGCCATATTTTCCTTCTTCGCTCTGAGATTTGTCATTTGAGAGTTAGGGAGAAGTAGAGCGTGCAGGCGAGGAATAACAGTCGTTGGACGAGAACTACTCCTGAGAAGCGTTAGTGAGCAAGGAACTCAACAGATAGCAGCAGTCACTGGCCCAAAAGGCGCAAAGTATGGCGGGTAATTTGAAGTTTTCGGAACGAAATACGTTAGATGTTCAAGGTCAGCAGCTGTCGCCTCTAACCCTTACATTCTTTTTAAATAGAGCCACATTTTTTACCTATACAACACATCATTTTATTTTATTTTACATTCAAATCTTCATAATAAGTAATAGTTAAATAATTAAATAGCCTTGACAAAAAAATAGTCTTCCTTATAAATTGCACTTTCAGATAAATAATCTAAAAGGTTATTTCCACCACCAATGAATATAGAACTATCATACCTTCTATTATCCATCTTCATTGGTTTCTGCGATTACAGACCTTATCACCGACTAAGCGACCGTTTCAGCTATACCTGACGCATCCGACTAACCCACAGAATACAAACGCAGTTGAATACAGACAGTGACAGTGAACGCATGTATTCGGCCAGAAGATGGAAAATGTCAGAAATCGCTCGCCAACAGAAGATGGTTTGCAGAAACCAATGAAGACGGATAATAGAAGGTATGCTAGTTACACTCTTAGACTTTACTCCTATTTGTTTAATTTCTCTTTGTACGTCCTAATCTATGTTTTTTGTCAGAACAAAATCCTGTGTTGTTTAATTACTCTAACCGAATAGTACTCCTGCTGTAATGAAAAATGTTTCTTCTTGTATTTGACAATTCAGGTAATCCCCTTCCCTTCAGCAATTCTCCTATTGATATAATATGCTCAATTACGAAAATAGCCTTTCGTTTTGTATTTACTTCTACTTACCTAATTTCATTAGAATAACTTAAAACTGTAGTTTGTAAAACGTTAACACACACACACATATATATNATATATATATCCGATTTCGATCTATAACCAACTTGGTTTAATTTCTATTTAAAAGCTATACAAAATTCCATTAAGAAAAATTACTAATTAGAACTACTGGGCCATAAAGTAAAAATTTACTGTTCAGGTATACATATATAGAAAAGTAGAAGTGAATTATAACCTGTTATGTCTCAGAATTGTTAAGTGTCAGTAAAAATAGTTTTTTTTTTTCGATATATCATGCGCAGGATTAGTTTATTGACAAAAAATCCCATATAATATAAATATATTTTATAAATATAGGGGAATACATGACAGTTGGGATAAAGAAAGTTGGGGATTATAATTTCGGCAACTGTAGGAGTCCATGCAAAATAGCCCTGTGCTTTTATTACGATTGGTTCGAAACTAAGCTTATAGGAGGAATAATAAAAAAAATTGTTTTATAAATCTTTAAAGTGTTACTTTTTTTATTAATTCAGGTTGCCCCGCCCAAAATGTAGGCACCTAACTTAATATTACCTTGATTATACGTCTCTTAAGATGTAACCTCTTAAAATACTATTAGATAAATATAAATACTTTTATTACTTAGAAATATAATATAAACTATATAAAACTNAATGCAAGACGGTGTGATTAAACAGTTTATATTAATTTAAAAAAAAATAAAAAATACGAATAAAAGAGCTATTTATATGTTTATAGATAAGATAAGAAACTTCTAGTGGTATTTCTTTTAATCAATTTTTTTTTTTTTTTTTAGTATAGTTGATTAGGTTCTGCTCTCATGCCGGTTGCATATCGGCCTAGTTTTCTATCGTAAATAAGGAGCCGTCGACTCTGACAACACAAGAGAAGTAAGTGACCTGTGCAAACATCAATTGTCGTTGAAGGAGAACAGTCAACGGGAAATGGTATGTTTGTAATCGAAATTTCGTGAGATGCAACCTCTGTAGAAGTTGTGAGCTTTACAGAAATTTTTCCTGTCGAAATTCGTATTTTAGGATTCTAACCGACACTTTTTTGAGAATTGGATTGCAACAAAGATGGTTTCAAGATACGAATGTATTTCATGAAAAAAAAAAAAAAAATTAAAATCAACTCATTAAAATCAACATAGATTACAGGTAATAGACATTTGCGTTAATGTTTGAATTTGTGCATGAAGAATGGGGGGGGGGGTAACGAATATATTAAATTTATAATCGTTGATATCTACGTTCTCGTATTTTTATTAAAGGAATCTTCATTTCTTGACGCTTAAATGTGGTAATATTTATGAAAGGAGCCACTACTTTTTTATTCGCCCATGATTTTGGAGCTACTACTTATTTATTCACCCATGATTTTGGCTTAATCTTAGATAATCTATTTTATTTATTGCTATATTCTGCATGAGTAATTAAAGAAGTAATTTACTAAATTTTCTTCTACGTAATTATTAGTGTAGACGAGTACCTACTTATGGAATGAATATTAATGTATCTCGCACCACAACGTTATTTCATAGCATTTTGTTTTAATTTTTGAGTGATCTGCTGAAAAATGTATTTAATAAATATTATTTTTCTTTTTGTTTTACCCCACGTAAATTTAAATAAATTAATGCAAGGGAGTAGAATAAAAAATCTAACTGTCCCAGCCAGGGCACGAACCTGGATCTCCTGCTATCCGGGCAAGCGCGTTATTTACAGGGCATTTTTTTTCTTCTTTGCATTTATTATTTAAAAAATGTATTTTTTTTATGTGTGTATGTAAAATATATTATTATATGTACCTTTCCGTTCGCAAAAAATTTTCAAGTAAAACTTTTTTTTACGAAACTCTTACTAAAGTGAAGAACTAAAAACAGCTCCTGTCGTAGTACTTTTTGTGATATCTATTAAAAATATATTTTAAAAAAATACATTTAATTAGTTATAGAATTTATTATTTATTTATTTTTTTATTAATTTTAGTTTATTATTAGGATTTAACAAGACTTGTGTTAATGATCTACGAATAAAAGTTTTTGTAATAACTTCAAAACCTCATAGATACTTTAAAGTAGCCGATATTTAACAACAACCCATTTGAAGGGGTAGGATTAACTAACTGTCTTTGTAAACAGTGAATCACTTATGACTCAGAAGAAAATGTGAGGTAAGGTTTTATAAGTGCTCGATTCTCGGTCAAGTATTTATTCAATGTAAAAAATAACTGTAAAGAACAAATATATAAGATAAATAGAGTAAAAAACATCACAAATCCAACAAGATACCCATAAAATAAAAATATCATACTTAACTCCTACAATATTTTAAGTTAAATAATCTAAAAGGTTATTTCCACCACCAATGAATATAGAACTGTCATACCTTCCATTGNTCATACCTTCTATTGTCCGTCTTCATTGGTTTCTGCAAACCATCTTCTGTTGGCGAGCGCTTTCGGACATTGTCCATCTTCTGGCCGAATACATGCGTTCACTGTCAGTTGACAGTTGAATACAGACAGTGACAGTGAACGCATGAATTCGGCCAGAAGATGGACAATGTCCGAAAGCGCTCGCCAACAGAAGATGGTTTGCAGAAACCAATGAAGACGTATAATAGAAGGTATGATATTTTAAGTTTGTCAGTGTTTAGAAACAATGTTACAAAGCGAATTAAATATATTTTACAGCTAATAACTATTGTATTATGAAAAAAAATTCTTGAATAAGGTTCAGTATATATTAAAAAACTATTTAGTGCTTGTTTGTTTCATTTTAATTTACCACAATTAAGATAAACCGATTTATGAGGAATCTTTTTAAAATAAGTTGCAAATAAAAATCTTTTATAGCAATTTTTTCATATTAATTTGCTCAAAAAGTTAAAAATAGCTGCTGATAGAACGTTAAAAGAATCTAGATAAATCACAGAACTTGTAACAATAACATTTAGTCATTCATTAAAAAAAAAAGAATTTATTTTTAAAAATAAGTTTCTTCCTGATTATATATATATATAATTTATTGAACAATACAATTTTCGGAATACTTATTACTCAAATTTAGCGAGGGTTTTACAGACCTAACTTGTAAAGTTTTCATTCTAGGATGAGCAGTTATATTAAGGAAAAATTAAAAATATTTAATTTGTTGGTGATGTTTCTGTTTCTTTTTTATCTTAGAGAAGCTGAGTTCAAGTTACAAAACATTATTAAATAAGCAAAATTCCTTCTGCAGATAGAAGTTATCCTTGTTATATAAGTGATACTCAACACTCAGGCTTCAAATTCAGTTTTTAATTTGTCATAAATTTGAGTAATCCTGTAAAGCAGGAATTATATACATGAAAGTTTCATTGTGTATATTATGTCAATTAAATTTATAATATTTACTAATAAATCTAATTTACTTAATTATATTTAATCAATTTAAATGTAAATTTAACTGATTATTTTCAACTTATTTATCTATTATATAGATGATTATGTAAAATATTTAAATTAGTTTTAATAATCATACGAACAGTAAATAAAAGAAGTAAATATAAAAAAAATAAAAGAAAATAAAAGCAAGTCAACAGTATAGAGAAATATTTGAAGCAGTGTTTCAAAACTCTTAATTTTTTTTTTTGTTGATAATTAAGAATAGTATAATTTCCAGTATCTACCAACTGAATTTGATTTGGAATATATATATATATATATATATATATANTATACATATATATATATTGTTAATATATTTTTTAACGCAATATTGAATAATCGTTATGACTTATTAATACTGATATTAGTGTTACTTGCAAGTAAGCACTGTACATAATTCCGCACATAATTATTATTACACATTTCAAAGTCTATTAATAAGAAAATATGATAACTTTATTATTTACAAACTATATATAAAAACTTTATCTCTTATAATATATCTCTTATAAAAACTTATCTTATTAAAATTATTTAACACACACGACTTTCTCTTTTAGGTACAGATGGTTGAATTTACTGAAAGCGCAACACATCAATCAATGACTTACATTGACACTGATATTGCTTCATAATGGGAACGCTTGCTAAATTTCTGTTGTTGACAGACTCCATTCCAATTTCTGTTGTTGACAGACTCGTCAACGGTTTGAAAAAAAGAATTTCAAATATCCCATTTTGTTTTTAGTGAATTTTAAATTAAATTAGCCATTGTAGCCATTTTTTTTCCAGAATTCGTGTCTTGGCAAATAGCAAATAGTTCTATTTCGAATATTACAGTGATACATTGATACATTGTCTAGACAAAAACGAGACCGAGCGACATCAATTCGTCTTATCAGTAAGATGGTATGTAAACAGTTACCTGCTTGAGATAAGGAAGCCTATACGGATCTAAGGAACTGTTCCCCTCTCTCGGTCGCAGTGAGAGTCTGCAGTGCTTCGCTACATTCAGCGAGCAGAATCGAGACTCGGAGAGGACTGGCTAGTCCGGGTCCCGTTATCAGTGCGGTGATAAAGCTGGTCCTCACCTCCCACTGGCCATATCCCCCCACCTCCGCGAATCATCTCGGGAATTCCACGCACTCTCTAGTGTTCGGCATTTCATGTTGAGTCTGCTCCCAGTCAAGGGCTTCCTCTAATCTCCCACGACTATGTGGAGCCCCGTTCTATTTCCCACCACTTTTATGTGATGTTGATATGTGTTTTGTTCTTTTTTTTTTTTTTTTTCATTAAGAGTTAGCCTTCCATTCAACTACTTAGGGTCATGGAGGAAAGGGCTATCTACAGGTTGCCATCCCATTCTAAACACCCATGGATTAGGACAAGCTTTTACTTATAAATAAAAGATTGACCTGGGCGGGATTCGAACCCGCAGCGCCAGAATTATGAGACCCGAATGGATCCCATGAGCTATCCCGGTGCCCCAATGTTTTACTCTTAAAAACGTTTTAGCAGATTACCCTGAAGGATACTAAGCTGTACATTATGACTCGAAATTTGAAAATATAAAAAATCCTAATTTCTTCACACATCCAGGAATTATGGTCCGTTCATTATTACACACAATCATGCACACGCCCTCACTCTCTCTCTCTCTCTCTCTCTCTCTCTCTCTCTCTCTCTCTCTCTTTCTCTCTCTCTCACGATAAATATATTTTGCAAGTATTCATGTATACGCACAAGTATTAAACGTGTGTACGCGTATTGTCGCTGAAAAGTTTTTTTGTTTTTTTTTAGCAACAAAAGATTATTTATCTGTTAATAAACATCTTGCAATTTTATGGCGCATACATATACAATAAATAAAAACGTACAAAAATAGTAAATAAATATAAAAATCAAATAAACATCGCTATGCAGAGAGAAGGGGCGCATTGACCCCATTCCAAATAAGATTAGGCATTAAGGCTCAAGAGGTCATCTCCGTTTAAGTCGCCAGGGACGATTGTAAGGATTGTAGTCCGAAGATAGAGATTGGCATATGGATTAGGATGATATGGAAGCTTACTGTGGGAAAGAGTGAAGGGGGTGGAGGAAGGTCTTGGACGAAAGGAATAGTACAGTCGTGATGAAGGTTAGATTATCACACTCAACATGGAGCGTTAGCAATTATTCTAAGAATTTTGGACTGAAAGGATTGTGTTCATTGGATATTGGAGGGCTTAACGACACCCCAGAATTCTGCACCGCATGCCCAGATCGGACGTAGTGGTGCCTTGTACAGTGTCAGTTTATTGTCTGTTGTGAACTTTGAACGCCTGATTTAAAGTTGTACAAGAGATTTTAGCGTCTGTTCAGGCAGATAGCGTCTGTTGAGTTCTTGCCGCTTAGTATGTTCACTCCAGCTGAGTCGTGAGTCAAGGTGGAACCCAAGGTAACGGACTGAATCGGAAAGAGTTAAAGGGATGTTATTTTACGTAACATTATTAGGAAAATCTTTTCTTAGCTAAAATTTATCTGCAAGCATTTGGATTCATTTATTTCATCCTCCAATTGCTGCACCTCTGCTGATTAGCATGAAGGTGGTTTTGTAAAACATTAGAAGCGGTTTTGGAATAAGGATGGGAGGAGATAATCACATTGTCATTTGCAAGGGCTAAGTATATGTCACAAGCTCAATAACCTTCTAAACCATAATAAACAACCAATTTACAACTCCAATATGTTAAATTAAAAGAATACTATATTATTTTATATAAAAAGGTATATCAAATATTTATCGATGCCTTACAAAAGGAACACAAAAACTGGAATAGACATTTTTCACATGAATAAAAATGAAGAGCTTACTTTGAAAATATATGAAACTTCTGAATATGCAGTGCAGAAAATTTTTCAATAAAGAAAGATATTAATTATCTCTTATCAATTAAAACCTATAAAGCCTTTATAATCTCAGTTATATTCCCTTAGAATTAGACATAACATTTATATGTGCTACACTAATGTCGTAGTAGTAATATACTACTTTATGAAGCGAAATTGATTAATGTACTGCACAAGCATGTAACTATTCAGTGGGTTCTGCTCATATCAGTTTTCTTGACAATACCGCTTCTTGGCTGATTCTGCAACTAAGAAATTTATTTCTTACTTCACTCACCTTGCTTCCTTTCCCATTCATCAAGCCGATGACTTGTGAGAAACATGTTCTTCAACTCTGGCACGAATACCACTCCACTGAATCAAGGAATAGAGGCCGACATCAAAACCATATGTCAGGCTCCCGGTATAGTTCAAGACTCGCAAAGATAAAATATCTCAAAATGGTCTCAACATTTTGTCAATGATTCGTAGCGGTCAGGCAAGGACTAAGGCGACACTCTATAAAGAACTCAGGCACTCCCATGAACCACAGGGAATCAGCCAGAAAATTCTCCACATATTTAGCACTTTTTGAATATGAAAAAGAAAAAAGAAGGTCTTTGTTGACAAATCTGAGTTTCCCTATAAAAGTCAAGCATAATTCTCTCCATCATGAGGAAAACTAATATTCCTTTGTAATATTCCATTATTTTTTTTTTGTTTTTTGTTTTATTATCTTATTTAATGTTTTATATTAATGAATAAATTATTTATTATAATTTGTGTATGGATATGGTTTTTTTTTAGTACGTTTTACAGTAAGTGGTAAAAAGAAAAAAAATGTGCAAGAGTCAAAAATCTCTTTAATATAAAGTATATAAGTAGAATAATATGGGGCGGAGTTCATCTCCTTTAAGCAAGAGGACCCAGAACAAAGGTTGCTTGAAGGGACCAGTGAGCAACAGGCTGACGATTGGTGCGCAACTGGTAAAGCCTCTGCAACAAGTAGAGCCCTGGGGCGGTCGTCTGTTCCATTCCCACCGCCTCTCTTCCCTTTTCCCTGCCTATTTCCCACAACATCCCCCTAGAAAAATCATCAGACACAGTGTCCACAGTGTACCGCCTGAGGAGTCTAGTAGCCTTTAAAGTATATTTCCGCTGGTATATTTAAATATTGATAAATAACAGCCAAATTATTTTCGTAGTTTTCTTGTGTTTTAATTGGAAGAACTTGATAACTTTCTATTAAACTAGCGAAAATAGTACAAAAAATTAAAACCACTTGTGTATCATATGATGAATAACAAGGTTTTCATTAGAGATACAAAATATCTCTAAAGCAAACTTTTGCTTTGTCATATTTTTCCATTACGTCATTTTTTTTATATGTTGCTCTTTTGGTCTAAAATTGATTTTACAACAAGAGCGTACGTATCCAGTGTGGACTACTGACGACATAATAATTTTAATTCTGCATAAGTATGGCCCCTGACTCGGAGGCCGTTGGCGAGCTGCTTTTATAACTTCATGGAGGGGACGAGGCAGGCCTAGAAGAATAAAATAGCTATTTCTGCGTAATCTTATTTAATTTTCTGAAGTATGGAAGCTGGTGGCAATCTTCAATTGGCGACAGCGGTCCTCTCATCACATGCTCCCCTCGTCGTTAACAATAATTAACAGTGCTAATTTGATTTAATTATTTGTCTTATGATGTAAAAGTTAATAGCTTAATTGCTTTTATTACAGTGAAATGTTTTAGTTTCTCCTTCATTATTACGGCATGATATAATTATTTTCACATAAATTTGTTTTACATAAACAATTAATGAGAGGAAATAGAATAAAAAATCTATCTGTCCCAGCCAGGAATCGAACCTGGATCTCCTGCTTTCCGAGCCGGCGTGCTTAGCCATTACACCACCAGGCCCGGATAGCAGGAGATCCAGGTTCGATTCCTGGCTGGGGCAGATAGATTTTTTATTCTATTTCCTCTCATTAATTGTTTAAAATTTACGTGGGATAAAATACCACAACCAAATAAAATGTTTGTTTTACATATTTCATTATCTTCTATAGCACTGTATTGGAAATACATAAATAATATTTAGTAGAAGATTCAACAAGATTTAGCAAAAGATTTTATTATACTTTTTGTGATTTAGAACGATTCACACATCTATATTGTGATGACTTGCCTTGATTCACTTTTTACGAAATTTTATGAAAGACATGGATCAGCCACAAAATTTGATGCCAAAAATATTATATATTTCAAAGCCCACTAAATATTTGTATTAGTATATAGACACGCTATACTAATAAAATGTGAGTGTGTGTGTGTTTGTGTGTGGGTAATTGGGTGAGTATGTTCGTTCTGTTTGCTTATCTGTGAATTAAATTATGAACTGTAATGCTGATGAATAATCAAAGAAATATGTACCCTGTACAAAGTTGTAATCGAAAATACTTTTTGTTATAGGCTGAGCAGAAAATAAGTTTATTATAGATTGTAAATTACTTTATCCTTGAGTAGGAAAAAAGTCTATCCACAAATGCAAACTCTTATTTTTTTCAAGAATACACTTGCAAATAAATAATAAATTTATTGATAATAGATTCTTATATCCTCTAAAAGTATGGCCCTATATAAAAGTAGATATGGACATCGTTGTTGTTCTGACATAAATTAAGGGACACAGAGTGTTATAAACTACTTTTAATGCCCACTACCGTACACAACATTGAGCAAACGTGTTGGCATCAATGAAAAACAGTAGCACACGAAATAATCGTGAAGCTTTAAATAACAAGTTGAAAAGGAGTTGAAGAAAAAGGAACTGTGAGTCACAATGTGGGAACAACATTAGAGTAACTTGAGAAAATGTTATCTCTTAAAAAAAAAAAAAAAAAAATTTATACAAACTACTTGAAATTCTCTTATAAAAAAAGAAATATCGATAAGATAAAATGAGTGTGAAGGGTTTGGTTAGTGTGGGGCGACAGGCGGTCGATAGATGGCAGAATCTGTGGTGCACTCCAACCTTCCGGGAAGCGGTGAGCAGGTAGGACGACGACAGGATGTGGCTTCTGGCAGGTCGGGGCGATTGGCCCTCTTGAAGAGGAACAAAATCAACACTGATTTACTCAAGGCAATACTCAACTCAAATACTGAACTCGTAAAAAGGTAATCCTTAAATATTTCATTCTAAATCCATAATTGTACTATTTTCTGAGTTAGCATAAATTATTTATTCGTAGAAAACTCTTTTCTATGCCCATTCGTATTGTGGCTCACCACTAAAAAAAAAAAAAAA
>KZ807604.1:332181-344764 GCA_000696205.2 Oncopeltus fasciatus | reverse complement strand
ATATAATATTTAAAGTATTTTTAAATTTTGGAAATAATTATTTCAATTTTATTGGGATTTTCTATTTTTATTTATTTATTTATGGGCGCCAGTAAATAGAACTAACAGCCAATATTTTGGTCATGTGCTCAAATGGCTTTAGTGAAGTGTGGGAAGGAGGTGTGTCAGCGGCTTTGGGCGGATTAAATTTCATCCAGTAACGCTCACTCTTAAAATCTAAATTTACCTTATCAGCTATTTGCAAAGCTCCCGCATCCTGGAGGATTAGTTAAATTCTGGAAATTGAAATGGCCACAGTGAAAAAAATATGCTCGGGGGTTTGTCGTAGAAACGAGAAAGCGAACCTTCCGGAAATTTGGAGCCTATAAGTTTCGGCCTTTAAGAAAAGTACGTATCAGTAAAATTTGTCCGGTTTTTCCACTAATAAAACATATTTACGAGAATTATTTATTTATTTCTCGTTTTAAAAAAATAATAACAATAAAGGGAATACTCCCTATGTAACCATCTTCATCAACAACCCTGAGTTAGTTCTGGAGGGAACGGAATAAAGTTGCCACATCGAATACTGAAATATATTTGAAAAATATTAGTGAAATATATCTGAAAAATATGATTATCATTAATAAACATCCCGCGTTGTAAAACATTCAAGAACCAATTTAAAAAATAAATAAATTTTGGTCGTGCTGAAGTTAACCTAATAACAAAGGAAAAATAATTATAACTTTAATTGTAAACAAAGAGACTGTTGTATCAGAAACCTTGAAGTATTTAACCCTAGTTATTTAACTTTGAAGTATTAATCTAGGGTTAAATCTGTATTTTATAACAGATTTAACCCTAGATAAACCCCAACAGTCAGGGCGTAATAACCATGATGTTGATCGCCCTATAACCTGATCCTAATCCTAATCCTTGAAGTATTTTTTTTTCTTTAGAATTCCATCAACTGTTTTAGAAAAAAATAACAATAATAGCATCCAACCGTTGTTCGAAATACCATTTTACCGTCAGGTATCGAAAAAATCCTCTTTAAATAATTTTTTTAAATAGTTTGAATCAGCAGATCGCCTCTTACCACCCAAAACGTTACCTCCATAAATACGTTTTCGGAAAATCCCTAAATACAAAATCCCACTATATTTGTTGGAGCTATTTCAATGATCTTACAGGATACACGGAAACTCATACCACTTTTGATTGTAAAATTAGATAAATGTATATTACTTTTTATTTTGAATAGGCCGTATTTGTTGCTTCTCCAATCCGTGAAATATCATTCAAAAGTCGTGTTATGCTGCCTTGAGAGAGATCGGTTTATTTAATTATGAATGAAAACCAAAAAGAAAATTGTAATATAATTGATAATATAATAATTGAGAGGCAAGAGAGTTTTTTTTTTTTTTTTTTTTTTTTCAATCTAAATACAACTAAGTCAATTAATTTATATAAATTTTAAACACAGGCAAGCAGTAAGCATCCTGATAGAATAGTATGGAGTAGTTTAGTGAGCCAATCTCTGTGTTGCTTGACATTCTCTTGAGCTTGAATGGGTACGACATGCACTGGCGGGAGTTATGTCTGTTTTCCAGCCTGCTGGACGAAGGGACGAGTGGCCTAGCCCGATGCCGCTCGCAGCTTATATCCGCCAGCCACTTGGCAGCCTTGCGCGGCGAAGAAGAAATCCTGAGGCGGCTCATATCGACCTGCAAGGCCGCTACTGGATCGGCCGAGTTGGCGCTCGCGGCTCGAGACTCCCAAGGCAGACAACCTCATCATCTCGCCACTGCCGCAGGTCAAGCTGGCACCCTCAAAATCATTCTGGAAGAAGAGCCTGGCCTCATCGATTCGCAGGTGGGGGATAGGCCATCCGATATTAACGAAGAGCAACTCGACTCTTATATGCACAAGCACTCGGAGATAGACTCCTTGGTCAGTAACCTCAGAAGTATTAAAGTTAATATTAAGGCATGACCTTAATAAGTCATATTACAATCTCTATTTCGAAGTTTTGTGAAATGATCAATTCAAAAATAAAAGTAAATGCAATTGAATCCTAAGTATTAAGTGCAGAATGGATGACTTGTTCTTAGATTGCTGACCGCGTATACGACGCTTGCGTGCCCAAAATGAGGGTTTGGAGATTACCTCCATTTTCATATAATTTGTTTTATAAATAAATAACATAAACCACAGTTGGATAACTTGGAAATTATAGGTGCTAATTACATTAAAGTGCAAATCAATTTGAATTTTTTTTTAAATTAATAAATCTTTATTTATTACATTCTGTTATTAACAACATCTTGTAATTGGTGACATAGAGAAATTACAATAGAAAAAATAATTATAATAAAAATAAAAATAATAAAATAAATAAGTGAACATCNACTATATTATTTTATATAAAAAGGTATATCAAATATTTATCGATGCCTTACAAAAGGAACACAAAAACTGGAATAGACATTTTTCACATGAATAAAAATGAAGAGCTTACTTTGAAAATATATGAAACTTCTGAATATGCAGTGCAGAAAATTTTTCAATAAAGAAAGATATTAATTATCTCTTATCAATTAAAACCTATAAAGCCTTTATAATCTCAGTTATATTCCCTTAGAATTAGACATAACATTTATATGTGCTACACTAATGTCGTAGTAGTAATATACTACTTTATGAAGCGAAATTGATTAATGTACTGCACAAGCATGTAACTATTCAGTGGGTTCTGCTCATATCAGTTTTCTTGACAATACCGCTTCTTGGCTGATTCTGCAACTAAGAAATTTATTTCTTACTTCACTCACCTTGCTTCCTTTCCCATTCATCAAGCCGATGACTTGTGAGAAACATGTTCTTCAACTCTGGCACGAATACCACTCCACTGAATCAAGGAATAGAGGCCGACATCAAAACCATATGTCAGGCTCCCGGTATAGTTCAAGACTCGCAAAGATAAAATATCTCAAAATGGTCTCAACATTTTGTCAATGATTCGTAGCGGTCAGGCAAGGACTAAGGCGACACTCTATAAAGAACTCAGGCACTCCCATGAACCACAGGGAATCAGCCAGAAAATTCTCCACATATTTAGCACTTTTTGAATATGAAAAAGAAAAAAGAAGGTCTTTGTTGACAAATCTGAGTTTCCCTATAAAAGTCAAGCATAATTCTCTCCATCATGAGGAAAACTAATATTCCTTTGTAATATTCCATTATTTTTTTTTTGTTTTTTGTTTTATTATCTTATTTAATGTTTTATATTAATGAATAAATTATTTATTATAATTTGTGTATGGATATGGTTTTTTTTTAGTACGTTTTACAGTAAGTGGTAAAAAGAAAAAAAATGTGCAAGAGTCAAAAATCTCTTTAATATAAAGTATATAAGTAGAATAATATGGGGCGGAGTTCATCTCCTTTAAGCAAGAGGACCCAGAACAAAGGTTGCTTGAAGGGACCAGTGAGCAACAGGCTGACGATTGGTGCGCAACTGGTAAAGCCTCTGCAACAAGTAGAGCCCTGGGGCGGTCGTCTGTTCCATTCCCACCGCCTCTCTTCCCTTTTCCCTGCCTATTTCCCACAACATCCCCCTAGAAAAATCATCAGACACAGTGTCCACAGTGTACCGCCTGAGGAGTCTAGTAGCCTTTAAAGTATATTTCCGCTGGTATATTTAAATATTGATAAATAACAGCCAAATTATTTTCGTAGTTTTCTTGTGTTTTAATTGGAAGAACTTGATAACTTTCTATTAAACTAGCGAAAATAGTACAAAAAATTAAAACCACTTGTGTATCATATGATGAATAACAAGGTTTTCATTAGAGATACAAAATATCTCTAAAGCAAACTTTTGCTTTGTCATATTTTTCCATTACGTCATTTTTTTTATATGTTGCTCTTTTGGTCTAAAATTGATTTTACAACAAGAGCGTACGTATCCAGTGTGGACTACTGACGACATAATAATTTTAATTCTGCATAAGTATGGCCCCTGACTCGGAGGCCGTTGGCGAGCTGCTTTTATAACTTCATGGAGGGGACGAGGCAGGCCTAGAAGAATAAAATAGCTATTTCTGCGTAATCTTATTTAATTTTCTGAAGTATGGAAGCTGGTGGCAATCTTCAATTGGCGACAGCGGTCCTCTCATCACATGCTCCCCTCGTCGTTAACAATAATTAACAGTGCTAATTTGATTTAATTATTTGTCTTATGATGTAAAAGTTAATAGCTTAATTGCTTTTATTACAGTGAAATGTTTTAGTTTCTCCTTCATTATTACGGCATGATATAATTATTTTCACATAAATTTGTTTTACATAAACAATTAATGAGAGGAAATAGAATAAAAAATCTCTGTCTTTTTTAAAAATTCTATTCTCTTGCATTTATTAAATTTATGTTAAAAAAAATTGTAATTAGATTACAATAAAGAAAAGTGACCAATTTGAAATACTTTAAAATTAATTATGAACTATCCTGATTTGAGTTTATGGGGACGGTTGTAAAGGTTTGTGTTAGAAGACGGGGGCTGTGATAGTGGATTTGGATGGTATGGCAGTTTACTGTGGAAAAGGGTGAAGCAGGAAGAAACGAGGTCTTGAACGAAAGAAATTTTAAAATCGTGATGAAGGAAGGAATTGGATAATTATAGGAAGCACAAGCGATTATTCTGAGGGTTTTTGATTAAAAGTTCAGGATCTAATTTATTCCCGCTTTAGCCTTTTCCACAGTAAATGCCATTCCATCCTAATCCACTAGCACAGACCTTGTCTTTCAACTCCAACCCCTACAGCCCTCCCCGTCGGCTCAAACGAAGATGGCCTCATGACCTCCCGGGGACATAATCTGTAAATAATTTAAGAGTGGTGACACTGGTCACCTCCTCTCTTCATGTGACTTTCATTAATTTCATTTATTTTCTATTATACAGGGTTATCAAATTATAAAATGTTTTTATTTATTTTTAACAGAATGTAATATAAAAATAAAGGTTATATACATAAAGTTTTTAACTATATCTTAACGAAGAATGTAAAGGACAATAGTGTAATTACCTAATGGAAATAATAAATGAATATACATATAGTTTACATAAAACCTAAACTGTAAATATCACACACTACATTTTTCTTTTTTAGGTCACTCATATTAATAATGGAAGTACTGCTTATCATATAGCAGCACGATTTGGATATGGTGATTGTCTTGACTACCTGAATAGAAAAGAGGCTAAAGTAAATATAGCGGATGAAAGAGGATGCACTCCTTTAGATGTAGCTGGGGATGACATATCCCAGAGGAATAAGAGTACTTCAGGACATTTCGTCGGTTTCTCTCAAAATTCTGGAGCTACGCCCTTTTCCTTAAAATTCAAAAACCAAAATAAGCCCTCCTCCAGTAAAACTTGTCCCAAACAGTTGGGCTTTATGGAAATAGCCAATATTATAACTTCTCTTAGTGGGGTATGTAATAATACCTCGCCCCTTCACAAAATAGTTACGTCTGGTACAGCAGATGACCTAAGGGAGAACTTAAATATACCTGAAATGCAACAGTATATAGAGTGGAAGGACGAAAATGGCCAGAATGCCTTGCACCTTGCTGTGAAGATGAAGAAATTAGACCATTTAAACGTGCTCTTGGAGAAAGGAGAGAATGTTATAAATGCACTTGACAATGAGGGCAGAACTCCACTTTTGCTTGCAATAAATGATGAATGGGATGAAGGCATATCTTCGCTAATAATAAACAACTCTAGCCTTCTTGCTCTGAAAGAAAATGCACTCCATGCAGCTGCAAGAAAAGGGAATGAAAATATTTTGAACTTTCTTTTGGATGTTGCAAAGGATGTAAGTAGAACACACATTCTTTATTTTTATCTGCATCATGCAAAGAAGCTCGTAAAATTGTAGGTAAAATAATATATATTTTTATCTTTCAGGAATTGACTCAAGAAAACAGCGATGGCTACACTCCTTTAGGAGTGGCAATTGTGTCTGGACATATAGCTTGTGTCAATATTTTTCTAAGTATTCAGAATGCATTTGACAGCCGAGAACAGCTCGTAGATTATGCATTAAAAGAAAAATCTGGGACAATGTTGAAACACCTTAACGAGAAATATTTATTATTAACTTCTGCCAATTACAGAGATATGGACGCGCTTTACAAAGCTGTAAAGGAAAATAATATAGCTTGTTTGAAATATCTTCTATCTCTTGATAATATTGAAATATTAATCAAAAATTATATCCGTTCAAATCCCTTAATTTTAGCTGCAAAGAATAAACTATATGATATTGTTCTTGAACTTTTGAAGAACGGTGCAAACCTAGCAGCCATTGAAGGGAACAAAACCGCAGTGGATTATATTTTTAGTGGTCGCAAACAGATAGATGTAATTTTAGATTATCTATTTGACTTACATATGAAGAAGGAATCTGAGTGTGTTAGCTTCGAGTTCCTGTTGGCAGATGCGATGAGTAAGAACGACCCACAATTAGGTGTGGTTGGTGCTTTCTCAAAGAGCAGAAATGAAAAACTTAAAAAAAAATTCTTTCTTCACCCATTGGTTGAAAGCTTCCTATACTTCAAGTGGAGAAATCTAAAATCATTTTATTACCTCTATTTATTACTTTTTATTTTTCATATATTCTGTAATACTCTTACAGTTCTTACGTCATATATTCACAATTTTAACACTGTTGCAGATATTGCAAGAATCGGATTGGTCCTGACTTCTGTGCCCGTTATAACTTTTGTAAGTATTTTACCTATTCTGTATAGAAAGCGCCATGCTAATTCTCTGTATCTCCATTCCTTTGACCCAAAACGATTTTCAAATATTGAAAGCAGGGATCTACAAACCATGATATATAAACTAGTGAAGGACTCGGTTTTTAAAAATATGATTAAGATTTAAATATGAAATTTCATGGTGATATTGAAACATGACAGAATATATCCCATACACTTCAAAAAGTTCTGTTGTAAACATTTGTTGAAAAATATTTTTCATCTTATTAGTACTATTACATTACACTCACATATTTTGGGGTAATTATGAAAAAATTTAAAATTAGAAAGTTATAAATTAGTACAGTAAGCAATTGAATATTATGAAGCACACAATTCTGAGAATAGATGGACGGGGAACTTATAAAAAATTAACCCTGACAGTAGCAAAATGCTATAAAATTCCTGAAACCTTTTTAGAATGTTAAGGCTGACAAGTCCAATGAGAAAGTAATTACTATCTTTTACATCTAATACACTGCTGACATCCCTCACAATCCAAGTACCTCTTAGGTCTAATTACCAACGAGGCTATCCTATCTTCCCAACCCTATTCTATAACTACATAAAAAACCTATAAGATCATCTCGTAAATATCAAACATTGAAATTGCAAATGGAGAATAAGAGCAATTAAGCGAAATTCTTTTAAGTGAATTTCCAATGAGAAATTAAACAATATTCCAATGTTCCTTTACCAATTTCTAATTCTGTTCGTTACCTGGGGTACCATCTTCACTCGTGGCTCTCATGGGTCGAACATACTAAAATTAAAAGACAAGGGCTCAATCAACGGAATGGTCTCCTATACAAACTCATGAATGGGAACTCCAATCTTACAATAGAAAACAAACTGACACTTTATATGACATTACTATGACAGATCATCCATAAGCACATACCCTGTTATCCAACTCAAACCTCTACAATTCTCCCCATCCACTCAAACGAAGGTGGCCTCTTGAGCTCCAGGGAACATAGTTTGTGATTAATTTAGAGTTGCACCATTCGTCACCTTCTTCTCCCATGCGATTGTCATTTAATGATATTTTTTGGTTGTGGTTTTTTCTTCATAACGATAAAACGTCAAAATGTTTTTATAATAACAGAATGTAATTAATAAATAAAATTAAATATGAAGTTTATCATCTATAAACTATGCTGGTCATAGTACAGTTTTAAAAGCATTTTATCCACTATTCCCATTTGTCTACGATCTTGGGACCAATCTCAATCTTTTAGCCATACCTCTTCTTTCGCCATCCTCGTAGTATCTTCATTCCTTCCACTTTTTTTGATAAATTTCTTCTAATCCTACTTTTCCATTTGTTTTCCTCTTGAAATTACTAATTAACATATACATACATACATTACTCATAATAGAAAATTTTAACTTTGCATTATTTATTTTATATATACATTTCATTTTCTAAAATATATTCTTGAATCTTTTCTATCTTTTGAAATTTACATCTTTAATGTTTCAGAAGGTTCAGAATAGTATAATAATTTTTTTTTTAAAGTATTTATTTTTTAAATAATGAAATTAATAGTGGTATGTAACCCAACGTTAAATTTTCTACAAGAAATGTAAAGGGAGCCAGAAAAAACCTTACTACCTGAGCCAGGAATCGAACCAGGGTCTCCTACTTTCGGGGCAGGTATGCTGACTACATAACCGAGGCAGGTTAGATAATCCCTCCAACTCCCCGCACTTTACTCCGAGTCAAAACCCCAAGTAAGACGAATACGTCGTCTTATACTCCAAGGAGCTAACATTGCCAGCTACGTATTATTGGTCTCTCGTTTTTTTATTTTCAATATTTCTTTTTTAAATAATAAAATTAATTTTTTTGAACTCCTCCTGACAATAGTTCCCATTGAAATTACAGGAGTTGTTGATTAGCGAGTTCCAGATAAGCTACCTCAAAGAGTTGGAGTCCTGGGTGAAATGGACAGCTCTCCTAACGGGTCTGGTCATGCCTTGGTCTGTAAACCCATCCTGGGGTCGTCCTGTAGCCTCCATCTCTGTCCTGGCTGCCTGGATGGAACTTCTCTACCTCTTTTCCAACACTCCTCTGGGTGGACTCAAGCTACTCATGTTCTTCAACGTCACAAAAACTGTATTCAAGGTAAATTGATGTTTTAGAAATATTACTTTAAAAGAAATATATAATTTTTCTACAGGAAATGCAAAGGGAGCCAGAAGGTGACTCCGACACTACTGAGGCAGATTAGATAATCTCTCCGGAGTAAAGGAGGAGTAAAGTGCGGGGAGTTGGAGAGATTATCTAATCTGCCTCGGTGGTGTAGGTGTCAGCATACCTGCCCGGAAAGTAGGAGACCCGGGTTCGATTCCCGGGTGATATAGTAAGATATTTTTTTCTGACTCCCTTTTCATTTCTTGTAGAAACTTTAACGTGGGATTACATAGGAGTACCGCAATTAATATAATTATTCAAAGAAGGAAATACTCTTTCATCCCATTTGTACACATTGAATCCTTGCTATTTGTGAAAATTTTAGATTTCCTTAGGCTGGAAATGAAAATAAAAAATTTTGTAACATGAAAGAATTAATAAAATTGAATATGAGAAATACATAATAAAAAAATCTATCACTGATTATCAGAATCTAGTGGTCTTAAGCTAGAAAAAGTTCAAGGATTTTAAATGAATTTTATGTTTTATTAAAATTTAAAGTAATATTTTAAATAAACTTGAATAGCTTTGTCAATACTTTTTAGAGTGAACTTGACAAGGATATAAGCATTAGCTTTTCTTGCCTTATCGTACAAATTAATTCTATGGAAAAATTAATATTATTTAATTATTATTTTAAAATATTAATATTTCAACAACATTATTACTAGTGCTTTTCTATGCAGAAAAATTGTAAAAAGCATGGTGTGATTAGTGAATTATGTAAAGAAGAACATCAATGCGACCCCAACATTTAGTTATTTATAATTTTGTTTATCACTTATCATTATGTCTCATTTTATAGTTACTAAGTAAGTTGTATTAAAATTACTTAATTAATGTAAAGAATTAATTTATTAGCAAATACATCTGTTTAGTTTTCTCTTACTAGCGGTACAAGCAGTTCTTTGAGAATATGTTCCTCAGAGACTTCGGGGTGAGAAACAGACCAGCAAAAGCTAAAGAAGAACAACTTTAGTCCAACAATGCCACATCAGTATGAAAGCTGATAAGTGTACATTGGGCTAACCAAATCCAACATGGAAATTCCTTAGAATTCTTAAGTAATTAATATTTATTAATATTGATAGATCTTAACATTTGAAAAGCCTATTGAAACCAACAAGTATAAATAAATAAATTGCACAACAAGTTGCTGGTATAGTATGACGAAAATCGAAGCATTTTTTCTGTACATAAAAAGAAGAAACAACAAGGCTGTGAAAAAATTAAAAATGAAATCGACACGAAAATAATCGCACCGTTAAAAAGTTCAAACATCTCTTTGTAGATTATATTCGTGAAGTGATCATGGGACGTGAAGAAATCTCCAGCCATCTACAAATCTTCCAAGTTTCAGGACTGGTCCAAGAAAGATCTGGAAAACATAAATAGGATAGGTTGATGCCCCTGGTTGGTAGCAAACTAACTCCTCCAATCATACCTTCTATTATCCGTCTTCATTGGTTTCTGCAAACCATCTTCTGTTGGCGAGCGCTTTCGGACATTGTCCATCCTCGTGGCCGAATACATGCGTTCACTGTCACTTTCTGTATTCAACTGCTGAATACAGACAGTGACAGTGAACACGTGTATTCGGCCAAGAAGATGGACAATGTCCGAAAGCGCTCGCCAGCAGAAGATGGTCTGCAGAAACCAATGAAGACGGATAACAGGAGGTATGATAGTTCTATATTTATTGGTGGTGGAAATAACCTTTTAGATTATTTATATGTATACATGTTTTGAAATATGTCTGGTTTGCAGGTTTTCAGCACCTTTATATTCCTCATAGTGGGATTCGCCCTCTCTTTTGCTGTACTGTTCGACGGGAAGGCGCCGTTCGAGTCGACGTGGCCGGCTCTCTCGCAGACGGTCGCCATGGTGTCCGAGCTGGGCTACAACGACGTGTTCCAGTCGCAGAGCGACACTCATCCTCTGGCCCGTCCGCTCTTCTTGCTCTATCTCCTCCTCGTCGGGACCGTCCTGTCCAATCTGTTCGTCGGCATCTCTGTTTCGGATGTCGCCAAAGTGGAGTCTGAAGGACGAGCTCACACCAATGCGAGGGGAGCCAAGTTTCTTGTAGTATTCGAGAAACATTGCTACCAGAAATTTTATCTTCCGATTCTCTCCTGGATTTCTCAATTTTCGTTAACTGGGGATGATGAAGAAGAAGGAAATCCAATGGTAAATGTATTGTTATTTATATTCACTTGTTGATATTTATTTAAATAGCTATATTTTTTTTATTTTAGTCACAAATAAAATAGATTAAAAGGGAGGTAACAACTTATGGAAATTAAAAAAAAAAATGTTTCCATAAAAAAACAAAAAAACTAAAGATAGAGTATATAAGACAAAATTTACATTAGAGGATAATAATAATAACTTTTTCGAACATTGTTTTCCCACTTTAAAGCAAAATCCCTATTTCATTGAGGAAAACGACTTAAAATTACTTACAGTCAATTATTCAATTCCGACGTGTGCCCCCTTAAATGTTTTTTTTTTATATAATCCACAGAGAGATCCGCTGCCTTCTAGATAAGAGGAAATAAAGCACTTAAATTATATTAAATTTATATTAATATTTATGCACTTAATAATAAGTAGAAAATAATCTTTATTCTGGGACTAACAAAGTCCCCTTGAATATAATGTGTTTTTTACAATTGGCCTTTTCTAGCTCAAAAAATATACATAAATACAAATAAATAAGTGTTAATTAAATATATGTGGTTATGCAAATAACGGCTCTATTTTGTGAAGTTAAAGTGGTGTTATTAATCTTAATATTGTGAACTATGAAGAGAAAAAAAAACAAAAAAAAAACCTATGTATTGTAAATAGAGATTAAGGAGTTCTGCCATTGGGCAGCTTCTCCATCAAGTGAAGTACACGCTAATTTCTTTCTATTTTTCTGCATTTTTTTAAATAAATATTTTGTTTATTTATTTATTTTTATTATTTTTTTGCTATTTTAAAAGCAAAATTTGCTACTCCTTGATATTTTTTTGGCAAAAAATCTTTATACATCTGAATACATTTTTGATAACAACAAAAGTTTAAATGTAATAAAGAACCATAAGTAGATTAAAAGCAATTACTTAGGATTTAATACAAAATAAATTATTTTTAAATTTTTCTCTGTCGTACAAAATCAATAATTAATCTTTCTGCTTCAAAATGTGATGATTTATGTTTCAAGTTTTTTTCTTTTACAAATTAAAAAAGCTATTTTCATGAAATTCAAGATAAGGACTCTAAATGTGTGCTGTTGTGATGACTAATTTCATATACGTTTAGACCAATAATCAAGGAACTGAATTAAGGATTTGTAGTTTGAAGTATATAAATGTTGAATAGTAACTCCTATTGTTCCTAGGCTTGCTAGTATTTTGTATACTATTTTTTATTCTTTAAGTTTTTAGCAGGTTTCCCATAAGAAAATGTAGCTATTCATCTTGTTTCAATGGTACAGCATTAGAAAAAATTCTAAAAATATTCACCGATCTTACTCTGTTCTAGCTCAAAATATGGTCTCTTCAAAATTTATGTATATATAATTATTT